>JAWWEP010000001.1:9028212-9046681 GCA_035582995.1 Sycophila quercilanae
TTAATACAAAATATTGTCGGTGCAAGTAAGCGATTTTATTAGTCAATTTGTCCAAACTAAACCGGAATCTTTATCATATTTAGAGAATATACAAGATTTTAAAAACCTTTTTAATCAATTTATTTTTTGACAAATTTGTTATTTAAAAATATTTGCTCCAAGAAAACCTTCTGTTGGCGCAGTGAGGAAAAACAGCATAAAATAACCAATGCTAAAGGAGCGAAGACAGCGAGATGACCCAGAATCATAAAATATGAATACAATTGTTTCACTAACGTACAATAAGTGCCACCGCGCGCAGGGCGGTAACACCTCGCCCATCCCCAATCGGCATAAAAACTAAAAATGTCGAAGTCGGTGGCTGAAAAGAAGAAAAGAAAAGAGAAAAAAAACTCGAAGGCGAGCAGAAGCGACGGGACTGGAAGCGGCATAACACGGGCACGGCAAAAAGAAAACATCGACATTTCTTCCGCGTCACAGGAAGCTACGGGACTCGTATAATCGACAAGCGTAAGGATGTAAGAAGTCACGATGTCCCATACAGCCGTCTCAAGGCAGGAGCGAAGCACCGGCGATGCGACGTTCCTCTTCGGGGATTATTTTTCTCACGGGAAATAACCGAAGATAGATCGAGAGGAGAGAGAAAAGAGAGAGAGAGGGAGAGGGAGGGGGGGGAGGGAAAAGAATGGGAGGAGGCGAGGCTGACTGGTTCGCTCGCCCGCGGTCCCTTAAGAGGGAAAACGAACTCTCAGGGCCATATCTCCGCTTGTATCGATTATGGAAATTGCCTTAGCCCTTGGCACTGTCTTCCTCCGCCGTTGCCCCCCTGTTTCCCGCGGACCATCGATTGCTCGCCTGCACTTCCGGCGATGGGATTTACCTCGCGATTCCTCTTCCGTCCGATTGTCCCAGTGACAGGACATCCCGCACCGTCGTAAAATTTTCCCGCCCACCGGCGAGGCAGACGAACGACTTCCCAAACATCCCGCTAAATGAGGAACAAATATACCAGCGTTATGCCCCCCTTCCCTTGGCTTGCGCCCGCGCCCTGCTGGATCTGGCGTTATTGCGCAAGATTCGCAATTTTTTTTCCCCGGCTTGATCGTCTTCATTCTTTTCAGACGTTGATGTATTATGATAAAAATTTCCAAGAAGCTACTTTAAAATAAATTGAGTTTGTAACTATTGGACGGGGAGCTCCGCACTTGTTCTAATCAAAAATGTTAAGTATACCTCGGAAACTTGCGCCGTTGTCATTTAGCGCGTGAAAGGAAGTTTAATTTAAAAATAAAAAATTTCAGCTCTGTTCAGAGGGGAATTGCAAGGTGTCCGAAAAGTAACGGACTTACTGATCCCGAAATAGGGCGAGATTTTTTTCGTGGCCAGATTGTGAGAGAGAAAAAATTTTCCAATTTATGTGAGCGTTCTATTTTAAGAAACAGTGCGAAAAACACTAATCGAAAACAGACCGACCTTATGTTTGTTGTTATTAATTGAATATTACTATTGCTTTATTGTGATGTTTTTTTATGCAAAGTAGAAAAAGATGGATGTTGTCAGACAACACTTGTACATTGCTTGCTCAGCTTTTCAGAACGTACTAATTTGATTTCGTTTCTGTTTAAATTCATTTAAAAATATATCTTTTGTTTAAAAAAAAATCAGACTGTACCGTTGAAAATTAAAATAACGTTTATTATTAATAATCTTATCATTGCTACTATTACTTTATTTTGGGGTTCTTACAGCCTTAGAATGTGTAAGTAGAACAGGACGGAAATAGTCAGGCGCATACTGCTATTGAACTCTTTTAAAACATAAGCATCATTTATAAATAAGCTTTTGTAAAAAATTAAATGTTAAGGTTAAAGGATAAATATTTTATAAGCATTGCTTTTCAGGTCACATATTGATTCGATGCCGTTGTTGTTTCATTTTATTTCAATATATCTCTTTTATTAAAAAAACACAAACGGCTCCGCTACTCTTTAAACATCTTTAATATTAAAGCCACAGTTTATGATTAATTTACGCTTTAATATCAATTGCTTTATCAATAGATTCTACATGTTTAAAGCATCAATATATAGAAACAGAGAAGGTGTTAGATATCGTACTATAATTGTGCTTTCTTAGAAGATGATTTGTAACCAAACTACTAGAGAATATTAGATAATTTTTAAACGGTGTTACTGTAGCTGTCAAATGTTTATATTTCTAATTATTAAAAATATTATAAATATATTACAAGCAGCCCATTTCGAGCTGCACACACACACACACACACACACACACACACACACACACACAAACACACACACACACATTTGAAATCGTTTTTATTTAATTTTATTTAAAAACATTTCTTTTGTTAAAAACATTTCACGCAGCTGTATAAACCACCATCACTGAATGACATAACGTAACAATGTAAAAGCTCCGATTAAATAAAAAGCAAATTCAAAGCTGAAGGAGAACGAACCCATATTGACTCCATGATTCACGAGTGCTTGAAATTCACTTATCTGGCACTCTACTATACTACCACTCATAAATGGTACATTGACCACGTTTAATTATTACTCATCTTAAACAAATATTTTACTTGTTAAATATTATTTCGAAGTGTACGAAACTGATAATACAACACTTTGAAAGTGACATTCAAGTAATAATGTTACCAAAATAGATCAGAAAATTTCTAAAAAAAAACTATTTATGTTTCTTTAGTAATAAATTGAGCAATTACATGAGTAATTTCAAAATTTGTGTAAACGGAGGTCAGTATTACTAGAATTCGGTTCAAGGCTGCATATATGCATGCAAAGGCCCTGTGCACATATTGGGAGTTGCGCATGTAGCAAATTGCGATGTCGATACTTCCCCCTGCCCATATCGTGCCTTTTACACGCGTAGACTCGAGCGATCGCTGAATTTCAATCTTCGGCGTAGCGTCCGATCGATCGATCGGAATACACGCGCTGCGTGGAGCCGCGCAGCAGTCATCAGATACAAAGTTAACGCGTGATGGGTTCGTCGACTGATCTGCAAATTTTATTATCCCATTTCACGGAGTCCGATTCAGATTCAATTTACCACCGGCGGCTCGACATCGACGCGTCGGTAGACAACGAAAGCTGGAGAACAATCGGGGAGGGGGCGTTCGCCATCCATGGAAAACCCCAAGTGGCGTTTTACATCAATTTTAAATCCCTGCACTATATCCGCGGCTACCGTACATCAATTCTTAGCGATGTATATCGGACCACGGGTCGTCAAGTTCCTACAGATTTAAAAAGACGAAAGGTCGAGATTTTGTTTTCATTTTGCTGTGGATTCGTTGTTTCTGACGGTTCGTCCTTCTTTCGCGGTAAGGTTTTTTTTTTGTCTGAGAAGCTGTAGGTCAGAAAACGATGAAAAATGTTGAAGAAGACGATATTTCATCTGTACACTGTATAACAATTTGATTTTCATACTTTATATCGATCCATTGCTGGGCACTTATTCGCTGAAAAAAATTGGTACATTAAATTAATTCAAATCAATTTTTATCACATTTTTAGCAAAATAACGGGAATGTCCATTAATAATCCAGATAATATATTATAATTGGAATTGAGTCTCTTCAATCTGAATTCTCTTCAATTTAATATTTACGTAACATAAAATTTAAGATTTTGCGTAATTTTGTATTTATTAATTTAAAAGGCAATTAATTACGTGTCACATTGCATCAATTAAAATGTTAATGTTAATTTTTATTTTGTCATATTAGATTTTGGAACGTTTATTATTACATTTTAATTGATACAATGTGACACGTAATTAATTGCCTTTTAAATTAATAAATACAAAATTACGCAAAATCTTAAATTTTATGTTTTCTTAATAAAATTAATAGGGAGTTCAATTGGGCTAAATGTTGTATCAGGTTCTATAGATACATTATTATGCTTTTAGTATTATTAATAAGAGTTTAATTTTAAATACTGTCAGCTTGCTTGATTGATTAGAAAAAAGTGATAGATTTCGGATATTCGATAAAGGTAATTCGACTTTGAAAAATGACATTTTTTTCCATCAATCTAAGGAAACGTCGCAGGCTTACATTGTGCTGTTTACATTCGTTCAAAATAACAGGGAAGTAAATTAATTCAACTCATTGACTAGCTGCAGGGATATCTAGGCGACTGCTTTAAATGCCCACAACTGCACAGCGGAGTGCCTCTCTTAAGAAAGTCGAGTCGCATCCCCCGGCTGTGTTAGAAAGTGTATACATATATATATACCCGCTATCTCGAATTTCTCTGTTATCCAAAGACCAATCCCAAGTAGCATTGTCCTTGTCACGAATCTTATCCGAGTTTATCTCAAGCCTTTAACCCAAGAATAGTCCACTTTGCTATCTGCAGCTGGGCCCTGCGAGGAGGCCAGCATTGAAACTATGATCGTAACTAGAAACTTCTATTTCCCAATCGTTTTTGTGAGATTTTTTCATCTGTCACACAAAGCGATCTCAGGTGTTTTTTTTTCGTATTTGATCAACTTGTTCAGTATTTTAATGGGAGTTTGAGTATTTTCGAATAATTTTTATTAACATTTAGACATAAATATTTAATGACGATTTATTTTTGCACTATTATTTAATTTTGAGTTAATACATTGTATTCTTTAAATAAAGTACCTAAATAAAAATGGAGAAGGTATTCTTAGCAAACTAATATTGAATGGCTCGGTATAAAATTATTCTCTATATTGATGGTCAATTTAAGTAGCTCGTCTAAAACTGATTTATTTTATATTTATACGTATCTGTGTCAATGTTTCAAAAAGAAGACACGAAAATTTCATCGTGAAATAATGATAAATATTTAGCAAGCTTTTATCGTATTCTGCCTGAATAAAATAACCGTGAAATTTTTCATTTGCGTTTAAAACGTTATACGAAGGATTAATGAGAACGTAAAAAAATGGGATAAGAATGACGCGATTACTGTCAAATGAATTTTTGTTGTTTTTTTTTTTTTTTTTATTTAAATTCGTTTTAAATAAGTTGATTTTTCATTGCTCGGGAATTGGATTTTACTGGCCCCGGCTATTTTATCGATTCGCCTATGTCGTGGGTTGCACTCACTTTCCTTAATGCCGTGAAAAACAATTCGTGTATTTCATCGGCTTTAACGTATCGCATCATCAATTGCCTCAGCCTTAACTGCAACGCTAGTCGAAATTTCCTCTTTCGTACAGTCACTTTTTTCTCGTCGGACGTTATTACGTTCGCTGGTGTCCATTTTGTCGGAAAGGAAAATCCGACTAAAAATCCTCTATTGATCGCAGATTTTATGTCTCTCAAACAATTTTACTGCGGCTGCAGTATTTTTCTTTCCAAGTTAATCGATGTATTTTGCTCGAGTTTTATCTTTACGACGTCCCCTCTTTTATCTGGACAAATTATTTTTTTGGTTCGTACTTCTACGAGGAACTTTTTTATTTGACTATGACCATAATCGTCCTGTAGACTTAATTCTTATGTGGATATTGTCAGTTGTGTTCACTATTCATTGCGGATTATGCCAGTGTGTTAAAAATTAGGCAAAAGAATTTTTATTGGACAAAATTTCCTCTTAATTGAATCTCTTACTACAACCTATGAGTTTATTAATTTATTTATTAGTCATTCAAGAATCATTCGCTAATTTCTTTCAACCATTTCGTTCATTTCGTTTCATTTATTGGAGTGATTTATACACCATTAAGTAAAGTTAAACACCTGTAAACTGATTTTTTAATCATAAGTGAAATTTTACTGCTACAGTAATCTATAATAATTGGCTTCCCAAACGCTGACTATTATCACTTGCAGATTATGAACATTGTATTTATTTCGTTCATATCAGTAATCTCATTTCATTCATTAAAGTGGTTTAATAATTAATAATAATTGAAGTCAAATGCATGCTAAATAATTTATTAATCATTAATTCAAATTGTACACCTACAATAATAAAAACTTCGTTTCTAACGTTGACTATTACCACTTATAGATTAAATACACTATATTTATTCATCGACTTATGTGCTTGATTAAACGCCCCCCATACTACTAAAATTTAAAAAATCAAATGTTTAAATATATTTTTAAAATACTATTATAGTCGCAATAAACATCGCAATTTTTCTTTGCTCGGGGAAAACTGAAGCACGAAAACATCGGAGGACGGACAGTAAAATTTAATGGATTAGTCCTTCCCCCAAGAGGCAAAGTCATTATTGATCTACGTATATCGGGACCTGAAGCTCGCGGTTGATTTCCTGAGTTGTTAATTGAAGTAGAACAAGGAGAATTTTGCTTCACACGAGACGCTCCCGTCTCCCGACAGGACGCAGCCAGGAGGAGGTCACAAGGCCGGAGAAGTCGCGACGGCACCAGCGGCTGAGTCATTGGAGACCGGAAAACCGGCGAGCGGCAGAGGATCCCTAACCTCTTACGCTCGGAAGATTTAAGGTCTGTCCTACGGCACTTCCTCTCGCCCCCTCCCCTTGCCCCGGACCCCCGTCTCAACTCATTCTTTCTCTCTTTCTCTTGGTTTCTTTTATTTCCCGGCGCACTAAATCACGCGACAGACGTTCCTCACGTTGCTAAAGAGTGACGAAGAGGGAGATCGCAGAGAGAGAAATCCGAAAGGGGGGAGAGGAGGCAAGGGGAAGCGATAGAGGATGCCCGACAAAGAGAAATGGAAAAGGATACGCCGAGGAAGGAGGAAAGAGCAGCAAGAGAAAGAGACAATTTGCATAACTCACGAACGGAATAATCGAAGCCACTTAAGGAGTTCCCTCTCCCTCGAACTCCTCTACTCTCTTTCTCTCTCTGTGTAACTCTGTCCCTTCTCTCTTCCACATGGTGTGCATCGAGAGTTTCAGAAAGCTTCGCTCGGAAGGAAAAAAGTGAATTGGAATAAGAGAAATAAGATGAGGCAAGGGAATGATGACGATGAGAGAAGAAAATCCCTCTTCTCGTTGCACTTTACTGTGAATGCAATATTTGCATCAAATCTTTCTTGGCCGCATTGTCTTAAGTAAAAGCTAAAAGAAGTTTCTGCAATTTGAATATTATTTATACATACGATTGTCTGTGACAATTATGATATCAAATTAAAATTTGATCAAACTTCTTTGTATTACACAAAATTGATTGTTTGATGTGCATTGTACATTGTAAAGCCGAATCGGACGGTACAACAGCGAACATTAAAATTTAAATTCTTTTGATTAACAACTAAAACAATTTTTAGATTATTCGGAGAAATGCCTAAATTTGCGAGTAAACATTAGCCTAATATGTTGAAAAAAAAGACATTTTCTACATTTTCAACATTTTCCAATAAGCCAATGCCATTAATCTCTTTAGCGTAAATAGGTTTAGTGATAAACGCAAATTCAACAGTGGAAAATCTACTTCAATACCTAAGCTTTACATGCGCCGATGGGATGAAAACGCAAATTCGAGCTTAACGCACATGCAAATATTAAAATATAGTCACATTTCATCATGACAATTCTAAATTGCTGTAAATTCAAATTCGTGACTTTTAGACACTGTCGTATTCGAATAAAAGCATTTCAAGATGAATTCGCAAATAATTTAGTAATATTCGATATTTTTTCAGACTCATAAACGATTTGGTAGCCCTAGACATTTTAAAATTTAAAACAATCAATTAAACTACACCCGTATGTACAGACAGTCAATTGCGATAAAATTTTTCACAGCCTGTAAATTTACTGCTGGGAGTAACGCGAAGCTGTCGAATCGATAAATCACTCGCATAATTAAATCTTCATTGGTAAATTCCTCGAATTTCATCGATCCTCTCTTCGAAAAAGCCAGTTATCAATCGCTCTCGCATCTCGCGAACAATTGTCAAACCGTCACTCGAAACTCTGCGCGCTATTCAATACCTACTTCAACCCCGGCTCTCTCTTTTCTTTTAAATTATTTAAAACATCCCATTCGAGGTTTGAACTGCGTATTGAAACCAACCTGGTCCAGCATTAAAAAGCTATGAGTGCATAGCGGCACGCTATATCGAAGTTAATCTAATCTTCATGACGCACGAAAAGTTTATTTGTTCCAACGGTTTTGCAGTTACGCGGCGTCGCGCTCCACATTCTTCGCCGGGGCTATTTCACTCCCTCCCCTCTTCTTTTTTTATATCCCCTGTTCTCTAAAATTCTTGAAATCGAGCGGCTCGAGCAAACGCCGCGGCCTGGAGGGGGGGTGGGGTGGGTGGCGTTTGCGGAATCGAGAGCCCTGAAAAGCGCCCCGCTTATGCGCCCCAATGAATACATGATCGGGAGTTTCACATGAATTTAATTTTCAGGAAAATATCGCGCGAACGTGCCCCGCCAGCCCAACTCGCCACGCCACCCCCTCCAACCCCTTGCACTAGTTATATTTCGCGAGATTTCTTTGTCCTCTTATATACGTAGCTCGATCCCCCCATTGGTGGTAACACCGCTGTCTTTGTTTTAACCCAATTTATTTTGAACTCACTTTTCGAGCGTACCCCCCTCCACCCTCCCTCGTCCGGTGTTCGTTCGTCGGGCGTTCGAGCATCAGTAACCCTGTTACTGCCTCGTTTTTATTTACCTCTTCTGGGTTATCGTGCAATTGCATCACTGAAATTTACGCTCCGGCATTGTTTGCTCGATAAGCACAATTACTTTTATTTTATCCGTTATGGGATAATTTGAAAGAAAAATTAAATATCTTTTTTGTGTCCCTCCTCGATCGATTTTTATTTTTTATTTGAGTATTTTTTTTTTGTTTTGTTTTTATGTGACGTGTACTAACGAGATTATTAAATGAAGAATCTGTGTAAATGCGAAAATGATTCGAATGAATAATGTGAAATAATACTATTTAAATTTTAAAAATATATATATTTATATAAGACCTTTTGTCTTTCGTTAAAATCCATTTTTATTAAAATCAAAGAGGATAAATGAAAGGCGATAAAAAATAGGATTTACGGAAATTTATTGTGGACTCAAAATCCAAACTTGAAAGAATCTTTGACCGATTTTATGGTATGAGAGTGAAACGAACGCTCCATCCAAAGGGCGGTGACGCGAGTGTAATCGCCCATGCGGGCGTATACCTCTTTATGGAGGCCTGTCTAGGCAGAGATTATCCTGACACTTTGACGTTTCTAATACCGGCCATAGATTGTCAGTGAGACACTGCAAGATCGTAGATTGATACGCCAGTGAAGTGCGCTTTTTTCTTTATCAGTGCGCGAAATATACACCGGGACTCGTGACAAATTTGTAAACTATTAATTTCGAAGTATTTCTGTTCAATTATTAGCTGCAGTAAAATTTTTAATTGTATAATTTTCATAATTAATGTTTTAAAATGAATATAAATTTTATGGACTTAAATGGGAAAATTTACACTATTTAATTAGTTTATTTATCCATTTTTACCAAGGAGATCGATTGATTATCGACCGAAAAAGTACATATACAGTTTTAATAATTTTTATTAACGGAGATAATTTCAGTGCCCAGTGATTCATAACAATGACAACTAAATATCTCATTTACTAAAAAATTTATTTAAATTATTTTGACGTATACGGAGGAGTAGGATACCGTGGGACAGAGAATAGTAATAAAAATGAGCTGCAGGGTATGACGAACGACCAAGCGATCTTAACTTTATTATGCAACTGTATGTCTGTACGTCAACTCTACGTCCGGGTGCCTCGTGTTTAGGGGATTGCAGATCAAGTTTAGACCACCTTACAGTCCATTATAATCCGTATATTCATTGCTTAACAAGTTGTTTACCGTGTTAATTATTTACTTAAGTCAATATCATCGAGCAAGATATCAAGCTGCATTTTGCGACTATATTATTTATAATAAAATTTTTTTAATTTATATAAACATTTTAACTTATTATTCTAGAGGTAGAGATTAATATAATGCGAAAGAATATTTATCCATGCGCAAAAATACAGTTGCATTGTATTTATGTACGCTGAAAATAATTATGCTGGTACATCAAAATATGATTTTTACCTTTAATTACCATAATGTATTTTATTACGTCTTTCACTCTTACGTTAACTATGTTGTTTCACTTTACGGCCATGAAGTGCATCAAAAAGTTATGTTGCGTATTTTTTAATGCGAAATTCAGCCGGGCGTATACCTTACCCGCTGAAGTTACTGCTCTCCAGGTTTAATTAATTATCTCCATTGCATAAAACAGTATATATAAAACAATACTCAAAGATTTTATTTAATCGCTTAATATAACACTTTTACCCTAAAAAAAAAAAAAAAAATAATAAATTTAAAACGCAAGACCACCCAATAAAAATTAGCAACAGTTTCCTTATTAATCTTTCCAGGATCCATTTCGCAGTATCTCCGGATAAAGTACAAAAGCAACGCGAAACAAAGAGTAATATCAGCATCCCGATGAGCATCCACTTAATAGCATTACGACGTAATTAATGAAGAAGGCTAAATTCTTTTACCAAGATAATATCAATTTGTCTGGGAGCAGAGATTTGGACGTTAAATACTCGGCAATCGAGTTTGGAATACTTAAACACTTCCATTACATCGGCAACATTCGTCAGTACGCCGAGACTCGTCGAGCAGCTTAGACAAAAGCCAATTCCGCTCGTCGGCTGGCCGAGTTTCGGCGCTTCGTCTTCGGGGGCGGGCCAAAGTCGAAACTTGCCCTCCCGCGCCCAGGGTCTCCCCCGAGCGCAACCGAGACGTAGACAGACGAACGGCCCTGGCCGTGTTTCACGTAGAATTTCAAGGCGAATAAATCCGGCCAGCCTAATAAATAATGCTTATGCTCAAGTCGCTGCTTTACCCCGTAAATCAAGGTGGTGGCGAGGGGAAAGGCGGCGAGCTCCTCGCGCGCGGGCGGCTGGGAGTCTCGATATCTGCCATAATGCAAAGTTAACGTCGGGAGCAGCGGCGCCGGGGGTTCGTTCGCGACTTCTAGCGCAGCGCGAGGAGGTAGCCGGAGGATCTCCCCCATATAGTTTTCGCGCGCGCTCGCGCACCGCGTGCCTATGGTATATTCTAACGAGGTCGCGTGCGAGTTGTGACAGTTGTGACGAGCATTTGATGGATGGGAACGCGCTTGCGGCGCATTGATAACGTTCATCGATCTCGGAATGGCGACGAGTGTGCGCCCGTGGTGGGGCTGGAGAGGGAAGGGAGAAAAGTTTTCCGGGGCGAAACAATGGGAGTAAAAAATACTTTCGTTGAAAAATGTCAGGCCTGACGAGAAAAGAATTTATGCGCTCTGGTTATCTTTGTGATAGAGGCCGGTTTATGCATCGCGATTTTTGAAGCCTATTTTTCAGTTTTGTTCGGAATTTTTCGTTTTATACGTCGCTTTTATAGATGCTTTTTCTTTCGATCGTTTTTTCTTGTTATTGCGATTATTTTTTGTAACTATTCTGTAATACTTTTTTTTTTCTGGAACGTAGCTTTATTTGGTTGAAAGGATTCGAAGTTCTTTAGAGAGGTAAAAAATTGTAGGCAGTTTTTGCAGATGTACTTAGTTCTGATTAAAAATGTTTATTTTGAATATTTGTTCATTGGTATTGTACAGCTATAATGCAGTTATAACTGGCAGTATTTTAAGACGGAAATATTGTTTTTAGATTAATTGAAGTAAATCAATTATAAAAAAAAGTTTCTTTCTTCTGCAATAACATTCGCGAAGCCAATTATTTCCTTACACAAATTGCCTCTTAACTTCACCTCAAGTTCCGTAATTGAATTAAGTGTTAGTATTTTCTCGAGGGTTACATCAAGTACATACATTTTTCAAAACTAAAAAAAAAGACGAACAAATGGAATTTGGGAAAGGCTATTATTACATAAAGAAGAGCCTGGTTAAACATTCATTTAAAATTTAATAAATTTTCTCATCAAAATATTAGTAAGATTATAAATGATTACTTTGTAATTATAATTATAAATCTTGAAATGAAAATATAGTATAATTAAAGGATATTTTATGATTTTTAAAAAGAAACTCGTTTCAAATACATTTGAATATTTTATTATCAATATTTATTTAGTTGGAATAATGTCATTCCAATTCTGTCGATAATAAACTATGACAGTGCATGGCACTATAACCTAGATATTTTAGAATTTCTAGATATCTCTATTTGCAGAAATATTTGTAAACTTATATTTGCAGACTAGCAAAATCCAATAATCGTGCGAGTCAGGAAATTTTTAATAGCAGTCACACGAAAAAGCAATTACCATATATATCTAGACAAATTTCGATGCAGAATTGCCGAAAATCAATAACGAGAAATAATTACAGTCCAAGAGATATAATCTATTCAAGATAGTAAAATACCAAATCTACGATGAAAGTTCCTTGAATTATACGGTTATTAGGTGTTTGCAAATAAAACCCCTCTAGACTTATATATATAGCTAAGGATGTCTGCTGTAAAACATCGTCCAGACTACGTGGTAGAAATTCCAAGTACGAAGTATCTTCACTCTGCATGCAGATCCCTGAGTTGTAATTGAGTTACTGCGTAGGAGTTTACAAGATTGCAGACTTAAAATCGTAGCTTCCCTTATTCCACAATTTTTGTCTGAAATGTGGTAAAATTAACTTACTTGTCTTTTATTTAATTTAATTATCTTACTTGTCATTTCATTCACGACCATGCAACTTTCATTTATTTTAATCAAGGAAGGTACCAGGTATTATTATATAATTTATCAATTTAATGAATACCTTAATTCAATCATGAACGAGTGACTTATTTTCGAGAATTAATGAAGGTGGCAAAATAAATAGACTCACTAAAATAACCGCCTTGTTATTTGAATAAAACTGCACCAGTGAACCAAGATGTTAATTCTATTTATCTTTCTTCGTAATTATTAAATTTTGTATCTACAGTCATTTTAAACTTAGACACTGTGATATTACTTTTAATTTTATGACTCACTTTTTAGTATTATTAATTTTAAGTAATGACTGTGATATCACTCAGATGCAATTATTTTTACTGTAATTTTAAAATGATTATGAACTCAGTACTCGGTGCTTATTTCGTATTATTGTAATTTAAAACTGTTTTATATATTTATACATGATCTTTATGTGTAAATACTCTAATTTGCAATAAGCAACTATTCAATGCTTTACTAATTATTATAAACACACTAAAACTGCTATATAAGGATCAGCTGCATATTTCTTAGACTTCTTCGTAATTATTAGAAATACACTGTATTCATGTTTACCTCTCAACCCTAATATAATGATTTCTAAAATAAAGCTGCTATATAATATCTTCTTACAACAGCGTAAGCCGAAACTTATTTCTTTTTTAAGTATCAGCAGCATCTTACTCAGACTTCTATTTTCATAAAAGAGCAAGTGTGTTACTAAAGGAAATTCCCCGAATGCTCGGCGGCTACGATAATTGTTGGCTTACTCAATAAGCGCGCGGGCGTTCAAGCAAGCCCGGATGGGCCAGATGGCGGCTCGTCATCAGCGCGTATAAACGCGACCGCAGCAATTTTCTCCAAGTCAGTCAGATGGTGTGCGCGGCACGCATTCAAGCGAACGGCGGACAAAGTCCTCCGCGCGTCTCCTCGCTCCCTCCGACGGTATAACGACGTCAGAGTGACGCTGCCGCATAAACCCCGCAAGACCGCAACCGCGAGTGGCTAAATAAACACATTACGTGTCAGGCTGCGCGCGGAGAAGAGAGGCACATGCATATGCATCGAGCGCCACTTTTGGCCGAGCTGTTAGCGCGCGAGCGCGAATTCTAATTGGATAATCCCAAGCCGAGGGGGGCACCCGCCGTGACTCCCCCGCGAATCGCGATCCTGGACATGGGAGGAAAGGATATTCGCTCGGTCGCGGCGATTCGCCGAGTCCTGATAGGATTTCGTTATTACACCACTTGGACTGTGGTTGATCTGGCCGCGACGTCGTCGACCGATGTAAATGTCGCTTATGAATTGAGATCTATCTTCAGATTAAAAGTGGAATGGAGTATTAGTATATTAACGTTAAATAACGATTAAATCTAAAAATCTGATGATGAAATTCTGATATATTTTATGTGAATAGTCTGTTCACACTTTCTTAATACGCGAAAAACTTATAATCACTAGACTTATTATAAATTGTTCGCGTATTAAGGAAATGAACGGACTATTCACATAAAATATATATGACTGTTTTTACATTCTTTTTTTTTTAAATAACTATACTTATTATTAATACGCTTATTATTTATGATAAATTACAAAATAATTAGAAAATTAAAAAAATTTAATATAATTATTTTATTATAATTCTATATATTTTACGGTTTTTTTTTATTATTCTATTAAAGAAATTAAATAAACTTCTAGTATGACCATCAGAACGTTTTTAATTTTAGTTTTTAGTATTTTAAAATGTTTCACGACGTCCTGCCGTTGCATTTTTTAAGAGAGGATTATTCATATGCAAATAAAGTGTTGTTAATATTGTAGAGAATTAAAATTGCAATTTTTAATTCTTCTAAATGTTTCAAAGTAAATTTTAAAATACATTGTAGAGTGTATCACAATTAGTAGAATCAAGTAAACGAACATTTAAAAATGTAAAAGTTTCAGTTTATTGTATCACAGGATGTAAATTAATTAATTAAATATTATTACAATTAAAATACATATTCATTTTTCAAGTGCTCTCCTTTTCGAAAATGCGAATTAATAAGTGGTGCACTACACTGCAAAACGGCATTTAAATTTTAATTTCAGAAAAAAGAATTTTTAATGCCGATTACAATAATTAACGTTGTGAACGACATCAACTGTAAGAATATAATTGTTCGAACTTTCGAATTGAAATTGCAAGGCTTTTTTTACCTTGCGACCATTTTTCTTCTTTTTGTACGTCAGGCAAGAGTGATAAGTTAAAAGATCAAAGAAAACTCCAGCTGCACTTAAGTCCATATCGAACACAAAAGTGAGGCGAATTCTTTTCAGTTTAGCAAAGCATCTTCCTTTCTTAGTATATTCATTGTAAGCTCTAAAAAAGCACTACAGAGGCTTTAATAAACTACAATATTCGTAATTACGTAAGCTTTCAAAAATCTTCAAGGAGGACTTTCGCAGTGAATATTATGATTAAAATGATTTTTTGAAAGCTAAAAAATGTTACGAAAGGGAGTGCCGCTTATTTCCACGTTGCAGTTAAATACAATGGGAGTTAACAAAAGCAGCAAGTTTTGTCATTTTAATTCGTTTCTTTAATAAGTAAGTAAGGGTCGCTTATACTTTCTTTACATTACTCTGTAAATTAGGTAGAATTTTTCATTAATCTACGGAAATTGATAAAAGAGTGTTTTTTTTTTAAATCAACAAGTATTGGATAATAATTTTGAAACCGCCCGTAAAAGGTGCAGATAAAACGCGGATATTGCATACTCTACGATGAAGACTATGGTGGCTGCATATGCAGCACATTAAACTCGAATGATCTAAGCAGTTTAGTTTCCGCAAGCAATTTATTCAACGAGTTAACGAAGTGACAAACATTTCCTTTAATAAAAGGTAATAATAATGAATTAAATTTTCAAAGTTCATGATAATGTATTATCACTGTACACCACGACGTTAAAAAAGTAGTTTAATTAAGCAAATTTAGGAATGACGTATTTCGAATTAGAAACGAATGGACCGAACATAAAATTGTCAAATACCAAGTTTGCAGGATTAAAAAGGGTCAAATTCATTAAATTAAGGTAGTGATGAATCGACGTTATTTAAATGAAGTGATCAAAACGTACGCTGCAATCAGCTGGATGAATCGCAATGTCCTATTAATGACCAAAGCGTAAAAGCTTAATTTTCCCAGCTCGTTTTCTTTGACATGTGCTCCAGCCTCGGCTGCTCTCTCGCTGACGAGACGCTTTTTTACCGAGAAATCGATAGGCATTTATATGCGACTGCATGAAATCTCCGCATACCTAACGTTAATCAACATTCCGAGAAATACAGGCGCACCACGCGTTCATTTGCATGACGATGTCGATGCGGCCGCTGTTTTGCAGATGTGAAATTTATGGTATTGGCATTCGACGTTAATATTAATAGTGTCGGTGTACTCCGCAGCCGCGCCATCTCGTCTATACACGCTCCGACTATTCCCTTGATTCCAGTTCGCTCCGCTGTTGTACCTGGCGGAATACCCAGCGTACATACCTGCGGATATGCTACCTGCTCCTTTTCCGTCTCTTTTTCCCATTAACTCTGCCACTCGTGAATTTTGAGCTGTGTAAACATCTACTCAACTTTTCATTCGTTATGGCATTTTTTCGGCACTCTTTTGAAACGAAAAATTGTTGTGACAAAGTAATTTAAAAATTCACTTGACATATTATAACTATTGTATTTTAAAGTTAAAGACAAATTACATTCGTAATCTAATTCATTACTAACTTATGTTTTCGATATTTCATTGAGTTAATACACTTAGATTTTTGGTTAAAAAAATTTCTTTTAAAATACTGCTTTTTATTCGTTGTAATATTTTTTCGGCACTCTTACTTGAAACGAAAAATTTTTGTCAGAAAGTAATTAAAAATATTCACTTGACATGTTATAATTGTGTGTCTTAATGTGAAGACAAATTACGTTCCTAATCTAATTTATTACTAACTTGTTCTTGACACTTCATTGAGTTAATTCACTTCGATTTTTGATTAAAAAATTTGTTTTAATTCCGCGTTTTATTCGTCATGAAATATTGTCGTTATTTCTGCTGGAAACAAAAAGTTTTTATTAGAAAGTAATTCAAAAATTTACTTAGCATATTATAATTGAATACTTCTAAGAAAAAGGTCATTCTTCCATTTAAAATATATACATCACAAAAAGTGTCCTTGCAAAGGCAGGAGGGCTTCGTGCAAGTATTTTAATCTAGAAAGAGTATTTTCTTTTAACATGCAAAACTCAATAAAAGAAAAAGACTACAGAGTAATACCGTACAAAAAATTAATTAATCTAAAGTATCAGAAAAAAAATGCAATTTTTTTTAGGTGATAAATTTAATTCTTTTTGTACGCATATTTTAAAGTTATTATTAAAAAAGTAATTTTTATTTTAATAAAAAGAATTTCTAATAAACGTACTCTTGCCTGCTTACTTATAGCGATAAAAGGTTGCATCCATTTCTCTGCAAAATTGATCATTTCGTGTCTCGCTTTATTAAACGAGCCTCTTCGCCAGAAACAACAAGTAACAAGTAATAAAAAAAGAAATACATGAAACTTTCCCTCGTACGAGGTAATACGCAAAATCGCGACGAAAGCTTCATTTCCCTCGCATCATTGTACGACGTTCGCTTTGTCACGAATATGCACCCTCCTTAAAGTCTATCCCTCGTCTCCGCAGGAGGCCAGCATCCACTCCGCCATTCTCTAGGTCACACGCTGGGATGTAAATCGCACCAGAAATTTCCTCGGAAAATTCCTCGGAAGCCAAGAAACCAACTGCATCGGCGACATGTTCTCCCGGGCAACTTTGCTCCCCCCCCCCCCCCTCCGCACACACGCGCTGTGCGCTCATTCCGAAAATTGTGGCTGTTTATCTGGAGGTAACCGACAGAAATTCCATTTCATTTCCCGAGACGTTCGACCACGCGTCGACCCCACCTCCCGGCATCTGCATTCGCCGCTTGTCTTTCCGCTTCCTACCGCCCGGCTTTTTCCTCCCGCGGTTCTTCTTCTTCCTCCTACCGCGGCCCGGCGCAGTTTATCTTGCTCGCGTCATCGCGATTTCGGCTGCATCCGACCGAAACGGGAGCTTCCCCCCTCCCCCTCCTTCCACACAGCTGCAACTTGCCGCGGAATGTGGGGCAAAATCTCGACGGCCGCGGCTCACCGATATCCCTATCTTCTTCCCGTGTCTGCCCGCTGGCAAGAAAGAGCTAAGTTCCTATGATTCCACGGTTATTTTTCATCTAATAAGATGGATGACGGAATACATTTTGGAAATAAATCGAGTTATTATGCCGCGGGTATAATAATTATTTTAAAATATGTTTCGGCTGGCTGTGAAAAAAATTGCGGCAAATTTTCGCGCAAATTATTATACGTTCGGATCTCAAGGTTTCAAGCGAAGACTGATGTTTACGAATTCTCAGTTTAATTTCAGCTTTAAATTAGTACGGGAATTTCTTTGTTTTGCATTGGATGCGTGATTTTCAAAGCGCACATTTCGATGTTTGCATCTGCAGTAGAAATGTTATATTAATTTTAAACTTTAAACGTACTTTGAATGCGTTTACGTTTCTACCAAACTGTCTAATACATAAAGCTTTTAAAACGCATTTTAGCTTTCTTTTTGTTTTACTAATAAATTCCTTCGACGC
>JAWWEP010000001.1:9048501-9062120 GCA_035582995.1 Sycophila quercilanae
AATGATAAAGTTATTATTTACAAAGTAATGTATAAAAAAAATTTCGCTGTTATTTCTTTAAATAATAAATGGCGGCGAGCGCATGAGTTGAATTTTTATTTGAAAAATCTCCGTTACGTAAATAAATCGCATTCAAATAAGCGAGAAAAGCTACGATTTTCTTGTGTATTCTGCTTGTCAAATAACAGACAAATGTCAGTTCAAAGGGTCTTCTTTACTTTGGTATGTACCAAGCAAGTGGCTAACTTTATGACACGGGTTTCAGCCGAGTTCACATGCAATTTGCAAGTTTTGATGAACCCCAGGAATCAAAATGTTGTGCTTTTTGGCCGAACGAACTTCATCGACTCTGCCACGTGCATTTCCTTGTTTTGCGATTTTATTGTGTTTGATGGGGACACTTTGGTGTACACTAAGCGCCAAGTTAAAGTCGACTGCGGCATCACAAAGAGCATTTGTTGGATTGCATGAATGCTATAAGAAAAGTTTAATGCATTATCAATATAAGGCATTTAATTGTATAAAATAAAAATTAAATTATATAGAATGTCGTGAAATTAAATTGCATAAAATAAAATATGACTAGTGATTAACAAAAATATGTACCTCACATGTATATCTAAGAACGTGAACATCATTACTTTACTAAAACAGACATTAGCAGACCTTAAAAATAAATCACACGGGAAAAAAATAAAACAGTAGATATAGCTGTATAAAAGCATGTTAATTTAACTTTCATGAGTATCTGCGGAAACTGTTTTAAAGAAAACTATAAATTACTCTATAGTAATATAAGATCTGTATAACGCAGATTATGGTTTCTAACTTAAAATATCTGTACTGCAGTATCGATATTTTCTGAAATGGAGCTTCTACTTTTTGAAAAATGAGACGTTACTTTTTGAAAAAGGAGATTCTACTTTAGGAAAAAGGAGCGATTTTGCTTTTTTAAACTGTAATTTTAACTTTTCAAATAAATTGTTCTTTTTGTTGATAAAGAAGTATTCATTTAATCGATTTGAAATTTTTCTATTTTTTCCTCAAACAGTAAATTTTATTAGAGCAAAACAGTAACATTTACAGCTCCTTATTTTTGTATTCGTCTGTACTTAAATATTCAAATGATTAAAAAACTCTTTAACTGCAACTTAATGAATTCGTGCAATTGTTATTTATGTTTGATGTTATTTATGTTTGACGACATGCCTGTAATCTTTTGTTATTACAAAAACTTACGATGTTTTTTTAAATTGTGATTACATGCTGCTGTTTCATTTTAAGAGCACGTTGCACACAATATTACTTGCACTGAGTAATAAGTGCATTTAAAAGTCGACCAGAGCGCCATCTTTGAAAATGTATTCTCACCAAACCAATCAGTCTGTTTTCTCAATCCGCCGATCCGGTCACGAGTTAAGTAATGTCAGTGTCAGGCCGTTCGGTTATTCAGTGCACCAGCAATCGTTTAAAAACAACGATTATTGAAGTTTAAAAGTAAGTTTTAATAATAACTCAATCTGTTAAATTTAATCACTTAATAAATAGCAATATTTAGAATAAAATTTAATATTAATTTCGGTTTACTAGGTTATTATATTTAAAACAATGTAATATTACATGCAGCTTCAAATATTTAAAAAAAGCTGTAATAATTATGGAAGAATCTAATTTTGTATTCACGATGTATTTTTAATTAAAACTATTTTCGAATGTAAATTTACGTTAATTTCTATTTTCAACATAATGTGCAGTATCAATTTCAGAAATATTTCTAAAAGGTTAACGTACAGCTGAAGTGCGATGAAAAATGTGAAAGGTGAAATCTGCGCAAAAAGTTTTATGTTTGGTCAAGCAACCATGAAAAAGAGAAACTGCGAGAGGAGTAGAGAGGATTTTATAACGGACCCGTTTTCATCGATCAGTTGCGCGGCAATATTTAAATGAACGCTGCTCTTTATAATAAAATTTTTTTTATATATAACTAGAATAATATAAAAATTATCCCCTTATCAAAATTTCCCATCCCTTTTATCAAAAACATTTTAAGTTTTAATTTATTATTTTTAGATAAAATTATGCGTACCTATACTGACTAAAAAAAATGAATCTCTCTTATTGTTTGTATTTTATAACTATTCATTTGTTGAATTTGTGCGTATGCGAACCTCAATTGAAATTACTCAACATAGTAAGTACATCAACAGAATTTAAATTTGTTTGTAATAATCCACAGTCACTTAAAGCTTTATATTTTAGATTTTTCGACATGGCGATCGTACACCAACTGCTAATGCTATGTTTCCAAAAGATCCGTATTACGAATCTAACTTTTATCCATACGGAAAAGGAGCGTTAACAAGGGTAATACATACATGACTCGCAATTAATTAATTATTATTAGTAGATACTTCTTTATACTCTTTAAATGTTTAGGGTGGAAAGGCGCGAATTTTTGAATTAGGCAAATTGCTCCGAGAAAAATATAATACGTTTCTTGGCGATATTTACTTACCAGACATTCTCGAAGCTCGAAGCACTGATTATGATCGAACAAAAATGAGCCTTCAAGTAATTCTAGCCGCACTCTTTCCTCCTGCTGAGGTTCAAAAATGGCATGACACTCTCGATTGGCAACCTATCCCTACTATTTACGATCCTAAATTATCGGACGATCTCCTCGTAGGAATATATCAACCCAAGTGAGTAATAAATCTTACTGTTTTAATTAAAATTAGCTTAGCAATCTATAATAATTCGCGTTATTTAATTGTAGATATTTTAATGAGAAAAGTAGAGTTTTAAAGGAAGAAAGCATTCAAAAGCGTACGGCCGATCTAAAAGACTTTATGTCCGAATTAACAAATTTAACAGGAAAAAATATCACTGACACTTTAGGAATAAAACTCATTTATGACACGCTCACATGTGAAAAATTTATGAATTTAACTCTGCCAGATTGGTATGATAAAATCTTTCCTAATGGCAAACTGCTCGAAGGAACTCTCCTTGATTACGACATCGTCTCCTACGATAAGAAGATAACTAGTTCTCTCAGTGGTAAGTTCGAATTAGTTAGAAAAATCATAAGTAAATGCATGGGTACTGAAGTTCGAAAGAACAATTTTTTTAAAAATTCATGATTTTTAAACTTAAATTTTTCAACATTTTAATAATCTTATTTCAGGCAAGCTAATGCAAAAAATAACAACGGACATTTTAAATCAGAAGCGGGCACCTAAAGAACATAAAACTAAATTATTTTTGTACAGTAGTCACGATGTAAATGTCGTTGCTGTCTTGAAATCGTTAAATGTTTATAAAACACATGTTCCTGAATACGCAAGTGCTGTTATAATAGAATTACTCGAGGAGAATAACCAATATTTAACAAAGGTAAGGCTATGCGCTACTTTCATTATGATAAATTATTAATCTTTTCATAATTGACTGTTCATCGTTGAATTTTCTTTTCATTTAAGATTCTGTATTATCGCGGAATACCATCCAAATTCGAAGAGCTACAAATACCTGGTTGCTCACTACTTTGTCCACTGGAAAATTTTGTAGAAAATTTAAACGAAATACTGGAATTAGCGTCATGAATAATTAATCACTAAAGCACCCACAAAGAGAGTACTAAATAGAAAATGCATTATTATAGAAATATTATTAATCAAGTTCGTAAATCTCCTGTATTTTATTAAAATTAAATGTATATTTTTTTGAGGATATTATAATTGTAAAGACAATGTACGTAACTCACTTGTTGATTTTTCTCCGTTTTTAACAATAAATTACGAATGGAAGTAAAAATAAAGAAGAATAATGGCGGTAAGAGAGAAACATAAAACAGAGTAATAAAAGAGTGTTGTAATATGGTGCATTTGAGGTAAACTAAAATGAAGTAGAATAAAGCAGTACAAGAAAAAAATTTTAAAAACATTTATATATCTTTTCCCGGAAACTCGATAATTAAAAAATATTTTAAATAAAAAAAACCTGTTTTATACTGAGAAATTAAATAAGATAAAAAGTATAGAAAGTTAAAAAGAAAATAGAAATGTTAGAAGTATTTGTACTTTCTTCCGCGTGCTTTTATTATTTTTGCATTTAGTTCTTTTTTCAAAGAAATCCTTTTTTAAGAAAAAAAAGTTTTGAACACGAAGTTTATCCTTAATTTTACAAATGCATAAAGGATACACAATTTTAATCTGAAAATAAATTAAATAATAAATAGTAATAAAGAAAGCATTTCCTTTAATTCCATCGTACGATGTAATCCTTCGTAAAAAAGGTGATAAATCCATTAAAGCGAAACCATTAAAGTCTTATTTATTGCACTTTAATCTTTATACCCCAAATAGTAAAGTAATCCTTTTCTTTTAAACATTTGGCAATGGTTAGAAACAATTAAAGTATGGCAATCAAGTAATTTTAGTGACAATTTTAAAATTTTAATTGCTGGGAAATGGCATGTAACGACATAATATGTTGTCTGCAAAAAGTTGCTGACTCCTATTACTTTCCCGGATGTGCAAACCCACCCTCGCCGGATCTTCTAATTCAAGTGCTAAAAATGCTGAGCTGACACTCCCACTGCCAATCTGTTACCTACGTAAAGGTACCCTTTATTTCCTTTTCTTACATTCCTTTTTCTTAAAAAATTTATTACATCCTCGTATATATTCGATTAAAAATTGCAAATTCTTATATGAATAATGTAATAACAATCAGTATACTTGTAAAATTCGCACATAGCAATTGCTTATGGACAAATTAAATTTTTTAGAATAATTTTTATTTGTAAAAAAAGTTCGATTTTATAGTACTTCCTGAATTTCTTCGTATAAATTGTAAGTCTATTTCGCTTTAATATTCTAAATATAGTAGTCTAAGGTTGAATTAGGTCAGCCTGTTCATGATGAGAGGCAGCGCAGCGTAATTCGTTTATGTCATTAAAGCTCAGTCGTGACCATAATTATTTCCATTCACACGAAAATCAGTACGTAATTCGAATGATTCAATGATTCAATTATAATTTATAGGAAGAAATCTATGAGCCTTACTTCTTGTTACCTCTGCACGCGTTAAATTTTTATTAAGAATCATTCTTTTCGACTTAAAATATATTTATTTATAGAATAATGGAAATTAATATCGTTTCAAAAGACAGTTGACCAAAAATATTTCTTATTTTATTGATATTTATAAAAACGTTTTAAATATTAATCCTCGGAAGTTGGAAGTAATAAAAAATGTCTAACTAAAAATACTATCCTAAACTTTATCGCTAAATAGAGGAGATCTAAAAATTTTTAGTAAAATCTCACTGCACTGTTCAAAATTTGTTCAATTCTAAACACTCATTTGGTGTTTATAATTTTGGTTAGCTATATTTATAAATGTCAAATTCCAATAACAAAACACAACATATTTGTATATTATAATTAATAAACTACGTAAAGGTTGTGTTTTATTTTAATATCTCCAGAAAACTACACAAAAAAGTAAAGTAAAATAAAGAAACAAAAAGTAATGTATTTTAAACAAATTCTTCGAGTTAAAGAGAACGCGAGAAAGAGTGTATAGAATTTATCACCGTGCAATTGTAAAACAATTTGTTCTCCAATCCAACTTGATAGATAATAAAAGAACTCCAGCAAATAAACTAATTTATTCGCGCTAAAGTACAGGAATATTCAAAGTTCATTTGCTCAACCAGGTTTACTTCGACTGTTTTCACGGAGCTTTTATTACACAGCCGGTCGAAGTGTGTACCCGATCGAGGAGATAGAATCGCAGTTACACGCTCATCAAGCCCGGGTATACGCGGGAGCACAATAAGATCGCCGGCTGACCGACATGTGTCTTCCTTTCATTCGCGAAAGCAGCTTTCGCGGATGGCGCACGTACGACTTAGCCGACACCTGGGTAAACACAATGTTGGCAGTACGTGTCACCGCGTGTACGTACCACCCCCAAAGCCCTTTCCGGCCCACCCGCCGCTCCGCTCCCCCGGACTCCGGAGCACATCCGTCGCGTCTGGCGGGGTCGTTTGTGCGCGAGCGACGGCGCATCCGAGGCCATAAGGAACGAGTGTACAGACGGCCAGGTAGCTCTCTGCAGCGTGGCAAACAATATAAAAGGCCGCCCCCGGGCTGACTGCAGCTAAACGCCGCGAGCGCTGCCGGAGAAAGAGATTCGCGAGTTATGACCTCGACTGCGGGGAGGGGGGGGGGAAGCTCTGCAGCTTCTCTCCTCTCCATCCGCAAACTCCGGGAGCGGCCTTTAAAGTTGTAATGCGAATTATTCGGGTCGATGAGAACTCCAGGATATTGCGCGGGCGACGCCGTCGCGCCTCTTTTTATTCCCCGACAGTTCCGTTTTGCTTGAGATTTCTTCATTGTTTGCAGACCGAACAGAGCGGGCGATGCCTTTGAGGCTCTTTATCGCGCGAGTCCTCATTGGAATTTAAAGTTTTATTGTTTTATTCAATTCACCGAGCGATACTGCCTTTTCCTCATCGTCTTCTTATTATCCGGGAGATAAACGTTGAATTAACTTTCGAGTGGTATTATAATTTTCTTTTAACTACGGCTGTCCGCAGTTAAAGACACTACTTGCGCTTGCACACGTATAATTCTGTATTTTTAGTCGCGAGCCGGAGGGAGAATAACTATAAAAGAAGTAGCCAATTAGGGCTTATACTTTTTGAATAAAAAAAAGAAAATTCTTTTTATGTCTTTTGACTTTTCGGGATTTATGTCGTCTCGGAAAAAAAAATTATTTTTGACTTACAGCGACGAGCGTATTAGTAAGCAAACTTTTATTGAACTTCGCTCCGCTTTGGAATCGTAAAATAACAGGAATAAAGCTCGAAAGAGAGCAAACACGCTGATCTGTGAGTAAAATTTGGGAAATAAAAAAACTTTTGGCAGCTCTTTATCGCTATCACTCTCGGGACGGCTCAAGGGTTGGGCGTGGTTCGACACGAGAGGCAAGGACGAGAGTAGAAGTCTTTTATGACGTGATCCTTATGGATCACCCAAAGGAGTGTAAGACACTCGACCAGAAAAAGAGAAACCACCAGTGTCGACGCTTCGCCGAGCAGTGCTTTTGCGATTTAGAATCGTTAAAAATTCTACGCTTTTTCTTCTCGTTATCAGGCTAAAAAACACGTTTTGCATTTAACCAATATGCTGACAAAGGAATAGTATATGGTTGAGGCACGTAAGATGCAAAATTATTTAAATGCTGTACATGTAGTGAAAGTTAGCTGTACATATAAATTTACAATAGCCTTGTAAAATAACTGAAATCTTATGATAAAGTATTTCGCGTTAGTCGGAATAAAATATTAAATTTCAGCATAAATGCACTTTATGCTGCATTTAAAGAGTATTATAACTTTTTGGTGTTTTCTAACGATAGCAAAAATGTTTAATAATTACCAGTATAGTTATAATAATGATTTTTTAATTTGTTTTATAAGATAGCAGTGTAGGATTTTATTACGTTATAAAGATTTGTTGCGATAAAAATATTCAATTGGTATAAGAAGCTTAAAAGAACGAGAAAAAAAATGTTTCAGTTCCATTTAAATCCAAACGATTTATTATACTTTACGACTATGATGAATTGACCATTAACTTTGAAAGCAGACCTATTTTTTTCACACAGGCTGAGATTACGAATTACTTATCTTTCTGTTGCTGCACGTGTATATTAAGTTGATCGAGGGATGCGCTATCAATCTCGAAAAGAATCAGGAAGGGACGAAAATGCCCATATATATTTATTTCCATTTTTATAAAAATATCAGAATTTCAATTTGGTTCAGCTATCGATCTTCCCGTTAACTTTCCTCTGCCACTTACAAATTTGTGAAAAAAAAAGTAAAACGAAACGAAGCAGTGTACGCCGAAATAAAAAATGAATGAACAGTTGAATAAATGACGTCTGATGGGAAATAAATAACGTTTTTATTGTTTTCTACGAAAGACATGAGGAAGTTCCAAAGTTCGCAGCGAATGCACCTCTCAGGCAGAAAGAATAGCAGTGTCTCTTCGCACATAAAGGATGCGACTTTTTACTTCTAAAAACAGTATTCCAAGTTTTTTTTTTTGCCCGAAAACATTTGTTCACCGGTGGCTTCGAAAAATTTCCCGTCCCATGGCAAGCACGGCATCAGTTATCATCGCCGCCTCCTTATACTTCGAGCGATAAGCAGAAACTTTTCGCTCGTAGGGAGGGTGGTGACTTACATAAAAAGGCCTCGACAGCGTCCGAGTCCTCCTCACACCCCGCGATAGCATCCCGCGCGGCCTCTCAGCGTTCCAACATCTGTGAATCTCATTCCGCGCGCCTTCGTCGCCACTCCACGTACGAGAAGGGAGGAGGGGTTGGGGGGAGAGGACCAGCCAACCTTATTCGTTTTTCCGTCTTTGTTCTTTTCCCTCGTCCTCGCCGGCTCTTCTTCTTCAGAGGCATTCTTTCTTTGCACATCGTAACCTTGTTCCACTATAACGTACTCTGCGGGGTCGGACCAAACGCCGGAAACTCATTCGTATATACGAACCCGGCACCTGCTGTGTCACCCTCTTTCCGCGGCGCATACTTTTTTCGCCTCGGGTATTGTCTTTCTCGTTTTTGTCACTCGCCCCGCGCCGCAGCGTCCTTTGAGATCTGCCGCGTGAAAAGAATGTAATTCCCGGGCATTTAGGTGAGGGACCCGAGGTAAGGATGTAATTTATTTTTTAACGGATACCACTATGCAACGCTAAATGTAGTAGTTAATTAAAAAGTTCTTGTGTAAATTACTTTGGACCTGAACTATTGGTAAAAAAAAGAAGTGGAGAATGCTTCCGCGTACTTTCTACAGAAGTTCACTTCTTTTTTTTTTTTTTTTTATTGGGTTAATGCATGGAATCAAAGTTTATTAAAGTAGGTAAATAAATGCATTGGTAAGTGGAGTGTAAAAAAGACTGCTGTACATAATTAGCATACTAATTGTAAAAAGAAAAAAAAAATTAGAGTCGAATTATATTTCCGTTTGTGTATTATACGTAAATAATTAATATTCATTTGAAGTACATAAATTTATAAGCTTTTTGAAAAGGAAAAGCTATTAATTTTGTTTATTTAAAATAAATAACCTGCTCCTTCGCGAATAAATAAAGATAAAATCATCGCACCGGGAATTTAACATAATTTACAATGATTTCTGTTCCAGTGCGTCTCGCTGCTTGGCTTGCTCATTTTAATTTCAATGCAGCTTCGTTTCACTCGCTAAAATAATAATGCCTTGTTAGTTTACAATTCCCCTTGTCAAATGCAGAACTTAAACAAGCAAGAGGACTGTCAGATTTACCGCACCATTCCACAATAATTATATAAATAACTTCTTACTTTGCACAATTTATATATAATATGACGCGAATACGTGACCAAATGGCAAAAAGGATATCTTTATTCCGATTGAAATGACATTCGATATACGTATAAGTTCACTAAAGCCGAACAAACAAACAATTTTCAATATCAGAAATAAACGAGTTTTTCAAAATCCCAATGTAGCTAATATCGTAAGTGAGATAAAATAAATCAGCAGTTGACAGTAAGGGCGGGGCGTTGCTCCACTATTTATCCTTCTAGAGATTTGAGATAAGACTTCGGTTAATATTTGCGTATCGCGCTCGCACAACGTCAACCAAGATATTATTCACGGCCCTTAACATTGACCTCCGTTGCCCCGCTTAAGATTAGAACTCGTATTATTTTGATAACTAAAGCTTTTTGCAGCCCCTCACTTACACCCTTAGATTGAATCGAGTGCACGAGATTTTTATCTCGTCTTATTTTTAAATATTTTCTTTTCTTTTAGAATTATAGCTTTGTATTGCACGAAATTTCTGTGAGAATTGCTAATAATACTTCAGATGTTTGTTGAAAAGTAAATTTAATATTGTGAGTCATCAGCTACAGTATAATTTTCATTCATTGTTTAAAACAGTACACTGAAAGAAATGTTTTAGTAAAATTACAAGTCGTTTAGTAAAAATTACTGAACTGTTTCGAAAATTCGAGAGAAATTACTAAAGTTTTCATTAAAATTTGTCAAAAAGTATTAAAAATTTGTATACACTTATAGCAAATTTTACTTAAAAGTTAAGTAATTTCCTTCGAAATGTCAGTCTGTGATTGCTTTCTCAAATAGTTTAGTAATTTTTTCTAGACAATTTGTAATTTTTCATAAAACTTCTCTCAGTATGTACATCTAGTCTATTTACGGACAGTGAGTATGATAAAATGTATTTCAGTACTTTTTATTTCAAAGTATCACGTCGAAAGAAAAAAAGCTTCGAACCCTTTTTCGTGCTCTAAAAGTCACGTAAATGTAGCTTTTTGTTTCAATTGTTAACCCTTATCAGTTGATCACCTTCGATCGAACCAGTCTCGTTTCTTTTCTACGTTGTAATCTCATAAACCGTCTGCTCCAATTCTCGTGACGTCGCCTCGGTTAGGCATCAGCGTATATCAATCTTAGCTCATCTGTTGTTCCCTGTCACTACAGTTGTATCCACAATTTATTTAATTGTCAGGGGTCTGTGAGCGATGATCATGAACGTTTGCCTCGTCTCGCTTTATACACTTGGCTAAGTACATTACCCGACGCAGTTAATGATTCCTGAATTGTCTCGAAAAACCTTGGGAGCTAAGAACGGTGTAGAGATAAAAAAAGGGAGAAAGGTGCGTTTACGCTGTAAACGAGTGAAAAAAAAACGGACAAGCACCAGATCAAGATTATTTACCTCGTGAACTCTATAATGAACCTATTACTGCTAGAAATGAAAAAAATGTGGAAAAAATCTCTTAATCATTTTCTTTGTTCTCTCAGGTATCATCATATACAGTAAATAAAACAAAAGAATGAAGTAACAATCAGAACGCTCAATGGAATTGGATTCCAGTAAGCGTCTGACTCCAGCCGAAGCATATCTACTTACAGCAGTATTCTAATATCAGTTTCGATCGTTCCCGATCTTAAGGAGGTTAGAAAGAAATTTAAGAGTTTCGTAATCTTAATCGGAAGGGTCAGACTCTTTAAAATATAGTTGACTCTGCAGCTGCAACGGCCTATATAAGATTTAATGTTCTGAGGCCAAAACGAGTACCACCACTGCTTCGCCATTAGTCAGCGGGCCATAGGAGAAGGTTTATAGTATTACGTACGCTGATGAATTATGGTCGTGCGGAAAATCGTTAAACCATCTAGACTGGCCCTTGTACCCTTTACCCCTCCTTGACTGGGGGTAGAGCAGCGATTCGGAAACCTGCTAGGTAAACAGTCGTAAACTGTGTCAATTCGCTATTGATCTTGGTAATGGATATTGATTGGTATCATTTCTCTCCCACTTTGGCACTATCTCTTTCTCCTTCGCTCTTTAGTACAGAAGGGCGCTAATTCGGAAGTCATTTAGAAATGGCGTTTATTCGGAATTTTATTAAAATTTATTTATTTTAATTAAAAAAATGGCGATTATAAAAAAAAAAAAAAAAAAAAAAAAAAAAAATACCAAAAAAGAAATAGTTTAAAGAATAATTTTTTTAAAGCCCTTAGTAATGCAGATATTTATAATTTACTTTTTCCACAGAAAAATGTGTAAAAACCAATTGATGAAACGATACAATGCGTTCTGCGTTTGCTGCTAGATCAATCAAAAAAAAATGATGCTGTAGAGGTAGCTTTTGTTAGGCAGAAACAATTTTAAACAAATATTGTGTTTATCGTAGCACGTCATATAACCCAATTACTACTCGGAAAATTTCGTACATGCGTATATGAATTTTCAACAATAATCGACCGTGAAAGTAGAAACGGTATTTATATAAAAGTAATAGGAAACTTTAGAAAAAACAAGGTAAATTTTTTTGCTCATTCGAGAATAATATTTTAAATATTGTTAAACATTGCAGTACTGACAAAAAACAAAAAGTATTCAATTTTGTTACAAAAATTAAAAATTCGTTTTACTAACGTAATGTAATATACTGTCACTCTGGAGTGAATAAATAAATAAATCGCTGCGGAATCGATAACACCCTTTTTATTTGTTACGACAATAACAAAGATAAAAGGGGAAATTCCTATCGAGCCAATCAATCTAATTATTTATTCTCGAAAAGAAAAAAAAACTCGATTGAGAAGTGAAACAGTACGCCAACGGATAAAAACATTCCCGCGTAAGTTGTTTTGCATATAGGGACGTGCGGGTTACATCTAGCACTGAATGCAGCAGAAATAGCAAACAAAAGAGCCCGAAGAGATCGAAGTGTAAAACGTGAAAAGGTCCCTGAAGAAGAATTTGGTCCCGGCAAGCCCACCTATACCTGCGAAAAATAGAAAAGATGCTCGAATCCGAAGGTCGTTCGCTTCCGGGACGCATTGAGCGTGCGGAACAGTTTCGCATTCAACCCTACCCCCCTCCTTTTCCTCGCGCAATTATCCAGCATCCCCTTTCCTTCGCATCCTCGTGCCTCGTCCTCCATCCTGTCCCGGGCTCGCACTTCCGGCGCATTCGTGCCTTCCTCTCCAATCTGCCCTCTCGCTCCTCCGCACGTACACCCACTCCCACAGACTTCGACTCGGAGGATATTGCGGGGAATCCAATTTGGCAAGAGAGAGAGACGGGCGCCTTTTTTCCCTCCCTCTCCTTTTTTAGTCCGCACTCCCGTAATCCCCGCGAGCGTCCTTATTCGCCTTTAGTCGCTTTGCGAAAAAACTTGTCTCGGCGGAAAGACGTCGGGGGCCGCGCGCCGCTATTTTCGCAAGCGCAGATTGCCGCTTGGCGAGGCGCGCCGTGCGGTGCGAGGACCCCAGGCCGGCGATTTTCCGATCGCTGCGCGTTCCCGCGATTTTCGTCCCCGTGGTTCACGGGCGCGAGATGTTCTGATGGCGTATTGATTGTACGACCCTGCTGCAAATAGTTCATAAGGGGTGGGCGCCCCCCAGTTTCTTTCTGCGACGACGCTGCTCCGGGGAGGGTGTCTACGGGATATTTTGGTCGTTGCAGCTGGAAGAAATTGCCCCTCGGATTCGACTGGCGAAAGGCCGAGGGTTAAAGGTGCCAAGCTCGTAATGATTCGATACTGGAAGTGGTACAGGGATTTTGCGCCCGTTTAGCACTAATGAAATGGATGGCGCTCGTGAAACGGCGCAAGTCACCTTATAGAGCTGAAGGCTGAATCCTGTGTTAGCTCAATATTACAGATTCGCATAGTTGGGAATTTTACGGCTGAAAGGAGTAAAATTTTTTTCTCGAATAATCGAAGTTATTTAATATTGCTTCGGCAAATAAGATAATTGAAAGTCTTGCAGAGAGTATCTATATGTAGAAGCCAGGCACCTCTTTTACAGAAATAAAATTAACAAATTTGTTTAAGCTTAAATTAATAATGTTGAGCAACTCTAAACTTTTAAGCACTTAAATTAGTTATTTTAAGGTCAGTAAAATATGTTTAAACATCTCGTTCTCGTTGCTTCGAGCATCTGTAAAAGAGACGAAATCTAAAAGAGTTCAAAATTTCTCTATTTAAAAATAATTTAATGAAATTTG
>JAWWEP010000001.1:9066208-9081737 GCA_035582995.1 Sycophila quercilanae
AGGGCTTGTTATTGGATTCCGAAAGGGATGCTTTGTACTTCCTGATTGTGCCTTAATTCTCGAGTGGGCGAAATTTGATTAATTAGAAGATCTGCAAGGGGAGAGGCAAGTGCGTCACAGGCTTGCTGATTATTTAATCAGTTTATACGGGAAGAGCGTGGCTCAACATCTACTTCGAGACACGGGCCATCATCGATTCCAACGTCTTTACAGACTAAATTTAGAATGAAAATGATAGTACCTAGAAGGTTGGGAGTGTCGGGACCATGCTTTCAGCTCCATCCATCCCATTGATTGCGATAATTGATTTCAGCATAAACAATCCAACTATAATGAAAATGCACGCTACTCCGATAGATTATATTCACTCGCTTTTTATACCACACCGAGAGAAATGTTTTAGTAAAAATTACTATACTATTGTAAAACGCAGGGTCAGACTCGATAAATAAAAAATTTTACTGCAAAGTTTAGTATAATTTGTTAAAGTTTAGTAAAATTTATTAGACTTTATAGTAAAATTTAAAGTAAGTTCAGAAAAGTGTACTGTATAAGTCTAGCAAATTTTACTAAACTTTCTAGTAAAATTTTTTATCAGTCTAGTCAGTCTCTGCGTTTCAAAAAAGTATAGTAATTATTACTAATACATTTCTCTCAGTGCGAATACTCGATCAATTTCTAAAAATACAATAAATCCAGCGTACACAAAGAATGATTCAAGAGAAAATCGTCATTTATTTGACAGTCAATTTTCTCGTGTCGTTCGACACAAGTAAATATTTCTTAACAGTAAAGAAATATTGATTCACAGTTAATACCTATGATTTCTTTTAATGTCACGCTTTACTTACACAGCAAATAATCCATTTCTTAACTATTAATTCCTAATGATTTAGTGGGATTTAAAGTCACATTCATTATAACTATTAAGTCAGCGACTTTGCCAAGGAAGGCGATTCTTTTTATCCGCGTAAAAATCCTCCCATTATTATAAACTCACGCATATAAATTTCACGGCAATCGTAAAGCATCCAGTTTCCGCGTATTGTCCACTCCTGAAAAAAAAATCAAAGTCCGATATAACGCAGACGCCGTAAACGTCCGAGTTAGTTAGCGGAATACCGGGACGACGTCACGCGAAGGCCTTCCTCCTCCCCGTCGTAAATTTAAAATCGAACGAGCCTTTCAGCGTGCGTCTTCGCCGTGAATCACGAGTGCGAATTTTTCTCTCCTCTCGCTCGTCCTACGTAACGCGCCTCGGAACAGCGCGTCGTTCCTTGGCTTCGCCTGGGAGGCCGTCGCGCGCCTCGCACAATGGACCCCGCGAGGCGAAATTAACATATAGCCGCGGCGGCTAGAATTAACGCGGCTGGCGGCCGAGAATAGAGCCGAGACGATCTAATTCGGTGCACCGGTGCTACCGAAAGGTGCGCGTTGCGTGGTCGCGACGCGGCGCCCTTATTCCGCGGCGCCGCGAGAGTGCATCGGCCCGGTTAGCCCTTGCGACAGATGCCACCCCGGCGGTGTTTTCAAAACACGCGCCGTCAGCTGCTGCGTGGGTATGTGAGTGCGCCTGCATCGCGAGAGGAATAATGAGATGGGCCTTTGAAGGGTGTAAAAAAGTATAATATAGTACACTGAAAAAAAATTTCGTAATTTTAAGTAAATATTTATTTCAATAGTACTTGTTAAATATTTCTTTGAATAAACTAAATATTTCTTTAAAACTAATTGAATTTATTTGTTTCTAAATAAATTTAGTAGTTTCGAAAAAATAATTACTTGATTCGAAGAGATATTTAACAAGTACTATTGAAGTAAATATTTACTTAAAATTACCAAATTTTTCTCTCAGTGTATCAAGATTTAAAAAATTAATTTACTTACGTCGTTAGGTAAGATTAAAAATTAATTTAATATTTATACTATTTATTCGTTACGTTACTTACGTTTACTACTTACTTACTGTTTACGGAAAACGTATTTTGTTTCAAAAGTTAGCGTTAATATTATCAAGATAAAGTTTGAATTGAACAGTTTAGTTTGTACATTTTGCATGAACTTTTATTTTGCATTTTGATTCCTATCGATAATTTATCATACCGTGATAGAAACCGTGTATAGTCTTTTTCCTAAATGATAAAACAACTTTCAGAATACGCTTTTTTTAGTTAATTTGGCAAATTATCATAAAATTAGGCTTAATATCCTAAACATTCGTTTCGTCAATGGGGAAAAACTAAACGATATTAAGTAGGTCAAAAAATGATAAACTTTAAAATAAAGTGATTTCTTATAAACTTTCGCTTATTATTGTTGAACTAAGTCCAAAGGTTTGCACTGACTAATTTAAAGTCATTTAATGATAATTATTTCTCGGAGAAACTCAGTAATTACTCGTGTAGTTTCGTGCTCTTCAGCTACTAAAGCTTGTAGCCTGTAACTGTATACTGCTAATTTTATAAATGTTACTATATACATTTAGGATTTCGGAATTGCATAAAAATCAACATGAGATACGTACGAAGGCAGTTAAATATATTATTTTATACGAAGCATATAATTGAGAATGAAATTTAATATTTATTACGTATAGTTAGCACTTAACGCTAACAGGTTTTATGACTATGACTATGAAACGGAAAACAACCGGATGTATATAAAAGATAGACAAATTAATTTATTATGAATAATTATTCATAATAATAAATTGTTTTAATAACTGCAGTTCTTTATTCCAATATATGAATCAATTAACTACAATTATTATATTAACTCGATTTATCAACGAGACTTAAACCCATTTAATCATTATTAAAAAAGCGTACATATCATACTGCAGCTGCAAATTAAAATAAAAGCGGCAAAGGCACTTCCTTCCTGTAGCGAATTCGCGTGGGAGATCAAAAGTCGGGGCAGCGGCTTCGTAGGCTACCAACTGGTTCGATAAGAATAAAAGGCCAGAGGAAGTGCATTGAGTCGGAAAGGCGCGCGCGTAGGTCGCGGCGTACTTTGCGGAGGAGAAAGAGACTCGCGAGTAGGCTGCGGCTTTCTTCCTTTATTTTTCTACCTTCCTTCAATGCGTCGTTCGTTTCCCTGGGAGACTCTTAAATGTGCATGGGACGCACATCGGCGGCGCACCGGTTAACCTTGGGGGATTAGCGATTTGCGAAGCCAAGACGACTGGGAATTTCTCAGGTTGCTACCCGCCCGCAAACTGACTACCGAGTGACGTTGGAAATGTGATTTCCACCTGATATTCGTTTTCTTGAATTCCGAAGCTGAACGAAGCACGAAGTTTGGTAACCGATAATGGATTTTCGGGTTTTATTAAACTAATTTATAAGAATTTTTACGATAAGGGGAGTGTTGGTGGGTTTCTGGGTGGATTTTTATACGCCTGCTTAAGTAACAAAATTTTGTTAATTAATATAGGAGGAAAAAATTCGAGACTCAGTGGAGATAGTTAGTAGTGCGTTTAATTGAAGGAAAAATGGGTTCATTAATTTTCGCATAAACTTGGGCATGTCCATAGAGTGACCTGTCAAGTCAAACGCAACTGGCTGTGGGAAAATAACAAGGACATAATTGGATGACTTGCTAAGCGGAAAAAAGTCTGTGTGCACTTATGAGAGTAGTAAGGAATGAATTAATGAATATTGACTAGGCTCGGTGGCGTTAAAAAAAGTCGATGGTACAACGACTTTATTAATTAAAGGGTTTGTTCGCTTTAAAAATTGCAGCTGATAGACAATTTAAAAAACAAATTATATTTTTTTTTTGCGAATGTCTCTTGCATAGTTATTTATATAATATATGAAAATTATCAGTATGTTATAATTGCATTACTACTCGAACTGACTTGAGCGTAATACTTAAATGAAAAATGTAGCACACGTCAATAAATAAATGTTAATTTTTTATTATATAATATCTTGAATATGTAAAAATAAAAAAAAATAAATAATATATTATAATGTTTCGTTAATGCTACTTAAATTTTTATAAAATATATCTGATTTTTTAATATTTAAACAGAAAGTTCCTAGATAATTTAAACTACTTCTACGTCCGACGTCAGTGTTTCTTTTTTACTCTTGAGGGAAATCAATACCTTTCGTACTAAGGCAGTACATCCCTTCGCAGCAACTGATTCGTCAAAGACTCTGCACAAACTAACAAACTAACGGTACACCAAGCTAAACATTTTTACAGGAAATTCTCTGCAATTTTTATCAAAACCGACAGGCATTTTTATGAGAATTCCCCCTGAAATTGCAAACATTTTCAGAGCAGTTTACCAGAAAAGTATCTCGCTAAAAACTATTAAAAAAAAAAAAAGAAATAAAATAAGAATAAAAAGTAAAAGCAATCTTCAAACTTCATCAAGCATCAGCACAATTTTCCAGCACGCGCATCAATCAAAATCAATCGAGCCGCACCAGCAACTATATACATTCATTCCAAACGCCAGCAAAAAAAAAAAAAGAAGAAAAATTGTCGCACTCAGCAGCTGTGAGATTTGACCGAAAAAAATCGGCGCCTTATCGGCTTACGAGTCTGTAACAGAAGCCCCGCAACTCGCCCCCTTATCGGCCTCCGCGTTCCGCGCGCGTGACTCCTCCCTTCCCAGCGAGACGGCCGGCGGATAATTCAGCAAGTTTGCACTTGACAACGCATCGCTTTCGCGCGACGTGTCGCCCCGCGGCCGTTCTATTTCTGCCCCACGGGCAAGCCGCGCGTTTTCGCGCGCTTGTACGGACGGACGCTCCGCGCTTTTGTATATATATGTATATATGTATATATACACGTAAGTACCGGCCGTACGGCTCGGCTCTCTTGGCCGGTGGAAATTTCCATTCGCGAAAACCATTGGCGTAACGAGCGCCGATTCCACGAGCGCGAAGCGCCAACTTCGACGGTGCCGGACGGACGGACTCCGAGAACAATCGATGCGTACGTTTAGAGACGGGTGAAGTGACCACGGTGTTTTTTATACACGCGAAATGATGATTATGCTCTGGAAACCATAATAGTTTTTTTTTTTTTAATTGTAGGACATTTTTAGTATTTTTTTTTTTTTTTTTTTTTTAGTTAATTAATTTGATTAAATTACTTTAGTTGATATATAGTTTTAGTGCTATTACTGCTATTCATAATTCTGGTTAAGACAATTTTATATTGGCTTGAATTTTTTTTGTCAGATCTTCTTGTATATGTGTTTTTTTATCAAATAAACAAATAAAGAATTGATTTTTGGATTATTGACCCTTTCCCTTTTTTATAAGCTTTCAATCTCATTTGCAAGTAGATCGTTACCTTCATCGCGATCACTGAAAATGAACACCTTCGGAAGAAACTAATTCAAATTCCTGAATTTTGCAAAAGAGCTCAAAAAAAAAAACCAGAAAATTATCTACAACCACGCGCTACATGGAAAAAGTAGAACTACACTTTGTGCGTATCAAGTATCGAATCCTCGCCAAGTAAAGCATTGCGCACGAAGATAAAAAACTCCAAATGCAAAATATACCGTGATAGGCGAGACACTTACCAGCGAGTGTTAAATAACACTTACGTAAATAAGAAAAAAAAAATTATTTAACGCCAATTCTAAGAAAGACAGACTCATCGGATTTACGAAGCCCTCGAATAAATGCCAATATAATTGCATAATTAATCGGCGAGCCATCCCTATATATGCGAGGAAAATATCCTTGTATATACCTGCCGGAAAAATGAATGGGAGGGTCGGTCTCGCGTGTCGCACGAGTCTCTGTCTCGCAATAACAACAAATAGCCGAAACAAAAAGAAAAAAATTGGGGGGAAAAAATAAAAATTAGAGGTCGGCACGCGGCCAGGTTCGCAAAAAAGGAGCGAGCGTGCACGCGACTTGGAGGAGCCGCTCGCGCTAGGCCGGTTAGTGCACTTGCCCCGCTATATATAGACGAGGAACGCGCTGCTAGACCAGCCGCAATCGTCTCGGGGGTCGTATTCGCCAACTTTATTGCGATTAATGCAGCGGATGTAGATATATGCGTATAGCGTTAAGGTACATCGCGCAGCTGGCATGAATATTTAACTAACGTAATATTTCTTTCAAATTGCCCAGTTGGAGTGGTGAGAAGTGCCTTTCCTAGTACCACGGTCATGCTATAGGCAGCTGAATGCAATGAAACATACGATTTTTTTTTTTTAAGTAATAAATCGAGTTTGATGGATGAAAAATGAGTGGTACATAATTTGTTGTGTAAAATATTGGTGTGAGCTTTCACGAAAAACTATAGTTATAAAAAATAAGGTGCTCTGCATGGGATGTTCATAAAGTTATAATTATTCGATGTACAGCGCAAGTTCAAAGAAATTATTTATTTATTATTTATTTTTAAATAAAGTGGACAATTGTTTTTCGATCATCAGAATCCTTGTCTTTGGAATGGAATTAACAGTTATTCAATCGGAAGATGATTCATGCTCGGTAATGATTTAATTGCTTGGTACTATGATTATTGATTCGAAGTTAGACTTATCTATAGCTCGTAATCAGGAAAGATTACAAGCAGGATGTCATTAGTTATCTTTTTGCTTTCATTAATTTCCATCTACGTATGATTGAGTGATTCATATTTTAATTTTGAATCTTGAGGGATTAAAGCGTCACAATTTATGCAAATTAATATAAAATGTAGTAGTGCTTGAAATTGCCGTTGGCAAAGTTCTTATGTGGATACCAAATGCATGATGTACATATAAATCTATGACAAGATATAAGAATTAATACTGACCTTTGATGTTGAAGATTTGACAGCATTCAGTTAAAAATTTTATTTTTATCTAGCAGTTGACTTTTTATTCTCCAGAATTGCATTTTTTATTTTTTATACTTTTAAATAAATCAATTACTTATTAATGAAAACTCAAATGACTAAACCGTAAAAAATAATCATTAAAATAGAAATTTAACAACAAAAAAAGTTTTTAAATTGAAAAAGAAAGTTTTATATAGCAGTATTGTTAAACTATTTTCAAAGGTCATCAGAAAAATGATTTAAAAATATAAATTTTATTAATTCGTAGATACAAGGAAATAAAAAAAAGACGCTAAAGTCATCAAATAAAACAAGTATGAAAAATTACAATAATAGATTTGATTACTGGGTAACAAGGGGAATATTTGGTAGATACGGCAAACAAGGAATGAGGTAACAAAAAATAAGAAAATTATTTATAGATTGAAACTCATTTATTGAATATGACCAAAATCACGATACATATTTAAAATCACGAACCAATGATGGTACGTTGCTGATTATCCGTCTGTTCTTCTTTTCTTCTTCTTTCAAGGGTCTTACCGTCTCTTTTCATTGTTGTCAATCTTTTTTTCATTATTTTTATCATTTTTAAACCTGCGTGTAATATCTCGTGCTTATGCCATATATATATCAAACGCTAACAAGTTAATACACTTGGAATGTACAGAGATCGCGTCGCTTGTTCGCTCTCCTTTGCATCTCGTGCAGAAAAGTCTGCACGCGAGTGGACAATAATGGCTTTTTCGCTTTTTAGAAATATTAATCAAAACAAAAACAATTTTCTTTGCTTACGTAAAATTTTGTACTTTTGAAGCTGATTTGTTTGTCTTTTATTTTTTATTAAATTCTTTTTTTTTTTTTAATTTCATTTTTGCCAATTATAATTCATTATAATTCAATGCTCATATACTGATAGTTAAGAGACTTGAAAATTAATTCAAGCCAGAAACACCAGAAAAGTGTAAAAACTTGTAGGAGCAAAGATAGTATCGAGCGTAACGAGCGGCGCGATTCACAACTAATCTAATAACTAACCGCTCTTTAAAAAAAAAAAAGAAAAAATAAATAGCTATAATACAAAAATTCGCGTTCGCAATGAAATTACGGGAGCGGGATTACTAGCTCTTTACTCCCGACGTCTTTTGCGTTTAATGTACAAGGTCCTTACGGGCTTTTGGCAGTGAAATTTATACACCATGAATGAAGAGAAGCAGCTTTGTTTTTTGTAAACTCAACTGAAATAGTGTGTCCACGATTTTATTCTAAAAATTTCTTTTTTAGATTCGTTTACACTCGTATATTTTGCTATATTGTTACATTTTGCCGTATTGTTACAGTTAAAATTAGGCGTGAAACGTGCGCAGAAAGTCGAAATGCGTTCTTCCGTCCAAAGTGCAGTCGCTTAATTCTCGAGTTGGCAGTTTTCCATCGTATAGGCGCGAATAAGCGATCTAGGACGACTTTATTGTTATATTTACTTTTTTTTTTACATCCCTCGAGGCGAATTTTCTGCGCACTTCTCTTCATCCATGCGCTGCAAAAATCAGCTCAAAATATCCCGAAAAGTTTACTTCACGAGTAACGAATAAGAATGACAGTAATAATAATGATATTATGGTAGGATCGCTAATAATCGTAATAGTATATTAATGATAATATAAAAGATAGTTAACTTGTTTCGAATAAATTAAGAACTTGCAACTCGTCAATCGAGGATTGCGAAATAGGAAAGATTATTTTTTTTTTCAGTTATTCTAGCTTTTATAAGTAGTACAAATGTGTGTGTAAAAAAAACTTATGCCTTATATCGGTTAAATGAAATACAATGTTTAGGCAAAAAAGTTGTCTTTAATTCTCTATAATTCGACGTGTAAAACATTTTAATTGCTTTTGATGTTTCTCTGAATTCCCTCCTCGTATACTTTCTAAAACGAAATAGATTATACTTTCTGATTTAGACAAACATTTAATATTGCAAATGGTACCGTCTGCAATCGTTCCTAATTGCGCAATCCACGATTGCCGCTTTCTGTATAATAAATAGATCGTATATCTCTGTTTCTTTTCTCTTACAGCCTGCCACATCCGCATATAATCGCTAGTAACACCGCCTAATCAGTTAAAAATAATTCGACGAGAGAACCCGGAGTTGCCGTGATTTCCCACAGGAGAAAATTGAGTTTTATCATCGTAAAAGTTTTCCAAAATTACATGAACACATTGTTGAGATAAAAAGTAGATCTACAAAATAAATATAGTATTATTTATTCTCTTCGAAAAGAAAAGCCATTGATATCTTCTCGTTCGAAGTCTAAAAATATTCTCGCAACACAGCTTTTATCGTTGTGATATATATTCATATATAAAACAATAATTCAAACAGTTTATATACGTTAATAAAAAAAAAGAAACAATGGCCTAACAAAGTAAAAATTTCGAATGAACACTTCAGCGAGCGCTGTCAGTTCAAAGTATATATGTATATACGTGTATATATATTCAACAATGTATGCATTCAAGGAGTATACGACCAGAATACCAATTCACGCGTAAAATAGACAACGATTAAAGCTTCACGTTCGATTTATCCCGAGCTTGACGAGAACCGTCAACTTTTTTTTCTCTCTTTCTCTGCTTTCTCCGGCGCTGAAATCTCCAACACCTTACGAAACCCGCAGCATCTCGTCCAAGCACCAACCGAATTATACCTTTTTTATTTTCATTTATTTTTCGTTAAAATAACATGCATATCTTCTCACTCTTGCACTCTATCTTCGATTACAGTAGTTTCACTATTCAATCTTTTCGTTTTTTAAAGCAGTCTTATTACGTAATAAAGCCAGAACGCCCTCCTCGATCGAACGGGCCTCCGATTTATCCGTCGACGTTGGAGAGCGCTTTTTTTTTATAATAATAAATATATTATTTTTTCTTTTCTTACGACTCTATTCCGTTCGATTAAACTTGAGTAAATTTGCCAATAATTAAATTTTTTTATCTCTCCGCCTAATGTACACGACTCTAATAGTAATTCTGATCGCTTGTATAAGCTGAAAGACGCACATCCAAAGGAATTTTCGTTTGTTACTGTTTATTTCATTATGTTTCGCGGACTTCGCCCAATTCCGTGTCAATATCACGCTGTGCTATTGTGCACCAAGAAAATAAATTTAGCGAGTATTTTAATTTTAATTCTTTTTTTTTTGGTCGTTTAAGATTTGCAAGCTCATGGAGCCGACAAAAAGCGATGTAATATCAATAAATTACGTATACGTAAATATAGGCATTCGATCGTTTAACGGAGTTTAAATTTAAGTAACTCGATATACCTTAAAGATAATCGTAATAATAATAAGATCACCCAAAGTGTCACTTATCACATTTCCGATTGAAAAGAAAAATATCCTCTTTCTTAGTGCACGCACAACCATAGCTTTGCACTAAATTTCGCGATTTCACTCCCCTATAATCGATCATTGCAAAATAAATCTATCTTATCGCTTACGATATCACAGAGTTATACTCGCGGTATTTTTCTTTATTCCAGGCGTACGCACGCATCCGCGCATGCGCTCACACACAGATGCGTGCACACACATGATTATATAGTCACGTTGCTTTTCAAGATTCACAAGGATTATTGATTCACTTATACTTTTTTTCTCTTTCTTTTTTTTTGGCATTTATTGCGACATATAATGTTAGATTTTCTTTGTTTATTATTAATTTACCGAAAAGGGGTAGCCAGCGGCAGGCGATGCGTCAAAGTTTACTATTTTCGCACGTCGATTTTCCTCTGGAAAAAAAAAACAAAATAGATTTGACGTTCAAGGTCGCAGCGCAACCAGCATTGCGTGAGCGAGCTGCAAATTTAAGAATTTAATTAAAAATGTTCACATGTGAAAATCCGGCGAGCTTTCGAACCCGACGCTCGACGCCGACGTTTTTTCGGCCTTTTCCCAAGCATTGCCGCGTTAAACAACAATATCCGAAAAAGACTTGCGAAATAAGCCAGAAACGTCGGGATCGAATGGCTCGCCTTCATAGAATTAATAAAAAAAATTCTTTTATGCTTGAAAAAAATTATTAATTTCAATTTTAAACCATTTAAGGAGATGTTAAAGCTGGTTGTTGCCGATTGATTGATAAGTCCGACAAAAGCTCGTTTCTCTCGCGACGTTTATCATGAAAGTGATAAATGCACTCAACCTCTCTGTTTGATTTGCGAATTTATGAGCAATTATTTTAACTTTCTTTTTGTATAAACAAAAATCGAAGGGCACGAATGAGTCGACTGGGCGAGGCGATTCGTGCCCCTCGCCAAGGGAGAGAGGAAAAATAAAGTTACCCCAAAATTCGCAAAAGAATCAAATGGCAAAGTGCATTTCAGACTGTCACAACAAACAGGCAAGGATACGATTTTGCGGAATACTACTCAATAGGTAAAAATCGGCCTTCCCTTCTCCTTAAAATTCTTTATCATAAACATTTTTGCAATAATAATCATTGTGAGAGACCTTGAATTTTGCCAAAGCGGAACGTCAAAGCGGAAAAAATACAAACTTTGGGGGCTTCTTTTGGGGGGGGATGTTGTCTTTTAATTAACGTTTACGTTCGTGCGCATAAAAAAATGACGATCTCGAGCGAAAATTACGAAAAACGACCTCATGCTTCGATTCAAGCGAAACAAGGGGACGAATTCGGAGTTTAAAAAAAAGGATCAAGCGGGAATGGGTATGTATATATATGGGTGCGAACTATTTGACGCGCCTAATATACGAGTATGTCGGTTGATGCTAAAATACTTTAAAGCTACTTTTAAAGCGTTTTCAATATCGACCGATTAACATTTATAAAATAATTTTTTATATATATTTTTAAACGCATCAACATTTGGGAAGTATCCGTACACTTCGACGATTTTCTCGCTCCCACTGCAAAGCATAAAAACATCGATCCAGTATTTTTGCATTTTAAATAGTTTAATGTACACGCAAGTTAAAGAAACACGAAATAAACTATATATTATTATTATTAAATTGACTTCTTTTAAACATGAATTTTGTCACTCAAAGATTCAATTAATTTTCGATAGGCATCATTCCGAAGGTGCATGCATGATCATAACAGTTTTAAGACTTTTTCAACGAGCCATCCGTAAGAGAGCAATAAAAAGAGTACAGTTTTGCAATTAGCAGTGGTAGCCGAGAAAAATCGGCGAGTTACGCCTGACTAACCGATTATTCTTAAACCTATACGCCTACCGTTAGAAGAGAACGGAAAATCGAGACGTGTCGTGCCATCTTTTCTTCCTCGCGGAGAAAGAAAAAAGAGCGGGGCGAAGAGACTGCCGCCAGCGGAGCGAAGTTATACGATTCTTTACGCAAGAGTGGTGCGCGCTAAGGGAGCTCGCGTGCCAAAACGATCGTCCCCGCAAGAAAGCGCGAATCACGCTTTTTACACGCGACGATCGCGTGCATGAAAAATTGCGATCATCCGATCTGTCCCCCTGCCCGCGGCGATGCGCGCGACGCGATCGGCTGGACGCGATGTCCAGTTATTAAACGGCGCCAGTTGCGCAACAACGGCAAGTGGATCGTTATTACTTTCTGTTTCTCGATTATTTGCTGAATAATACTTCATTCATTATTTCTTTTTTTTTATTATTATTCCGCTTCTCGCATCTTCCTCTTGTATCTCCTTTTTTTACTCATTATGTTCGTCGTTAAAAATCGAGTTGAATTGAGGAAATCGTTATTCAATTTTGTCTTGTTTGATCGTGAAATAAAAAAATTGCGGGTTTATAGTGGCGGGACGATTATTCGGCGGCCAGCTCCCTTCCCGCTCACTCGAGGGCGGAAAAACTGTGCAAGTTCGGATATACATGTTTTATAAGTACGAGAAAGCTCGCAACGCTCTGACGTCACCGAGATGCTTCTTTAATTTTCATATAAGTATCTAGCTGTCTTTTATTTTAATTTTTGTTTTTTATTTTTTATGTAAGGAGGCTCTCGTTAGATAAGATCGCGATTCTCTACGATCACTCGACTGATCCCTAAGCTACATCATATTTTTTTTTTGTTTATTCTTCTCTCATATATAGTTTTTTGTCAGTCTCGCGTCTTTGCCAATACTTGTACGATCTTAAGAACTACGGAGAATTAAATAAAAAGAGAAACAAAACGGACAGTAGGCAAGCAAACGTCTGTATTAAGAGACTGTGAGAAATCAAATTTCCCTAACTAGCGACTCCATCTTTATAACGCTGCCTCCAATTCATCAAGGATCGCTTCTATCCGGTATACGTAGAAATATAGCATTTGATACTATTTTCATTCAAGATTTTTTTTTTCCATTTTCCTTTTTTCTCTTCTTTTCTTTTAATAATACTAACATTTAATTTTAAACAAGCTTTAGGTACATTACTGGAGAATACATAATAAGCAGTGGTTGAAACGACGTTGACAGAATTCGAGGCAGAAAGTTATTTTTTTTTTTTTTTTTTTACTTCGATTTTTTTTATCTTCTCCTCTTCTCTCGAAAACTAAGCATTCGTCAGAAGTAGTTCGCTTCCTGTTGTTCCTAAATTCTTACTTTATCGGTGTGATCCACATAAATAAGTACGCTTAAACATTGGAAGTACTCGTAAATAATTACTCCTTCATTAAGTCGCATTAGCATATCACATCTAGAGTGAGCTTGTCCGTAACAATATATGTAACTCTATTGAAGATCTTATCTAGCACAAATATGTTATTGATTAACGCTATTTTACGTAGCAATATCGAGTGAATCACCTATTGTATTAACTGCCTAAGTATCGAGCTTATTACAGAGCGAACTCCTTCAGATAAATACTTAGCTTCTCAGTACTCTCGGTTTTACGTTTTTTTTTTCTTTTAGGTACTTAACAAACGTAAAGCATCGCGTTCGTGCAAGTTCGTGTAGATGTGTGTATGTGTAGGTGTGGCGAGAGGATCGCATCCGATGATGAGATTCAGGAACCAGCTTAGATCATCGACAGAGGTGTTCTTCGTCATAACAGAAGAAGATCGAGATGAGATTGCATTTCGTTCGCTTTCCGTGAACTGATCCAAAGAAGGAAGATACAACTTCGCGAGAGGGATTTCGTCGCAAAGTGAAGGTAAAATTTGACGTACGTTAGCTTTTTTTTTTACTTTGAATTATTCTTCAGTGCAGTAGGCTCGGTTGTAGGTAAACAATTACTTTTTTTTCGATGGGAGTTTTAGGATTGAAGCCTGAAAAGAGATGTAAGTGCGGCCAAAAGGAGGTGGCCTCTTTAGTTTTCGTTCGTCCATGTCGCGCGAGAAGTGGATGGAGAATCCTGAGGGAAGAATTAGCCGAACCGTATCCTCGACCGACCGACTTGAGAGACCGAGACTCCGGGATAGTGCAGATACCTCGTCTATGTCCCGCTCGCGAATTGAAATTGGGGCCGTGTGACCGTTGGATCCAAAGGGAACGCCTCTTTCTCTCTCTCTCTCTATCTCTATCTCTCTCTCTCTCTCTTTTCTCTTAACCATCGTCTCTTCGTTGTAGCAGAATCCAGAGTATTGTGAAGGAAGCATCATTTACCTTTGTTGGGAATCCTCTCGCTCTTAATACCACCGAATATCACCTTCCGCCAATCATCACCGACACACTTTTTTCCTTTTTTTCTTTTTTCTTTTTTTTTTTTAAAAAAAAAGAAACATCTTCGTCGGCGTATCTCCACGCCGCTCGACTTGCTCATTCACCGAGCACGTGACCCCGGAGAGTAAAGAACACACGGTGCGCGGCTCGGGCTTGCGATCGGCCTGTGCTCCTGTCGTTAGGCCAAAATGCTCGGGCCACTGTGAGCTTTCCCTCCTCAAAAATCACGCATCATCATCGTCGTCGTCACGATCATCATCATCATCATCATCATCATCGTCGTCATCGTCACCATCGCCGTCGCCAATTGGTCAACACGGATGTGAAAGAGGCTGTCGCGCGACAAGCGACCAGCGGCGCCACGGGCGGACCTCTCAGCATCGTCCCCTCGCCATCCCGGACTACCAGCTGGCTTCTTCGTCGTCGTCATCATCGTCGTCGTCGGGTGGCTGCTGCCGATCTGGACACGAGTGAGCCGCTCCCCTGCTGTTATTGTTGCCGGCGGACGAGGCGCTCAGTAGCGGTGTCGTCTGGGGCGCCGAAGTGCGTCGTATGTCGATTGGTTTCGAGCCGAACGGCGGGGGCCGGCCCAAAACCCCTTGATTGTTTCACGAGAGGTTGCGCTGGTCGTCGCCGCTGTCCTCGGCCCGCTTCAGCGAGCGCTTGAGCTTGTCCACCAGCCGATTGTGGAACTTGTTTAGGGAGTTGGAGCTGCCGGTTTTTGGGGGCGAAGAGCCGGTACTTTTGCTGGGGGACTGGAGGGAGCTCTGGGAGGCGCGGGAGGAGGTCCGCGAGAAGTGACGGGCGCTCATGGGCACGGAGCGGTGTGCCGGCGATGTGAGAAAATCGGAGCCCGGGGATGTCGACAATGAGGGGCCTTCCGACTTCGAGCATTCTGAAACCTGCAAGCAGAAAAAAAAACGGAATTTCCTTTTGAGTTTCACTCGGCTGTTACTGCATCCAATTTATTGTTAGACTATATTTACTGCAATTGGGAAGAATAGTGAAAAATTCCATTATATCCGTCTGATAGAATATTGAAAAATAATCGACACGTATTTTT
>JAWWEP010000001.1:9135270-9148088 GCA_035582995.1 Sycophila quercilanae
AGCGAGTTAAATGCAGCTACGTGCTCCGAAATACGTGCCCCCCAAAATTGATACAGGCTGCTGAAGGGCCACCTTAAATACACCCTCCATTGAATTAATTGAATTTTAAAATATTTTATCGCCAAGTCTCGAACTACAAAATAAAAGCAGAACCAGAATCTAAGCCGCAAGATTCGCTTTGTTTCCCTAACAATAAATCACGGCACATAGACGATTCCCCAATTACGCATGTAGTACAGTGTTGCAGTATTTTACGTAATTCAAGCGTGGCCACGTTACGAAAGTGAAGCGCCGCTCCATACGCATTCCCCAGGAGAGAGCATTAGAAGCAAAAAAAACAAGCAGAGAGCTTTGAAAGTAAGCTGATCAGCTGTGCCTAGCTCTGCCTAGGAGGAAGACCTTGCCCCTCGCTTTACGTTGTACCGCGCGATAATGCGACAAGCGCATGGAGTTTAGGAATCAGAGGAGAGAGATAGAGATAGAGAGAGAGAGAGAGAGAGAGAGCGCTCGCATTACATAAGTCAATTATGAGCGTAATTTATTTACGCGACTCCTAGGTGTAGCGTCTGCACGTCTTGCAGGATGCGGCAATGGCTATCTGCAGTCTGACCGATAGTGTTACGCAGGATTATTTCTCGATCGTTTTTATTCGGTAAACGCGAATGATTGAGGTTTAAGTGGTGGTGGAAATGTTAGGTAAGACTGTTTGAATGTTTATGCAAGGTTTTATAACTAATGACTTCCCGAAGGGTCTGTGAACTGTGTAAAGTTTCGATGAATTGCAGATAGTAGTAGCGCGTGTCCTTTCATTTATACGATTACTAAATTTATCTAATTGATTACATATGCAATCGCTGTTTAGTAACGAGTCTATCAAAATTGCAACATACACGTGTATAGGGGCTGAGATAAGATATATTTTACACTGAAAACAAATTTGGTAATTTTAAGTAAATATTTATTTCAATAGTACTTGTTAAAGATTTCTTTGAATCAACGAAATATTTCTTTAAAACTAAATGAACTTATTTGTTTCTAAATAAATTTAGTAGTTTCAAAAACATAATTACTTGATTCAAAGAAATATTTAACAAGTACTATTGAAGTAAATATTTACTTAAAATTACAAAAATTTTCTCTCAGCGTAGGTAACCGAATTTTCCGATAATATTGTTGAAATAATGTTGAGTGTTTTAATATTTTATTATTTTTTCACTTTATATGGTTTTAATCCTGAATATATAAATTTGAAATGAATCGTGGTAGGGTCAATAAATTTCCAGTATATGCATTTTTTATAAAGAACATGAAATTTTCAGTTACTTGTATTTTAGTGACCCAGATTTTCAATATCATTTTAAGACGCCGATTTCACAATTTCAAGTATTTACTATCGAATGCACTTTTCATGAATTGAAACTTTATTATTTTTTTATATTAAGCAATCAAACTGGATATTTGACTTTTTTTTAATCCGAACAGGAATTCTAGTTACTCGTTTTAGCTATTAAAAGGTTATTTTAATCCATAAAAGTTTATGAAAACAATAAATTTCGGTTTTGCAAAATAAATAAATATTTCTTGCCCAAAAATGTGTCAGAACAAATTTTTTCTTACTGAATTTTATATGAATATCTAGCAGTATTCCACTCCGTATCTTGTAAATAAATCCCAAGTGAGATTGTAAAAATATTTTCGCACGTGCGACGCGTAGGACAGTGCAGTGATGCATAAACTTAGTCGCAAAAATAAAAAATCCCGGTGCGCACTCCTCGCAAGTCAAGGGCATTCAGTGTGAAGCTGCGCGTGAAAATTGCCGCAGTGCACCTCGTGGCACCATGATTACTTTTCAGAACGATTTTTTTAAATTGAACATTATATGCCTAGGTCGCCAATTTCTTCGCTGAAAACTCACAGTCTCGGCGAGGTCGGACTCTATACTAATAAGGAAACCCAATTACACGACGTCGAGAGTGAACGCGAAAAAATAATTAAATTTAAATAATAAACGTAATTGGATACAGGCCTCAGGGAAAATAAGCTTTAAAAATTATTATTAGCACGGTCGAAACTCGTTCTCTAAATGAAAATTCACGTTTCGAAAATCCCCAAGTTTCCCAAGGACGCCCATTTCCTCGCTGTAAATCGACGAGACTTTCTCCTCGAATCCCACGCCAGCGAATAAAAGTATTTGGCAAAAATAAAAGAAAAAGGGATGTAGAGAAAAAGAGAACAAAAAAAAAATAAATTCCTCACTTTATTTACCTTCGGAGAGGCGGAAAAAGAAAGAGGAGGAGCTTTCAACATTAAAGTTGCCGCGGGAGAGCGACGCGCGGGTATTGAAAGCTCCGAGATACACCGGGAGAGCTCGAACGGGATAGGAAATGGGCACGCGCGGCCGCACCAGTGCGGAGCGCCTCGCGAGCGCCGGAGCTGGGTCGCGACCCACTTTAGCCGTTCGGGTCACGCTGATATCCCTCTTCTGTATCTGGAGGTTCCTTCTCCCGCGGCCGCGCGCAAGGACGACCGACCCCCCCATCCCTCGCGTTTTTCCAATCGCCGCGCGGCTGCGACACGCTTATTGAATAATTACACTCCTCTCTCCCGGAAAAGTGACGCTATCTGCACCAGCTCGATGCAATTCGCCAGGGTGTACTCTTAGAACGATGTTTGCCGAGCGTATTCGAGGGATATATTAGAGTTTCATTTCGCGAGGAGGATTAGTTATTATCGGTCACGTGGGGATGATGTTCGTTTTTTTTTGCGTCAAAGACGTTCGCCCCGGTGTATCTCTCGGCACGAGGCTGTTTTATATACATCGGTGATTATACGTGTCACGGTCATGGAGTATCTAATAAAGTGGAAATGCAGTGCGACGCAGCGATCGATAATGTTAATTATGTACGGTAGAATAAGTTATTCTATACTATGCCTATATATCTTGCGTATAACTTTATTGCGGTTTTCTTAGTTGGTATCGCGACTTATTTATTTTCTATTTTTAAGTAAATTAAAATTTGATTGAGAAATGTAACAATTGTATTTTTAATTATATCTCAAATCTTTCTTATCAAATTGTTCGAGATATTTATAATTTTCACGTTTATCTTTTGCAGAAGATATTATTTATTTATTTTTAAATATATCTTTAGAACTTACGTTTTTCCCTTTTAATTAATATTTATTTATATATGTTTTAAGGATATAATATTTTATTTTTCAACAATAAATAATTACAAAAATAAACAATTTCTGAGTTCAATGGCCGATTATATTTGTCATTCTGTCTGAACCGCGTGATACTTGTTCCATAAAAGTATTTCATAACTTCTAATCAATGTTATAGAATCAGCTGTGCTATAACGTAATTAACGGCTTTAATTGCGCAATATATGTTAATTAACTGTCAAGTCGGAAATATTAAAAATAAATAGTAAAATTTCTAACACATATAAAAGCACGTATTTTTCAGCTTTGGATTTAAGTGGTCATGAAAGTATTCGGAATAGGATAAATTAGCTAAAAAAAAGGTTATTGCTCGTATCCTTGGTGATATGGAAGATCATTGCGATAAAGATTACTATCGTTGCGTAAATATTCAAGTTCCCGACTATTTGCGCGTCGGCGTTGACAGCGATTGCTGCGTCGCGCAGATTGTGAATTATCCATTATAAGTAGGCAGAGGACGTTCCTTATTGCACCAAGAGGCAAGACGCAAGGAAACAGCTGGGCAAGCTTCGAGAGCGTGTGCGATTAAATTAATGCGGGGTAAAGCCGATTTAAATTTAAATGAAATCTAATAATAGGGTTGAGATATAATTTAATGGAACTAGAAAAAGAAGGGTAATAAAACTTCATTTTTATAGACTGAAATTTTATAGAAGTGAAAATCGAAAACTGAAATTAAATGGCCAAAGTCGAATAAAAATTAGACGCAATACTAAGCTCGAAATGGTTCGTAAATTTTCTTTGATCGGAAAATCGTAACTATAATAGTTCTATGAATCATACTTTCGAGGGTAATATTTCTTCTTTATTTTAGAACTTTCCTATTTTCATTACACGTGAAAGTTTTTAAGCTTTGATATCTTCATAATAATTTTTAAGATCACGTCAGCTGTCGATGAAAAAACTTTACTGATATCTAAGATAATAATACGCTTTGCGCCTGTTATCTTTATTTATTTGTGCGTCATTAATGCATCATTTAAAGCGTTACGAAATTAAATAAATTATTACTGTAAAATTTGTGAGGCTTGACATTTTAAATCTACAAATTTCTTACAGTATTTTTTTTCAGTCAGTTTCCGTAGGTAAAAAATTATATCGATGCGTGAAAAATATTGAATTGGCTGCGATTTATTACTCAAGCTTTTTCGTGTGATCTACAATAAATAAAATATTTAACCAATAACTTAGTACTTCTATAAAACAACTTTCACTTCTGTTGAAGGATAAGTAATAAGACTGCACGTATACTTCATTAAATTTTTATTCTATCATTTTTTTCACTGAACAAATTTTTAACTATAATAATATTACAATCAACCATAAATTATTTATTGAAAAGAAATTTCAAACTATCATGAAGCTACATTTATTAATCAGTCTTATTCTATTCTACAACTTCAGACAGTACCAAATCAGTGATATTTTACACGTAAAATATTTTTACTACAACAATCCACTTTTCATTACTTGAAAACAATAGAGCACTCGATATCGCAAGCAGGCTAGAGAGTAGCGTGCAATAAACTTCGAAAGTACTGTTATCAGCTCGGCGAAACTACGGCCAGCACGCGAGAGGTTAAGTTCAGCCTACCTCCCACTGCTTCTATCAAAGCGCCCAGAAGTGCATTCAAACTAATCAATCCGCGTATACTTACTCAAAACCCCCGCACCCAAATATCCCTAAGAAAAAAAAAAAAGAATCTCGTGCGAATCGCGCAGCACTGCTCCGAAAGTATCACCTGAGCGATCGCCTCTGCACTGCGCAGCTCCTTCACGCCGATGTAAACAAACAAAGGCTATCGCTGTGTGCGTATATACGACTCCAACGCACGCGCGCGCGCCCAACAGCTGTGCATGAGAGGCACGCGCGAGTTCCCCTCGTCGGTGTGTGGATGCGCACGCGCGCGCGTTGCCATTTTTAAAAAGAAAGCTCCGCGATCGCTTCCTCGACGACGCTGCTCCGAAACGCAGCCGCGAGGCGCCGACGTACTCCGGTCATCCCGCGGGGGGGACTATGACATCGCGCCCATCGTCGGCTGGAAGGGCGACCAAATGGCGCCGGACGCGAGAAGAAAGAGAAGGAGAGTCCCGGAGATGGCAACCTTCGACGACGTTCGATCGAAACTTACGGGCAAGGCGAGCGCGCGCGCGCGCGTGTTGGTGCATACACACTTGCGTGCTACTCTTTTCTTTGTCTCCCGCGGAGCTGGTGCGCGCGGTCCTCCCACCTTCCGGCATTGTTCTTCGCGTGTACACGATCGAAGGTGCGCCGAACCTGCCCCAGTGGCAACAGATGTATTTTTAGCCCGTTGGAGTGTCGCTGTTCCGGTACCTCGTCATTTAAATCCCAGACCATTTCTGTTCTTTTCTTTGTTTTTTTTTTTAATGCTATTTCTCACGGTGATGTTGTTTTCCGACCTCGTCAAAGCCTACCGTGCACCTCGGCTCGCGAAAGCCTAAGTGTCATTTCCCCTCCAGCGGTATATACGTACACAAAAAAAAAAGTTGCATTAAAAAAAAAAAGCCGTTGACGAGTGCACTCGTAAGTGCATCCAAAATGCATTCGCAGTAGCTAGGCCACGATATTTCGACGACGGTGGTTGCAGGTGCACGTATAACGGGGTGCAACGGGGGAGAACAAAAGGCTCTCCCGGTCGCGCGACAATGGCCAGGGCACTCACCGTAGCAACAGCGAGAGCGTCTTGTTGTTGGCGCACTCGAGGATCTTCTTCTTCTCCCAGCCCTCGACGGTCTTGACCCACTCCTCGCCGGGGCTCCTCCAGTCCTTCGATATGAACGGCATGATGGACCGCGCGGACTCGGCTCCCGGAGCGCGTCCGCGCACCTCCTTCGACTAGTCCAAAAAGTGCGAGGCCCGCGGCGTCGCGCGATATGCGCTCGGCGATCGCGGAGTGCGTGTGCGCCTCTGCGTATATACGCTCGGCGGCGATGCGCGTCCGCTGCGCGGAACGCTGGTGTGTATAATGTGCGAGGTGCCGTCGGGAGGTGCGCGAGCTGCGGGCCACGGGAGCGACGAAGGGTCTCTGCGTGTCTGCCTGCTCCTCGGCTCGGGCCGACCGACACGCGCGCAACGACAGCGACGGACTATGCGCGGCGGCGACTCTCGGGCCTCTCCGCGCGGCTGCCAGTCTCCGCGAGCGCTCGGGGGGAAAGGCAGCGGTGCGCGCCAGTGTGCGTGTGCATGTGCGCGACACCGAGCTATGGCAAGCATCGACCGCGCATGGCGTGACGTCACCGCGACATCAGCTGTCTGTCAGTTTTTCTCTGTCGCGAGCGAGCGAGTGATAGGGAGTCTGGAGTGTGACGAGCTGCGGATGCGCTTTTGCCATCGGTGGCGCCATCCTCTCGAATGCATGCCCTCGACTAGCCGACGTATGGTATAGCTTAGTTCGTTTTGGAGATCATGTGCGACTGGCACTTTTTGGTTTACCCGCGGCGGAGCTTGCGGTGACGGAAGTGCACGCGAGTGCAGCTGTGCACTTGGCTGGGGGATTATTGAAGTTTTGCGAGCGTTTTGTCCATAGTTACTTTTAAGGAAGTACTGGATTTTGTAAATTATGAGGACTTTGTTTAGTGGTGGGGAGGAGCTTAATTGAACTTTTTAATTTTGAGTGAAGAACTTGTTTATTATTTATTTACGGTATTATTATACTATATAATAATTATACGGTAGTTGACTAATTGTTTTATACTGATAAACACTTGTAGAAATTTTTTGTTCAATTTTATAGGTAATGAATTAAAATATCCCTGATAAATATCCCAAATTAATTGAAATTGAAATATTATGATTTTTGAGTTACTATAATATTATAATGATAAAGCTAGCTAAGGTAAACCTATATATTATAATTTCAAATGTAGAAAATGAGTGATTCTATAACTTTAAAATATTAAAACAATAAATTAGAAGAAAATTATTTAATGACTCTTTAACTCATCATATTAAGTAATATTAATGAAGTACCATGTGTAATATTAATTAAATAACGAATAGTAATTATTATTCATTGCATAGTATAAATATACAAAAAATTTTCAATGAAAAATATATTTTTCTATATAATTTAAATAATTTTGTTTTATATCATTATCAAGTTTTTTTTTTTAATTATGACAGTCATCTCTATACTTATAATTATTACTTTGTTTTAATTTTTGGGAATCTTATATTAAACATGAAAATTCGATGAGTATGATATCAAGAATTCTAGATCTCTACTTTATCATTAGATTCCAGATGCTGGAAATGTAGAAATAAGAAAATCTTTGTAAAGATGGCAGTAGTCGTCAGTGTTTGCGCTCTAAATTCAACCACATACGAATGTATCAATGCTCGTAAAAATTTCGTTATAGAATTACTCGAGTATGATGATTTTGTGATTTAATGACGTTTAATTTATTCAATTTTATAATGTTTTTCTAAAAACTGAACAATTAATTCACTTGACTTTTTCTAAAAACAAAGACAATTGAAAGTCTACTATTCCCAGTTAAATTCACTAATGTTCGTGTGATTAACTTCAAACAGTTTTTTAAGAAACAAAATGTCATTGCACAATTATCAAAATAAAAATCATGTTAAGACATTAATAATAAAATTCAAAATTCCACTACCGGAGCATGGGCCTATGGCCCATTCTTTTTTATATGCTGTTTAACATTGCTTATCTCCAGCACATAAAATATAGGTAACAAGTGTTTTGCTCGTAAATTTTTGTTATACATTTTAAAATTAACAAATTTTAAAATTATTAATACTCTTCCCTTAGTGTTTGTGCTTTGACTCCACTCAGAAGTCAAATAAATGTCGGAACAGTTTTATTTGATAAAAGTGATGCAATCAATCATTGTTGGAATAATGAAGATATTGTCATTCTAAATAGTCGTAGGGTTTTTCAAGATCTTATCCCTAAAGTAAGCAAAATATTAAATTTTTATTACATTTTAAAATTATTTTTTCAGTTTGCTTTTAAAAATCAAAGAAAATAAAGTAACCTCGATAACCTACTTTCGTGAATAACCAAAAAACCGGGTCTTATTTGCAGGCCGAAACTGCGAATCTTCAGTCTGATCAATATATTGCTAACTTATTAAGTTATTTCAACACTTGCTTGGAGTACGCATCTAATTTATCAACAGGCCGATCTAAGCACCTCGTGATGAGGTCCCTCGCGGACACCATGGGAGGTTACCTTTATTCGCATGTGGTACCAATTTCAAAAGTATCATTTTACGCTGGAAATATCGGGTACCGTAATACTGAAAGACTTTTCGAACTTCTCGCCGATTTGAAGGACTTTTTGCACACCGACGGCACAACTTGGAAGAAACCGTCAGATAAGGAAATGTTAATAAACGTATTACCCCTGGACGTGACGACTCGAGACGAAATTAATGCCTGCAATCAATTAATACTCAACTCTCCAAGTGAGAATCATTTATTCTTTACTTGAAATTTAATTTATTCAATAGCGAGTTGATGTTTTCGGTGTAGCTCGTTCTAAGAGAGGCTTGTACAGACAACGGCGTCATCGTTTGAAAAGAAAAAGACTAAGTCCTCGATACGATTTTGAAGGTATTATTATACACTTCAATTTGTATTTATTATCAGCAAATTTAAATTTTTCGTATTTAATTTAGGCGATCACGTGCTTAATCGCGAGGAGGAGTCGTTCTCTTTGTTTCTGCCTTATTTTGATAACGATATGGAGCCAAATAGGTGATTATTAAACGACAGTAGATTGTTAAAAAAAAAAATTTTTTAATTCCTACAATTTTTAGCATAGCTTTACCATTTAAAGATCGTAACTTGTGGTCGCTGTTTGAAGAAGAGTCAGTGTCTGTATTGACCAAGTATTATGAAATCAGTGTACACTGCATAAAATCCAAGCAAAATCATGAAGAAGCGCTAAAAAGATTCAATAGAGATTTCTATCAGTGGTTACAGCAATCCGTAGGTGGTGAGATTTTCCTATGTGAATGAAATACTTTATTAGAAGGATAAATTGATATAAATATACGTACAGGTTTATCCCCTTTTAAACGATGACAAATGGTATCCAGCTTTCTGTGGAGTATTGAGAATCATTGCTTTTCTGAAACCTGCAAGTAGTACGATTCTATTATTCTATTTCTAGAAAGTGCTAGATAAAATAATGTGAAAATTATAAATTAATCGTAATTGTTAACGTCATTTCGTAACAGATTTTACAACGACTGAAAGTAGCATTGTTGGCGTTGGTATTTATACGCCGCGGACAACTACTACAGGTACTTATCTCATTTAAAAAAAATTTTACAAAATAAATCGAAGCGTTGACATTCTTTTGTAGCGACACCAGATATTATTAGTGCACTGAGTACTACGGAATTAATTATTATCGCCGTATCAAGTGCAGTGGCCATATGGATTTTCGTAGGTTTATGTCTCGTTTGTTTAAGATGTCTGCATAATAAACATTCTGACGAGTGTCCACCTTGCGAATCGCCAAAAACTGGGTTTGTTGAACATTTAAACAAAGTTGAAAATAATTGTTAATTATAGTTAAAATTTTATACTACTGAAAAATGTTCAATTTTACCATGCTTTTTAGCGACCGGAAATGTTGCGATGTAGACACCTGTCCAGCGTTTAATGACAATCGTTTTGGCGAAAAGGTTAAAATCTGGTGGAAACAAAGATTCAAGAAGGACGATGCCTGCTGCAATAAAACTGTTGACAAAGAAAAGGGTTTACCTCCATGTAATAATAGTAAAGATTCGACATGTACAAATCCTAGTAAAAGGACTTTTAAGTAATTAATGAGTCAAAATTCGTCGGATAAAGTTACGTTCCTTGCAAATAATTACATGTACGTATCCTTTTTCAGAAGACGAAAAAAGAAACTGAAAGGTATATGTATATCAACATCCCCAAGTACTTCTTCCTGTACACGGTATTCGACAAGACCGAAGGTAGTAAAATGAACGTCCTTTAAATTCAATTTTCATTTTGACCATTAATTTATTACCTCTTCTTTTCCGCAGAACTATTACTATAGCTCAGATTTGTCCAGTAGTAATTCGGATAGTTCCTTTAGATAGCAGTATATCTCTGTAGCAACTTGAACAGTCAAAGAATGTATAATTTTTTAGATAGGTATCACTTACTGTAGTAACGCATGACTCGTCATGTCACTTCTAGGTATGAAGCCTGTATATATTTGATATAGATTTACAACTCGCAAATATTTGTAAAAGGCACTATTAACAATTTAATACACTTACAATCTCGAAAAAAAAAAAATATCAAAATTTTATTTCTCGATTCTTTCTCTACCTAATAATCGAAGAAAAGAAAAAACAGCAATTCTTTAGATCTATTCTGTCGAAGCCATCATAAACATAATCTTTTACGGCATAAGAAACTTTAAAAGCTAAACAGCGCCGCGCGTACACTTAAGATATTGCTCCGTAGCATGTACTTTTTATGGGTCTTGCGGCCATTTCGAATTTCGCATGCAATTTCCACGAGCATTACGAAGAAGAAGTGGCATCAGCGAATCCACGCTCGGTTCGCCGCAAATGACGGCCCACGCGACTGCGAACGACACCGTAAACTCGCCCATAAAAATCCTCTCGTCTCGCTCGGTCTCGTCAGTGTTAATGACCTTCTTCCCTCGCCTCCTCAAAATCACTCCCGCATCTAAATCCGTCTATACGCCGCGCGTTCCCGTAAGGAGCGAGTAGCGCCGCGCCGGTCGCGAGCCGAGCGCGCATACTTATAACAGTCCGACCGGCCGGCCGGCGAGCGGTGCAACTTGTTGCAAGGGCACCGCTCCTTTCTCTCTCTCTCTCCCTCCCTCGTCGCTCTTTCTCTCTCGCTCGCGTTGCCAGAGCCCCGGTGCAAAGCCAGTGCCATCTACAGACTAAAACTCCCCTCCATCGGGCGAGTGGTGCGCCCGCGCAGCCCCCCAGGTGGCGAGCCGGCGGAGGCGCGTGCCGCGAAATCTCGTCGGGGGATCGTGCCAGTGTCGCGCGATACCTCGACGCGTGCGTGTCGACCCTGTCTCTCTATCCTCGCAGTCGCGGCCGCAGCATCTCTGCCGCCTCCTCTCCCAGTTGCATCCTACGCGCCGAGCTCCTCGCGTCGCTCCTCTTCTCGCTTGGACCATCGCTCGAGGCTCGGAGATATGACGTTCCTCGAACCCTGACCTTTTTCTGCCAATCACGAACTTTTGACAGCAGATAATAGTCGCTGGAAGGGAGGATTGATAGTGGAGCGCGCGCTGCGCGGCTCTTGGCTTTTTAAACGCCCGGCCACGTGACTCCGTTCCTTTAAATCCGCGCGCGCTATACTCTCGCGACTCGGTGAATTTAAAATCCAATCGAAGACTGATTTTAACGATTGTGCGATTTATTGATCAGTTTACTGAGTATTTATATACTATATTCTTATTTGTACGTCGATTCGATATCGAGGCTGCACTACACTATTGCCGGGAGTTCTTTTTTTTATCAGTGTCTCCGCGTCGGTTTTGATAAACGAGTGTATAGTGGAATAATTTTCAAAGCTCCGATACGCACTTGAAGTATTTGCCATGCGCTCACAGTCGAGCGGACCGTTTTCCGAGTCGTGCTCAAAACGCCCGCTCGTCTCCTAAATTAGCCGGGCAGTGTGATCGTACCTCGCTTTGTGTGCATGTGTACGAGCGTCGGCGGACGTCCGACGACTCCCGCAGTCCTCAGGAAAATGGATCCCGGACGTCGACGACGTCGTCGCGGCCTCCTCGTCCTCCTCGCGTGCTGCGTCCTCCTTCATAAGGCCCTCGTATGCAAAGGTACGTAAATCGAGTCGCCGGCGCTTCAGAGGCTCTCGATGCTCGTAATACGGGCGTTTAAAGAGCCCGGCGGCGCGCACGTGGCTCCCGCTGTTTACACGACGGGTTACGATGTTTTTTCGAGTTTTGACGCGGAACGCGTGGGAGAGCGAGACTCCCACGTCGCTGGTTACTGTCTGGTTGAGAGATTTAGAATCTGGGCGAAAGCTACTGGTAGGTTGGTCTTTGTAGAAAAATTTAAATGTCCCGCTTTTGTCGGGCTTTATATTTGTTTGTGGGATATCGCTGATGGAGTGGTGGAGGTCTATGTCTGTCTGCACTTTTGGAATTGTTAGATGTGTTATCGGGGCGGATTATATTTGGATGGTGTTATTACAACTGGCGCATATTTCTATTTATGCAGTGCACGGAAGTTCAATATTTACTTTGCGCACTGTGCAGATGTATTTGATTTGGATTTCCGTGATGAATTGACGTTTCTTAATTGCGTTACAATTATTGTATAAAAAAAAACGTAGAATAGAAATTTAGGTAGTTATTTTTAGTAACCGGATGAATATTATTATGCTTCATTCATTCTTGTCGTGTCATGCGCAATATAAAAGGTTAATTTTTTAAATAATACAGAATATAAAATTAAAATTTTTCTTTCTCAAGAAATTTATGCTTTATACACCCGTAGGTGCTATTGTCTTATGTGCGTAAGATAAATTGATTGGACCGTGCCATTAGATACGTCAAAGT
>JAWWEP010000001.1:9162897-9191136 GCA_035582995.1 Sycophila quercilanae
TAATGGTTTCATTGAATTAACTAAATATTTTATTGAAACTGCCAAATTAAGTTACTTCAATTAAATATTAAGTTGATTCAATTAAACCATTTACTTGGAACTATTTAAAGAAATATTTTGTTGTTTTTCTTTTCAGTGCATAAAAGTAGTTCGCATAACAAAATGAAGCTGCAGTTGTAATGCAGAATAAGCGAACTTCATTTATTCCTATTTAGAGACTACGTTAGAGCGTGCAGGTACCAGGCGTAAGAAACAAACCAAATATATCAAAGTTACTTAAGAAACCCTTCCGTAGCGACGGCTTCCTCACTTTGTCTTGGTTGTCGAAGAAGGAGCGCTGCTAATGGCGCGTACCACGAGGGTCTCCCTTCCCAGAAGTGAAAAACGATAGCGATTTACGTTCAATTAGCCTGAATTCCATAACTGACAAACCAACATTATCCCGAAGCAGCACGACCCCAAAAGCCGACCCACGTCTCTGCTCCCGACAACACGAAAGGAATACATTTCAGTGGCGCGCGCTGCGAGTGTGCGTGGAGTGGCAAACATGTCAAATCGAGGCCCGCAATCTGTTAGGCGTGAATATTTAAGCACCCTCGGCGCGCACAGTTCATTTGCTCGAGCGCCCGGCCGAGGGAGCGAGAGGAAAAAGAAACGAGAGGCCTCCTCTCCCTCCCGTCTCTTTCTCTCGCCTCGGTCTTTTATTCCTTTTCACGCGCGGGGCTCCCTTCGCGCGCCCCAACGTCTTTGTCAATAGTATATGTACGCGCGCCGCAGCCTCCGGGAGCCGCCGAGTCTCTCTGTCTCTCCTTCGAGGAAGGATCTCGCCTCCACCCCCACCTAGAGATACATCCTCCGCGCGGCTGTGTGTGCGCGCCTCGAGATTCCGTCGCGGATACGCCGAGGGTATTGGGGAACGGCCGACGGCTTCGCGGCTCGAAAGGGGATACGGATGTGGGGAGTCGTTCGACGGAGGAATATGCAAACACCTATAGGATGGAAAAAAGAACAATCGCTTGGGAAATTATTTGATTATGCACGAGGCCTCGTTGATCGGGACTGTGTTGGCTTAGCCGAAAGAAATGATCGCCGTTGATGATTTACTTGTTAATAAGCAAACGTTTGGTATGACTGATAATTTTTTTTTTATTTTTTATATATGCACGGAGAGAAATGTTATAGTAAAAATTACTGTGTTCGGAGAAATAGTGGGACACACTGGACCTATAACGATTTTTACTATAAAACATAGTAAAAATTGCTATGTTCATAGTAAAAATTGTCATAGGTTGAGTAATTTTTTTTTTTATTTACTTATATGCAACGGAGAGAAGAAATATTATAGTAAAAATTACTGTGTTCGTAGAAATAGTGGGACATACTCGACCTATAACGATTTTTACTATAAAACGTAGTAAAAATTGCTATGTTCATAGTAAAAATCATCATAGGTTGAGTATACTATTCATATACGAAACAGTAATTTTGACTAATAATTTCTCTCCGTTTGTCTAACCGTCGGTGTGAAAGTTTTATTCCAGTAAAATTTTAGTGACACTGCGCTGTAAATATCGCACCTGGTTTCTTATTAAAGAAACGTGTAATATTAACAGTCTTTTTTTTTTATTTTACAATAATATTTTCATTGATCAAAAAATTCACAGTCATCGTTCGTATATTATTTTTCTTATTGTAAATAAAAATGTCCATATAGTCGTGATATAGCTCCTTATTAGGACGTACTGAATAAGCATTTGAATACCTTTATAAAGGAGAAAGATAGACGCAGACACGTGGACAGTAAAACAGACAGGTAGAAGATTAGCAGGTAGAGATAAACCGGAGAGGAGAGAAAAATAAGCAGCGAATGCGGGAGATGAGGATCGCCGGTTGATTGATCGCCGCTGCGCCTTTATGATTCTCTACGTGGGGCAGGGATCCTTTTTTTTTCGCGAGACTTATGCACCACGAAAGTCAATAATTTTGTTTTCGCGTCAAAATAATTTTGCTCCATGCATACAAATGGCACTTAATACAGCCTCCTTTACATTATTTATGGAAATTTAAATATGCGCTCTCTCTTTGCAAGTGACTTTCCATATCAATCAAAAAAAAAAGGCCGCGTACTGCAACTTTCTTTTTCATTACTATATCGGCCATAAAAAAATTGAAAGATCAAATTTGATTACGCTTAATTACAAGGTATATTAATAATGACTTTAAAAAAGCCCGCCGTAAGCGACGACTAAAAAGAGCCGTCGTTAGGTGGGAGATAAATTGAGAGCTTCCTGTTAAGAGAGAAAGAGCGTGTGAGAAGATAAGGAGGCGATAAAGGCCTTCGCACTTTGATATTTCCATTTTTGCATTGTTCCTCCCTTTGATGTCTTCAGCTGAGCTTGCCAAACCATCCCATTAACGCCTGCCCGTGGGATTTTCCGCGGTAGCCGCGCGCGCCGATTGCGATAGGCCGAGCGTCCCGTAAGTAGCCGACTCCTGCTTTGCATACCATTGATCCCTCCTCCAACATCGACTACTCCTCCGCTTCGTCGCGTATTAGCATTTATTTTCCAACGGTACACAATTTCGGGCTCTGAAGTACATAAGCTACTTGTCCAAGTGACTTGTCAGAGCTGTCTCCAATCTTACTTTCTTACGATCCGATCGATAGCAAAGATTTCGCTGAAGCCGGGAGAACAATCCTTTCAGTACGGAACTAAAAGAAACAGCTAATTATTGTAAAGCAATTAAGCTGAAAGGCGGGGCGGAGTGAAAAAAAAAGGAGGAGGGAGTCGAAGAACTTCGGTCGATGAAATTCCCGCGCTAAAATGAAATTACGAACTAGTTATAGGGTGCTGCCGGGAAGCTCCTCGACTCGGCGAACTTTTCCTCGGAAAAAGAAGCGAGAGGCCGGACGACGGTCGAGCGAAAAACCCGAGGTGCAAACTGTCATCGGGGCGCAGCCTCAACTCCGGCAGTATGTTTAAACATCGTTTACCGCGAAACTGCGCGAGCAAAATAGGGGCGCACGCGCGCGAGTAGGCTAAAGAGGCCTCGGGAGGTAAAAAGGGATCGGGCGAGGAGCGAAAAGAAGGAGCAGCGCCGAGGCCGCCAAACCGGTCCCAGGACATTTCCATGTGTGTACCTAAGGCTAGAGGAGACACGCCGAGCTTCGTGTTCCTAACGCGAACTCGTTTTCTTTCTTCTTTCCTTCCTCAACCTCTCAGCCCCTTCTCTGTTGCTTTTTTTTTTTCATTTTTTTGCACCACTGCATGCCCGGCTGTATTGGCCAGTTCTCTCTTTGGCCTCGTCGCTGCAGCGGAGCTTTATGTAACTGTTCAAAATTTATGAACGGATTTTATTATGCCTTGGTTGCCTTTTGTTTTAATATTTACTCGATACGGCAGGAGGTTCTTGGGTTTTGAGCTCGTATTCATTTATTGTGACTGAAGTGGTGTTATTTTTTCAGTAGTGCAGGCTATGTACTGTTTTTTTTTTTGCAGCATTGAATTAATGATCCTTTATGCGAGTTCTTTCGAAAATTATTTTTTAAACTTTAAGTAAGCTTATTTTAACGCACTGCTCTCCAAGTTTTCATAAGACGTGAATGGGTAAAAGTAGCTATATAAAAGCGGATAAATTTGTTTATATTTAATATCGAAAGTTTTATGAATCATGAGACACGAGTTTTACGATGTCATGTCATAATTCTAAATTCATGATCCAACAACTTTTTTCATTTTGCGAATGAAGGATGTCCCTTATATTATGCAAGAACACAGCAGGTCTTATATCACATGTACATAGATCGAACTACGTTGATCCTAAATTTTAAAATGAAAATCTAGCCACTCACGTGTAATTAGCTATTTTACCTATTGCAATTGAAAAAATGTTGTGTCCTTCGTCACTTCCTACAAAAACAAGAAGCTTTAAATTTAAATTTTGAGGCAAAGTTCAGCATATTTACATTAATTAACATATTCTTCCTCGTTTTCCCGATATCAACATATGAGATGTACCTATAGTTTTTCCAATACCAAATGAAATCTGCAAGTCTCCCCAGAAAGCAGCGCTACTTCCTCAATGTGCAAAAATACACGTCGTATCCATATAAACACCCTGATTAATTAAACCGGAAGACAACAGCTGCACTCAGAAATTCCACGCACTAATCCGAGCTCCAATCGTGCCACCAAGAAGTGCGACATACCGCTGACCATAAACTACGTTCCATTTCTTTTACCAAGTTCTCGTGCGACGATTGGTTTCTGTCCAAGTATCAGGAATCGAGGTTGCCCGGCGCACGCTTGCAAGTAGCTCTACAAGTCGCGTCGGGTTTTATCTTCCACGATAGATCGGGCCGGGTCTTCGGGATTATCTCGAAGAGGTGAGGTATACTACTCGGCACTCAACTAACTAACACGTTCCGGGGCGTTCGCGTTCCTCGCCTTTTTTTTATCCTTCTCGGCAAGACGCATATCTGCGAACACGCGTCCGCGTTACGAGGTGGGCCCGCGTGTAATCTCGTTTGCGGTCCCGCTGCATCGCTCAATTTCTCGCGCCGACCGAGTGCTTGCCTTTCTCGACGCGCGAACTGCGAGGATGTGGGGTAAATTCGTGCCGCGGGATTGGAGGAACGACGCGACGACCGGCTTCTTTTTTGTGGCTTGTCTCGAGGAGTAGGCTTCAGCGGGAATACCGAGCTATTGTTAAGGATGATTTGCAGGTTGCGATTGTCGCGCTTGACTGTCGAATGTCGCAGATTTGTACCTTCACGAGTTATATACCCTATTCAAAAGGATTTTTACGTGGATTTTACTTGTCATGGGTGCAAATTCTCAGTGACTGTGCTTTAATGTCTAAAAAATGGTGAATAACGCTGAAGGATGATTTCTGTTATTTCAAGATTTAGTGTTGTCTCTTTCTTGGGTTAGAGTGTCGCTCTTTATGTTATGAATAAAAATATGTGACTGGCTATATTCATTCCGTTTAAAATAAATAAAAGAATATTCAATTCTTTTTCTTTTCCATATAGTGAGAGAAATTTTCCATAAAAATTACGTGAGAAAACATAATGGAAATTTTTATGTGATATTGCACTACCTTTGGAAAAACTTTGTAATGTTTACAAGTGCAAGCTTTGTAAAAATTACGCAAATTTTCTAAAAAAAATTGCGGGGAAACTTCCCATAAAAATTGCGGAACCCTTATACTTGTAAGAATTACAAAGGTTCTCCTACAGTCCAAGTTTCAGATATAAAAATTACGAGGATTTTCTAGTAAAAATTTCCAGTGCTTGCAAATCGACCCTCAATTACGTTTTTTTTTCCCGTAATTTATATGCGGAGCTTCACTGCAATTTTGATGAGAAAATTCTCTCGTTGTAAGAACTTATGAAAAAAAATTTATCAACGTTTAAAACAAATATTTTATTGCTGCATTCGACGTACGACAAATTGTCGGAAACAAGAAGAGAGTTGATTATTGAACCACAAAATTTTAGTGGTCTCTATAAGGCGTAAAGTTTCATTGACATCGTTCCTGTCTGCAACTTACGAATCATTTTTAGAACCTTTTAAAACAGTTTCTAAAAGTACACCGAATCGGTCCGTTATTACGTTCGTGATACGCGACTTGAAACCAAATGAAAATCCGCGCTGGGGAACGTGAAAGGCGAGGAAATATTTCTATAGAGGCGCGAAAACCTCGCGTTTTTTTTTTTCTTTAAAGGCGAGCTTTTCCGTAACGGAGCTTGCAGAGTCATTGCAACGCGGATGAAAGAAGCGTTTAGCGAAAGCGAAATATGTTTTCCTTTTTTTATTTTTTATTTATTTTTTTTTTTTTCAAGTTCCACTCCTATTTTTATAAAGTTTACACCGCTGGCCGTATAATAATTTTTCTGAAAGCAGCGTTTAAAAATTTCGCAGAGAGCTGTAGCGCCCGACGTTTTACAAAGGAAACCTTGATCATCAGAGAGAAACGTACACCCCGAAACAGTTTTTAATTAAAGTCCATTTTAATGAAACTTTTTTGGGTGCTAAAAGAAACTATATATGCTCCTTTAAAAAAATATATAAAACTGTCTCAATTTCGTCTGCAAAAATAAAATCGTCACAGATTTTTCTAAAAGAATAAAATATTTTCGCGAATAAATAACTCCCATCATTTCAACAATCTCAAGTAATTCCTCTCACCCTTCCCGATCCTCTTTCATTTGCCTCTTCCCAGTCTCCGCGTGCCTTAAAATTCCGCGTCTGTTCTTTCTCTCTTCCTCCCTCCCATGCAGCATAAGCACATCTGGGCCTCGCAGCTCGCGCCGGGGAAGGAAGGCATTCGGGGACGAAAAACGAAATTGGCGATAAGACGTGCGCGGACTGCACACGCGCGGCTCTCGCCAACGACGGCGACGCGCGGAAAAACAAGAAGGCGCGTCGCGCGCAAGCCTGTATTGGCCGATCGGCTGGCGGCTCGATAAAACGTGCCCGCGTCGCGTCGAGGAAAGTCAAGGGTGACTCTCCCTCCGGGAGGCGCGACCCTCTCCTGCTTTCCGCCTCTCCTCTCTGCGATCCTTTAAAGGGATTAGGCGCGGACGCACGCGGGAATCCTAATGCCCGATTTTAACCTTCTTTTGCGTCTGTCGCTTTTATTTCCACCTCCTTTTCTGGCCGCCTGCTTTCTTCGGGACTCGCTGGGTACCTGTTCGGCGTGGCGTTTTTCACGGCGACGAATCAAAGTCCAATCGATGCTCAATCTGCAGTTTTCTTCCGACCGACGGGAGCTCTTCACGCTGCGTTTGAGCCTTTGGAAATGGTAATTCGTTGAATGAATCGAGAGGACGACTGGGCGCAGTGTATCCCGGGCGAATGGGGTTTAGAATTTAATTGTAAGTAATTCGGTGACAGGAGAGAAGGGTGTTTTCTAAGAGTGTTACTGGAGCAGAACCTGCATTTTTATACAATTATTTTTAAAATTGTAAAACATTGAATTCGATAAAAAGTATTTCTTTTAGAATTTATTAATCAATCTCGTAAGATGGTTTGTACAAAACGAAATTAATTGCTTTTATTTATTTTCATTCTAATGAAAAATACCGATGCTAACACGGTTCCAATATCTTTTTTAATTACTAAAAAAGTATAATATTATTGCGCCCTTTAATTTTATCAAGGCGCCACCTACACTTCTAATCGAATGTACGTTATCTTTTCTGTTACATTATTTTTTTTTTTTTAATTTGCAATATATTATGCAATTAAGTTATCGAAACATATAAAGCATGTATACGGCCGTCTGACGAATAATTTCGTCTCGCGTGATGCATTGAAACTCCCTTGCAAAGGGGAGGATAGTCATATAGTGAATAAACCTTCCGCCGGCGGGAATTTAAATTACGCATTGTGTCCTCTTTCTCTATGCGGTTGATTAAACCTTTTCAGCGTCAACATTTTTCCGGAAAAAATGCATAATATAATACTCTCAAATTTTATACATGATAAGCAACGACTTTTTACGGAAGAAATATTATCAATTAGTATTATCAATGAATAATATGCTTAAATTAATTTATTTAATTTTAATATACAGTACGAAATGATATAAATTTAAATAAAAAATTTTTTTGCCCGCTGTAGGTCCAGATACAAAATAAAAAGTAGTCGAACTGCTTAAATTTTTTCGAATTTCGAATATCAAAATACACAAGGACGCCTCCCATAAATACAAAAATATAGAAAGGCCAGGCGAACAGCCGTAACTCAAAGGAAGAAAGACATAAATTGGCTTTAGAAGGCAGGATATTGCGGGGGACCCCTATACCTTTTTTCAAAACATCTATATATATAACACGTATATAGCGCGTATCTCAGAATCGAGGATCCGACTGCTACGGTCGCGCGCGAGGTCGCGAAATAAAATAAGGCGCGAAATGTATGTGTGTATGCGTGTGTACCCTGCCGCTCCTCGGAGGAGTAGCAGCGATCCGGCGGTGTTAAGTTACCCTCTGGAAAAGTAGCGGCGGGTGCGACTCGCTGATATTATCGCCCGGGGTATTCCCGACACGCGGCGAGATTCCGCGCCGCGGGGCTCGCCGGAGGAGCCGGTCCCCGGGATAAATTAGAACCGGAGGGCGAAGAAAAAGAGAATCGCGCGCGAGGCGGACGCAAAACAACAACGACGCCGGGCGGTTTTAACTGTTTAAAGAGTAAATGAGGTGTGAAAGGGAAAGACGGGAAAATTGGCGATTACGGTCCTCCGAAGCAAATTCAGCGGAAAGAGCATACCGAGTGGGGTGGCGGGGGGTGGGCTACTGTCGCTGGAAGTGAATTTAGAAGAGCAAAGAAAAATAAAATTGGAAAGCGGAAAAGCAATTAGACGGGAAGATGTAAAAAGGATGTGACTTTTTTTTCTAATGAAAGAGATATATATCGGAGGGTAAATATATATTGCAAGGGGATCGAAATGTATATTTGTGTGTACGTGTTTCGCGTGGAAAATTTTAGTACAAGAAAAGTCGTAAATAATACCGGCAAGGTGATGCTCAGATTTATTGCTCGTTTTGCATCCTGACTGCGTGCGAATATCACATTTATGTGGAAATCGCATCTCTAAGTGAGAGTGAAAATTCACCAAACCGCAATAGTAAGTTAACGACTCTTTGTACATTCACTGCCCGTACAATATTGAACGATATAAAATGCAAAGTAGCGCACGTCGATTAAAAATACCGAGAAAACTGCTTCTTGTGTACAAGTTACCCATAGTCGTCGAACGCACTGCAAATCTAAAATGCACGAGAAGCAGCATTTTTTTTACGATGAAAATAAAATGTAAATTCAAGTCGCAAACGTTTCGGTTGCCCAACACCAGCCGAAGTACATGCGCTATCAAGGCGAGGAAAATATCCCGACACGTGTCTGTCGAACATAAGGAGGCGATAAGGAAAAACGCAGCGCGATAGCTGGCATTCGCGGTGCGCTCCTGAGAGCGACCCACGCCGTGTTTTTACGGCTACTCGAAAATGCGAGCCCGAGAGATAGCTAACGTCGATTTTATCTGCGCCGTATAGGAAAAAAAAAAGAAGAGAGAGACACAAGCGATCGAAAAAAGAGTTTGCATCGCGCCAAGAGGGGAGACTAAAAGAGAGAAAAAGAGGCACTTCGCTTGTCCCTCTCGATTCCCGTCGTTTTTCGCGCGTGCACGCGAAACATGAATTTCCCGAGTGCAGTATAGCCGAGTAGTGCGAATTCGGGTATATATGTATAAAGCCGACGGCGCGCGGAGTGGCGCGCGATGTCTCTCTGTCGAATCTCCTTTGCGAGATACAAGATCCTTTACTTCGGCGCGCGGAAGCTCAATATTGTAGTCGTCGGCGACACGTGCACATCCAACCGCGCGGCTTCTCTGTTTTTTATTTTATTTTATTTTTTTTATTTTTTTTTTGCGTGCGCTCGCTCCATATTTTATACCTGCGCGCGCCCGTCGCCCGCGAGCATCCAGCGGAGATGCCGGAGTTAGTCTCGAGGACGAGGCATGAGTGTTTGAGAGAGAGAGAAGGGGAGTAGTGGGTGAGGGCCGCTGATCGGATTGCGCCGGAGAAAAATACCCGGTGTGATTTCCACTGGCTTTCAGGATTGGTCCTGGCCGCGCGAAAATTCCGAGGCGCCGCACGTCCGTAATGGAACTGTGCTATGATTTCAAATTCGAAATGTATTGTTTTAGAATCTTGCTGCATCGGCTTATATGTTGCTTATTTCGCGTTTATTATACAGTTATTGCTGATAGACAAGTGATTTTGTACTCTTAATTTTATTCGCTAATTTTTTTTAAATAAATATCTACACTGAGAGAAATTTTTAGTAAAAATTAATGTATTTCTAGTAAAAATTACTATACTGTATAGGAATGTGGTTTTACAGACTGCCATTATGGAAAAAAAATTACCATACTTTATAGTAAATTTTTCCAAACAGTATTGTAATTTGTATTGTATTTATGGCAAATTTTACTATACAGTATAGTAATTTTTACTAGACATTTCTCTCAGTGTACAAGTTATGATCTTATTTAATTAAATTATTTTATAATTATAATGAAGATTGATGTGACGTTATTTAAATTAATATCCTATTTTAAATGTAAAATAAGTAAATGAGTTCAATTTTTTTTATCTGATCCAGTGGAAGTCGTTCGTTTCACACAGTAATGAGACGAGACTTTGCGCGGGAATCAATTCTTATTGAGCGAAATGGCTCTCTTTTATTCTCTAAATACGGCTAAATAGGATTCACAGATTTCACACTTGAAAAAAAAATGAATATTACATTCTATACTTTAAAAGTATAGTTCACTTATTCATAATATACGTGGGCGACTTTTAATTAACATTAAATAAGTGCATATAAATGAATCTCAATTATTCATGATTACAAAGGCAGAGTGCAATAAACAAATCAAGGTTAGAGCGAAATTTCACTCTCGCGGATTTTATCATAGCTTGTACCAGACTGCAGTAAAGTAAAAACTCAACCGATAAGTTTCCTCGACGTTAAATGGACCATGAAATTAAATTAAATTTTTCCCGCAAAGTTAAATGATAGCGCAGCCATCACTCAAGGCTAAAGCGAGCAAAACTTTGCCTTCTCGCGAAGTCAAAACTCGCGAGTAGAGCGTAACCTTTCTTCTCCCGTAGCGCGCGAGAAAAAAAATATATATATTCGTCTTCAATTTGTATTAAAGTTCAAGTTCTCGAGCACGTCAAATCTCGCTCTTCACCTCGCGCCCGCCTTTCTCGCTCTCCTCGGCGCCACGGCGAAAGGAGAGGGAAGGCGGCAAATCCGCCTCTTATGAGATATTGCCGGGACCGGGGTGCAGCGCCTGCCGGCGAGATAGCGCGGCGCCGCCGCTCGCGCGCCTGCGCACAAGCGGGATAAAAATTTCATATTAACTCGATTCCGAATGAAAAGCTCGGCTATTGCCTTTTTACCTAAAGGGCCGCGGGTAAGTACTTTGAGACAAGGGGGAAATTTATGAGAGCCGTCTCGGCGGATTCAATTTCCGGCATGCAGTTTTGCCGCCCTTCTCTCTCTCTCTCTCTCTCTCTCTTTTTGTCCCCTTCTCGCTTGCTCCACTGGCGCGATGTCACGTACACCGAGGAGCGGGCCGCGTTGCAACGCTAACGGGCAACGCCAGTATCTCAATTTTACGGAGGGAAAACTTCGTTTAGGCAACGGGCTAAAGCGACCGAGAGGGAAACTGTCTATGTAGTTCGAGTCCTCTCGCTCTGTTCTTCTCTTTTTGTCTTTCTCCCGCTCGCTGAAATAACAATGAGTCTTTTCAAACTTAAATAGCCTTGCCTCTTGCCCCTTTTTTTGGAAGGTGACGTATACCGAAAGGTGTGCTTTGTTCGGTTTGTTGCCAAGTATTGACAAACTTTTGATGTGGCTTTAAAGTATTTTATAATGTTAGGAATTAGATGTTTTAATGTTCAATATAATATTCAATTTTTTTTTTATTTCTCTCTTAATTTATTATATTTAAATACCATTTTTAGCAAAGTAAGAAGTCTGAAAGCTTGCAAAGACGTTTTGCAAAAAAAAATATCTTTCTATCCTTTTACTATGTTTTTTGCGATAGCTTAAATTAATTGCATTAATTGCGAGAAAAGGGCTCTTTCATTTACGTAAAAAATTTTCATTTATGATGCTGAATTAAAACGGAAATGCGTCCCCGGTAAACCGCAATGCAAGATGCTACCCCAGAGATTTTTAATTATCTTTGTTTATTCTTACTAAAAATATCTAGCGCTAAAATCTAAATAAATTCTACAAATATACATGTAATTAAATTTTAAACATATACCGAATGGTTTAATTATAAATAAAATTGTTTATTTTATGTTTCAGGTGAGTGACTTTTCCATTACATCAAATTGCACTTCGAAATACATATATTTCCAGTCCTATATGTAAGTACAACACGTGTATATGCTCTTCCTACAAATTAAAAATTTTTCGATAATCGTAAAGCAGAAAGAAATGTGCTGCATTCACTCCCCGTTTCACCCTTCACCTTTCAAAATGAAAATTAAATGCTTGGCGTATAAAAAAAGCTCCCGCACTATTTAATACGTAAATCTGAATACCAACGCCCCCGACGAGTATATGAGATACCAAAAAGTGGGAAAGTGAGACACACCCCAGCGCACCTCCTCTCCTAGGCAAAATTTATTCCCGCGCTTCGTTAAGCAGCTTCGGGAGCAGCGCGCCGCGCTCCGCAAGGTCTCCGCGTATATAAGAGCACCTCGGGGAGTAGGGTCGTCGGTGCGCGAGGCGCGAGAGACGAATTTCGGTCGGACACCTCGTAAAAAGGGGCCATGAATATACTTTAAGAAGAGACGCGCCGCGCCGCCGGAACGAACTCGGCGCGAAATGACGGGCGTCCTGCGGAAAAATGCCGGGGGTGGAGGGACGGAAGGACCGCGCGGATAATAAAACGCTAACATCGCCGGAATTATGCAGGTGTCGGCTGTACGGGCTTGATGAATCATTTGACGAAAGATCAGGTGACAAGGCGGACTCGGGGAAATTAAAGTTGAAAGATCATAATGAACGCTGCAGAGAGGGTACTGGATATTTAAGCTTCGCGGAATTTTTTATGCAAGATGATACGGTCTGGCGTCGTAATCTCTCTGATGACGGCTTAATACGAACCCCTTTTTTCCCCTTTTCATTTTTAAAAGTGTATTGCGGTTTATTGAAATGTTACGCCTGATGCAAATTTTTACTTTCTTTGGTTCTTGAGAATTAGAAAAATATTACGCGGACTGCAATTCATTTGAAAAAGTGCACTCAAAGAGAGTCTTGAAAGTCACTACTGTTGATTTTAGGACACTGCAATGTCCTTAAAATGCTGTCGCGCTTAAATAGTGAATGTCGTCAAGCCGGTTTATTCGCAATCCTCAAAGTGCACTCGGTCACGAAAACCCCTTGGTTCTATATATTGCACTGTTGTTCTATAAAGTCTCTACAGTACTTTTGTCCGTTCTGAAAAGGATGTAAAAAACTTAATGTCCTCTCGGAGAAAACGGAATGTTACAATAAAAATTCTATAGTATCTTTTAAATTTTATACAATTCAAATATCCATTGAAATTATAGTGCAAATTAAAATTTGTACAATTTATTTTAGTACAATCAATTTAAAATAATTAATAATATTTTGAGCATTATTCTGTTTAAAAATTTTCCTTGGGTCAAAAAAATAAAAACTGTCATTATGATTTGCTCATCAAATTACTCGTATAATTAGCGATAAAAAAGCGTTTGATAAAATTTATAATTTATATTCTCAGAAAATCAATTTTCGAAATTTAAAATGAAAACTGTAGTCATCAAACGATCAATAATTGCATACTTGTGGAGAATCAGAAATTAAAATAACATATTTTTATTATATAATTAATCCTCGAAACTCTGCTGTCAGTATTAATTTGAAACGATTGCCAAGTCGAGCGAAAATATTTCGTATTGCTGTATAAGCTGCTAATAATTTCGAGGTTCTGAATTTGGCCTGATCCCTAATGCAATTACAGGGGAGATTGGCGCTAAACTCCTAGCTGCAAATTACCTTCCAAATTCATCCATTTGCTGGATCTTCCAATTTAATCGGATAATAAAAAAATAAATTCCACTAATTCATATCCTGCGAGTCGTGCACCTTCTTTTTTTTTAAATAAACGATTGTCAGTATACCAAATAAAAATTAGTGCAAGCAGCAATTCGTTAATTTAAAATTCCTATTAAAAAACACGTGAGAGCTACTCGCATTATTATAATATAATTATACCTGCATATCGATCGCAAAATGAAAGTCTTAAATACGTCACTCTGCAGAGAGTATAAAAGACACTTTAGCAAATCGACAGACGCAGTACCTTTGATCTCGCGCGACTAATTTGCCTAGTGCAATCTTAAAGGGCCATCGATAAAACGAAGTGGCCAATTCGGCCGCTAATAGAATGCCATTCCAGCAGGCTCCAGTATTTTACCGGACAAAAGTTACAGCTACTGTCAAAGCGAAGTGCTCGTACGCGGCCTAAACGAGAGGCCTCTCATATATATATATAGCCTTCGCGCGACTCTATATTGCTTTTCCACGCGACGTCCTCGGGCCTCCCCCTCCCGGGCGGCTCCACCCGCTCCATATTCGGGACGCAGCCGATTTACGGCGCGCCGACGCGGCTCCATCCAGCTTTGTTTCTTACACGCGATGCGCGACCTATCTAAGCCGTTAAAATGCATTGTTCGGCCCGAACAAGCTTATCTATCGGAGGCACCGTCTCCGGCGCTTCCTCCCGGCCGCACCGACACTCTCCCTACTCTCTCACGGGCATTCATTTAATTTCTCTTTGTTCCGGCTTTATCGCTGCCTTCGAGCTGGAAAGGCTTGTCCGCGCTCTCCTCTTTTTTTTTTCGACGCGGAAATTTTTAGGATCGTGTTTGAAAAAAAGCTTCTCGGGTCTTTATCGTATATGCACATATCTATCGACAATTACTATGATTATATAACGTACATCTTTTTATATTGATCTGTTTTGGGTAATAATTTTTTGAACGTGTTACTGTAAAGCTTTCCTGTTGAAATTCATAGGAGTTGTCGGTGTACGATTGATTATTCAAAGGGACTTGTCGAGTTCATTTGCATTCTGAATATTAGAAAAATGTTTGATATATAATAGAAATTTTCATTTCTATGTATCAAAAGAAAATTTCTTTCAATAATGTATTACGCGGAACGCTGCTTTTTTTATCCACAGATTCTCTTTAACAATCAGAAAGTTAATCAGAAAGTTTTTTTTTTAAATAGTAATATACAAAGAAATAGAGACAAGGTTTAATAACTACGCTTTTATATAACACTCCTTCTATAAAATATGCATACGATGTTTGCATAGTGCACGCGGGGATTGCGCAAACGAACATCTTGAAATTGAATATCCAATAATTGGATTCCAATAGCGCGCGTACGGTTGATTAATAAAATAAAGCAAAATATAAAGCGCAGTCCGCTTTTCCAGCGTGGGATCTATTGTTGGGAGGCCCTTTCTTCTATCGCGACCGTCCACGTCATTTGGCGTCGTTGCGCGTCCATAAACATTTCTCTTCCTCCTCGCCTCCTTCCATCTCTTTTCGCATGCAGCCGGGGCTGCTCGAGCATCGGCGCGAGTTGACCGTTCCGCCGAGGCCTACATCCCGATATGCCTTCCGCGCTCGCATGCGATATCAGCGCCCGGCGCGCTGACCGAGTAGCATAACAAACGGAGTATACCGGCCGGTCGCCGCTGCGACTACGTGATACGCCCAGGACATATGGCGAGTCCGTGTAACAGCGTCCCCCGTAAGTTCGTTGGCCTGCACCAGACGGCCCCAACCATCCGCCGTCGACGCGCGAGCTTTAAGAAACTCGTTAAAGGGCGATTGACCCTGCTGTAATCGAATTCAAATTTCAGATATTTTTATAATGTTCTTGTAAGAAATAATAAAAATTACGTAATTAATTTTAAATCGTAATTACTGAGATTGTTAGCTTCTATTTTACAATTTTCACCGAGTGGTGGGTTATTTTCATAATTGTCATATAATAGTCACTTAATTTCAAGATTACACACTGAGAGAATTTTCTCGTAAAAATTACGAGGATTTTCGCGTAAAAATTACAGAGAATTTGTTTGTAAAATTTACAAAACTTATCTCTGTAAGTTCCATTCAGTGGAATTTCACTACTTTCCAGTCCAGATCAGTTCATTTTCACTGGTTTGAACTAATCTGGACTGCAAAATAGTGAAAATGCACTGAATTATAGTGAAATTCCACTGAATGGAATTTAGAGAGTAGGCAACCGTCCCACGATTACGTTTTGTCACGTAATTTTTACGGGAAAATCGCCGTAATTTTTCATTCAAAAATTCATCACTATGATCGATAATTAATTCTGGAGCAAACGTTCTTAATTTTGTAAAAATTATTAAGCGCAACTGAAAAGTTTACTCAGTTTTTAGTTCTACAATGTTTACACACATTTGCGAGTAATTACTTTTAAGTATTTGATCCCAAGATTACATTTACATTTAAAAAAAAAAAATGAATATACATGGTACTTTTCGAAGCTCGTTGTCGAGCTCTTTTTCTCACCTCCGCAACTTCCAAATTCGGAATTCCCGTCATAATCACTTTCCGGAGCACGCGATGTTATTAAATTTTTGCCCGGCGGGCGCGTTGCAGTGCACATTAACGCTCGCTGGGGTCGACCGTGGCCTCCTTATCCGGGACGCGCAAGCCGCCGATGGTAAAAGCTTTCACGAAGTTATACCAAAATGCAAGCCGCACTTATCTCGTCCGCTTGTTGCTGCACTTTGTTTGCCACGTACTTAATAAAGGCGATCTACACCTGAGCGAGCTTTCCGAGTCGAGTAGGGCGGTTTTTAGATTTCCTTTTGCACCCCTTAGAGCTTTTAGAAAATTTCGAAAGCTTAACGGAATTTGCAATCGCGGAAGCTGTTTCCTCGCTAATGCATCGCTGGAAATTTTAAAATAATGCTTAAGCGAGGAAGCTTGCGCGAACGTTAATACAAATATTTTTTTTTTTAATTCGACACGAGGCTTTTCACATAATATACATTTTTTTTTACCTTCAGTGCAGAAATTATAAAAAGCTTTGCATCGCTATTGGAATTTATTTCTATTGTTTTTTTTTTCGTATTGCCTCATCGGGCAAACATTTATTACTTTTTAATCGCGCAATGCGAGTGGAATTTCATTTTCTCTCTCTCTCTTTTTTTTTGCAGACGAACAAATGAAAGATACTTTAGTAAAACATATTTCGTTAAAATATGAAATAACAATCTGCCTTCCTTTCCCATTAGAACCATATTTCATTCGTTTTTTCCCATTGTGTTCTATAAGCGCGCTTCGTTCTTTATTACTCGCGCGAGAGCCAAATAACAAAATACAAATAATATTTCTCGTTCATTTAGTCCCTCGGCAATATAAAGGGAATTCCTGAAAAGTTCGCCGAGAGAGAGGCAACATCGGGCGGCTACAAGTCCTAAATCAGCCTCGAGTCCGGGTGTTACAAGAAAGCCCCTCTCCGCGAAGAACATACGCCCTCTTTATTGAAATAAATTCGCAGCCCGAAGTTCCAGGCGACGTTATTTACGCGGGCGCGGGCGGGAGGAGCAGTCGCGGCGGCGGCGGCGGCGTCACTTTATGAAGGCCGTAAAGTATTTTGACAGCCCGGCCCGTGCGCGCGCCCACTGCGCGAAAAACACGAGGATCGCGATGCCCGGAGAGCACGAAAAAAAGAAAAGAAGAGCAGAATGAAAGGAAAGGCTGCGAGGAGACCGAACGAAGGGGCCGCGTGTACCGGTAAACGCCGGCGAGTCTACTCTTTTTTTTTCTCTTTTTTGTTTTACTCCGCCCGCGGCGGTTCGGTCTCTTACCGGGAGGTGAGATTTTATGAATTTTTTTTTTTGCCCGCCGGCGCTCGTTAACGGGAATATTAAGGAGGCGTCGTGTTTTCCTTGCGAGAGTTACACGCTCGGTAGTTTTTGAGCCAAAGTACGCGTCCGGCTACTCGGCTTCTTTGCTCGGCGCCCGCGCCCCGGGGCTTCTTGGAGATTTTGTTTATTGGCCTTGGTGGTCCTTTTATTCTTCGGCTTACCTCGACTTTTTTCTTCGTAGCCAGTTTTTGAAGTTATGGCCTTTTTACGACCTTATCTTAAGACATTTTTCACTTAACGCTATTATTCTAGTTAGTAGTAAGTGATGCTGATATATATTTCCGAGACTTACGGTAGACAATAAAAAGGAGGTGGTCAATTTTTCATTGCAAATAATTTACTTGTTTTGTGATATTATTTATTTATTTTTAATCTTTATTTAAAGAATAGAAGCTAAAGATAAATAAAACATTTTATCTTTTTACTATTTGTTAGTTAATGCTCTAATAAACTATAATTTTAGTTAACAGTAAGATATACTTACATTAAAAAAAATCAAACAATAACAATAAAATAATCCTTTTTTTGTTAATTTTAGGTTCTCAAGTCATTCACGATCTAAAAAAAAATTTTGATTTATATATTTACAGCCATTTGTTTTTCGTGTAAAAGCAAACTCACGCAATAAAATAAGATGAATTTTTAGATCGTTCAACATTGATTACCCTCTTCAGTTTCATTTTGTTACCAGCACACATTTCAGCAAAAGCAATATATTACGATGCAGCCTCTCGCCTTTACAACCGATTCTTGTATTACAAACCCGAAAATCCGGCGGGATAGCGAAATTCCCATTTTACGCGTGTCAGACGCAGAGCCCGATAGATCTCGCAAAAAATTTATCCCAGCACGATGCCATATCAAATATCCCCGAGCAAAGAAATCAAAAAATAAATCAAACCGGAGAAAAAGCGCAAGGTCCCTTCATTCTCTCAGATGCGAGCATTGGGTTGTAAGCCCTTTTCGGTTCGTAATGCGCGAAAGGCAACACCGTCGTCGACGTCCAAAAAAAAAAAAAAATAATAATAATAAGAAAGGCACCGAACTCTTCGTGGTATCGCCGTCGTTACTCTCGGCGTTTTCGATCGCGCAACTATTGAGTCGCCCCCGCCTCTCCTCCTCGGATTACACCTATTACCGGCGTTCCTTTGCGAAGGTGCGGCTCCTCTCTCGGTCCCACCCGATTTTTGCGGGTTGTAATCGCAAAAATGGATTTAATATTTCCGTTAGCTCCGCGGCCAATCGATATAAATGCAAATCTCTCGCGCTCCTTTTTCCGCTGATGCTGCTGCCGCTGGCGCGCCGCAGTCGTCTACGTATATTATGACTATTTGCGCGTGTCGTCCGGACTCCTCTCTTTGTGCTCCGCGAAAGGGCGACGAAGAATCCTGGCAAAAAACTTGTGAAAGGAGCCGTACTTTTATTTTTCCAAGATATCATATAAAAGATCTTTTTCTATATTTTATTTTTCGAACAATAAAAAATGTGCAAATCTAATGTCATAATTTTTATTACACAGAAAAGCAATTCGGTTTTGACTAAATGATGAAAATTGCTTGAGTCGGTAAAATAATTGAGTGAATAAAAATGTAAATATGTAAAAAGTTTAAACCTGTCATTGTTTTCAAGTAGCCGCAAGTAGAAATAGATGCGAGTACCGAAAATAAGAGGACGAAGGCAGCAAAGGGGCCGTGAAAAAGTTTTTGGACCGTTTCCAATTGCATTACTTTCGCTGAAAGCAATGGAAGATACCGTCAACTACAAATATAGACGGCCCTACATTCGGCAAATTAGTATTATTTCGTTCGTGAAAACCGAATAATTTGAATATTTCTGTAATTTAGTCTTGTCGTTAATACACAATTAGCTTTATACTATTTTACAAATTTTATTTATTTCTCAATTTTTAAATAAATACCAGCATTGCTTTTAACCTAATAATTCTTTACATTTACATGACGATCGAAATTAAATTCCTTTTACCTCCAGCAATAATTGTAGGGTACATTTAATTTAAAATTAAAACAAAAAGTCGTGAACGAATTACATGAAATAAATTAGCATACATATTTATAGCTTGTCACCTATACTCCCCTCTACATTTTAGACGAAAAACAGCTCAGAATTTTTTCCCCGCGTAAATTAATTTTAACCTCTAGGCATATAAACAGTCGACGCACTTAACCCCTATTTAAATGGTCATTACTCTGGCCGAAGTTGTAAGGGCCAAATTAACGAAGTAAAAAAAAAGAGAGAGAGAGAGCAGCAACGCGCCGAAGAAACGACTGCAAAGAAGGGCGCGAGGTGGCAAAACGAGACAGTCGAGCGTGCAGCGGGGGATGGAGGGAAAAAAACAGGCGAACCCGAATGGGTGGAAGTGCAGAGAGTGGAGGGCAGCGTCACCAGCGGCGGCGTAATGGGATGCAATTTAACGGGTCACGAAAATGTCTCCGGCAGCCGGTCTCTCCGCTTCACCCCGTCGCGCATAAAGAGAGGGAGAAAGAGAGAGAGAAAGATGGAGATTCAGTGTTCCCGCTCGCGCGAACGCGAGTCCATCGCCTCCCCGGTGAAATTCCATTTCGTTCCGTGTTATGCCGCGGGACCCCCTCCGTTTTTCCCCTTCACGGCCTCGAGGTGCTTTTAAGAAAAGACTAGAAAATTACCGAGTAATTGCGAGTCGCCTTTTCGGAGGAGCGAAACTTTTGGCCGCCGCTTGGCTTTAACCACACTCGAGGTTGCCCGTGACACTTCCAGCAAGGAGAGAGACGCGTGATCCCCCGCAGCTGCTGACTATAGCCCCCCCGCAAGGATTTCCCTCGCCTCGCATCATGCACTTCGCTGCGGGATGCATCGGTAGGACAAGTCACGAGTGCGTCGTTAATTGTCAAGTTTAATTAGGGACAATTCTGGAGGCTCGAGTTATTCTTCGGACGATTTCTACACTGAGAGAATTTTCTCGTAAAGATTACGGTGATTTTCCCGTAAAAATTACGTGAATAAACATTATCATGGGACGGTTGGTTATACTGTAAATTTTTATGAGAAAATCACCGGAATATTTACCTGAATCATGGACAGTTTATCGAGCTTTGTAAATTTTACAAGAAAACTCCTGTAAAAATTACAAGGATTTTCACGGAAAAATTACAGTTTTTTTTGTAAAATTTACAAAGTTTCTTCAATCGTCCAAGATTTAGGTAAAAATTTCGGTGATTTTCGCATAAAAATTTACAGTATAACCAACCGTTCACATTTACAATTTTGTACACATATTTACAATACACATTTACATTTACAACTCGGTTGTAATTATTATGAAAATAAATTTTCGTCGCACTTTAAAAGCTCTTCCGGCCGAGAGGTGTAGATTTTCTGAAATGAGGACTGACGAGCGAGTCTTAATTGAATCAATACGTCGGCGAATCCGGCGGCAGGGAAAAAGATCCCGCGGCCCATAAATAACCCCTTAACGCTGGGCGATCGTTCATGCAAGGGTCGCGCCCGCTGCTCGCCGGTAATTCGCGGCAATTATTCATGAGCGGGGGAAATTAATTACCGGTGAATGGAAAAAGCTTAGCAGAGGCGACGCTCAGGCTGAGGGAGGCAACGAAAAGTGAAATTTCCGGCTCACAGCCGGCCTCGAAAAGAAATGGTTTCGCATTTGTTAAAGTACCACCGCGGGTAAAGAGAAACGAGCCCTTCAAGAGCACTTTCCGCTGGGAAAAAGAATTTTTTTTTGCAAGGTGTAAACAAGCCTTTTTTTAATGAATTTTTCGACTCAGTTGTGCGATTCAAGTGTTTGTTGTTCAAATATAAAGGCAGTGACGATGTTCCATTAAAAAAATGTTTTCCTTTACTTTACATTTAAGTAAAATTATTAGTTTAATTTATAAAAGAGGAAATGCAATAGTTTAATATAGGTACCTTGGAAAGCTCAAAAGTGGCAGAATACAAGGAGACAGAATGACTTTATGTAGTTACGTTAACTCAGTTTTGCTTTAAAATGAAAATGACAATTAAAATGACAGTTATTGAATTATTTCGCAGGCCTTTTTACTCATGCAACTACATTTTCTGACCTTTATTTGAAGAATAAAATTCAAAAAATTTAATGATATTAATATTCACTTATAAAGCCCTTCTACAAAAAATAAATTAATACGAAAAATGGGGAACAACGATTAAAAAGAAAATTTAAATAGAATTCTAAAACATATAATCGATAAACATATAAAATATTTAAATAGATGTGTATACACGACACTGCGGGTATTCATTTGGACCCTCAGGTGATAATAAGATCATTGTATACACTGTACACTGTACGTATCGTATCGTACAAGTATCGAACGAATATTTTAAAGATAAAATGATAAGCAAAAATTATTATTGGCATCCTGCAGATTTACATACCTAAACTAATTTTAATCTACCTATCGAGCAAAAAATGGTTATACAGTTCTTGTTAATAACTAAACTAGATTCGTGAAATGATTTGTTTAAATTATGTTGATTTAATCGGAAATAACGTGAAAAATACAATAATCTATATAAGTAATTTAAAAAAATATATGTTTTACAAAATCATAAGTTTGCACTAATTTTTTGCTGTAAGAATAATTTTAACGTTTTACTACACGTGTGACGCGTCAAACGCATATATTAGGATGCGCAGAGCTGCGACTAAAGAAGTGGCGTCATTATTTATACAAGAGTGAGTTGGTAGTTCGAAAAGCATTTCCCAAGCATTCCTAGAGTTTGTGCGGGCAATTTATACTCAAGTTTTAGGAGTCTATCTCCAGAAAGGCTGAGTTCGATCTTTCGAGCAAACGAGGACATTATTCATCGGCAGATCAGGAGGTGGTGTTCTTCGCGGTCTTTTTTTCTTTCTTTTCAAAAGTGCACTGCATAAAATTTATTTTATTCATTCGAGTACACATATCACAATTTAATGGCCAACTACAATTTAAAGATAAAAAATATTATGTTTTTAAATTTCATTTTATTAAAATAATTTTTAAAAAGTACAGTACTAAAAATAATACAAAACCAATAATGCAGAATTGTCTGGAAATAAGCAAGTGAACTCGAAAATTCGGTGAATAAAGGTCGTATTGACTCGTTCAATAGGAAATAACTTAACACACGCTGGGTGGGTCGGGATACCCTTTGATAAAAGTTTTCATAGGATTCTGCGCTGCTTAATAACACGGAAAAACCGTCCGTTCACTATTATTCCTATAGAGTTCGGAAAAACATTTGCCGCAGAAAATAATGGAAATAATGCTTATTGTAAGCCGAAATTCAGATATGCCTCGTATATGATCCCTTTCAACTTGTTCACTTTTGTGCAGAATGAAAATAAATATGAAAAGCAAACTTTTTTTAGCATAAAAAAGTAGAAATACGTATATTTTTAGAGTATGAATGAATGTACTTCGAAAAATTTTATTCTACTATCATGTCTATTGACCAGACTATTCGTTTTCATCTCCTATCATTTTTATTTTAAATGTACGAGTTTGCAACGATATTTTAATAAATATGGAAATGATTTACAATTATGTGACATTTTATTAAATATTCGTTGTTTAAAATTTAGTTTTGTCGTCGTTTTAATAAAATATTATATTGTATAATCTTCAATTTAATCAAATTATTGTAAAATCTTTCAATTTATTAAATAGATTTTGCATTTTGCACTAAACTGTTCTCAGCACCTGTTAAATGTACTAATAATGAAAATCGTAAACTTTAAAGAATAATATATCAATATACCTCATACAAAATTATTTACACGAAGCTTATTAAATATTAGATTTATACACGCATAGATAACCGATAGTAATTCTGGCCTCTTACGGCTAACCAAAATGCTAACGAATGTTTCTAGGGGTCATGAATGTAGCATCATCCAGTAGAACGCGAGTTGTGGCACCTCTTGTGCGAGCGCATTGTTCGAGAGTCATAAATCTCGGGGTTTATTGCCGTTATATGCTAAGCAGGACCCGCGAAAACCTTGGGAGTGAAAGAAGGCCCCGCAGCTTGCGCATCACACGCAGACAAATGCGGAAGTATATACAATGCGAGCCTCATTTATTTCCTTCGGTGCATTGCCGGCTGTGATCCTTAAAACCCCTTGCACCTTTCAAAATATTTCTTTCACAAAAGAAAATGCACTTCAGGAATATATATGGCTTATCTCTAAACACTGAGCCCCTTTAAATAGAAAATTTTTCACGTATTTCAATAAAAATCGAAGAAAAATATTAAATACAAATTGGGTTATAGCAGATATATCAATCCGCACCCTCTAACTTTATTCCAGTGAAATCCCACTGAATTTCAAAGCAGTGACATACTTTTGACTGAAAGTCAGTAGGATTTCACTGGATTAAATTTAGAGAGTATAGAAGGCAAAACAAAAATCATTTTGAATGAATTCAGAGGACTTCTTTCAAAACCATTAATGGTTTTAACCAGCTGAATATAGGTCCATAGGTTGTTACCTTTGATATAATATAACAAAGTAAAAAAAATAATAACCATTTAACCCACGAGCATTTCGCAAATGAATATAATGAATACACATGGTCCAATAGAATAGCAGCGTACCGTCAGAGCTCGTCGAGCACATCTCCTTTCCTCTCTTCATATTTTCCTTCCTCGGCGCATCCTTCTCTTCCTCCTCACACCCTCAAGGAGGCGCGCGTGTGTTGCGCGTCGCGATCGTTACAGCTGATTTATGCGCTCATTCGTTTTCCTGATGCGCCGCTCCTCGCCTCCCTTTCTCCTGCGAACCCTTTTTTGCTCCTCCGCGGCGACTCGCCGAGACACACGTGCGCGCGCGTTTCGGCCAAATCCCATGCCTTACGTGTATCGGGGCTAATTTCGTTATAGCCTCCTTACGTGGCGCCGAGCGGGAAAAAGGTACGACTAGTGGAGAGAAGCCCCGACGGGTCCTTTTATTTTCAATTATGAACGGACAGTTGTAACTTTCGCTCTCCTTTTTCTTTCAGAGTTGGAGAACAAAAAAAAAAAATATCGTCGCGACAAAGTAGTCTTACCGTCGACCGTAGAGACGAGACCTTAAATGAACGGTGAAATTCTCGTAAAAACTTTTTAGACTTTATTAAAATTTAGTGAAGTAAACTAGTCTGGAGTTTGCTTACTTTATATTATTCAGGTTTTAATTGGGCAACGCGTTTAAATTTATCACTTCTTTTAAAACATCTTTTAAATGTTAATTTATATTGCAAATCCAGTAGAGCGCCTTTAAATTACATCGTTATATTTATTTCCTATATAAAAGAATAATGGATACGATAATTAAGTATAAAACAGGTATGAATAATTCAGTAAAAAAATTTTCAATAAATTTAAATGAAAATCGCTTCGCAAATTGTATTCGCGAAAAATGGAAGCGAACGGAGTATAAGTAAGAAAAAAAAAAAAGAAGAAAGAAGGTAACGCGCGCACGAAACGAGCACAATGAAAAGCGCATCTTGGCGAATTTCTTGCGGAGAGGAGGCTCTGATGCCGCGGATGCATCCTGATCGGAAGTGGTCCAAGTCCATTACGCTGGCGGGGCTTTTAAACTCGAAACTTTTCAACGAACAAACCCACTGCGCCGAACCGCCTCCTCAGCATCGACTGCTATACCACTTTTTCTTCTTCTTCTTCTTGCCTCCTTCTTCTCGCGTCTCTTTTCCCGTGGGGAGTTGTGGGCGCCTGGGCGCGCGATTGTACCTCCACGGGAAATTCAAAACCGCGAGTAAAGATCCACCGCGAAACTCCAGCTTCGGAGCGTTATTTGATTTTCTCTGCGGAGTATGGGCGTTGGTGTAGTACGAAGCCGCTGTTAGACAATCGACGCTCGGTTCGTTTTAAAATTTTTATTACTCCAGTTGTATACGAAATCCTTGTATGCTTACAACAATGTACATAAATAAATTTTTTTAAATATAGCTTGTGTGTAGAAATCTTGGACATTGGTTTGAGTGTATAGACACTAAAAAAATTTATAAACAATTAGAGATAATTCATATATGCACTGAAAAAAAAGTAAGTAATCGAAATCAATGGTTAGTTGTTTCAATTAACATTTGATTGAAACAAATAAATTTTGGTTGAAATAAGTAAATATTAATTAAAGCAAGTAATGGTTAATTGTGATTACTAAACTTTTTTCTCAGTGTGCATTTCAAAACAATCATTTGGTTTAATTGTCGAGTAGCCAATTTAACAATTTAGATTCGAAAACTTCATTTAACGAAATAAAATTACTATGGAGAGAAGATCATTGGTCAATGAAATAAAATATACGTATCACTTATAAAATGGAAAATTTAATAAAAAAAACTTACTACAATTAATCTTGCGTACACTGAGAAAAAAATTTAGTTGGATTAATGAGCCGCGCTGTTAAATACTTCTAACAAAAGAAAACTCTTAATTTAACAATTCCACTGTTAATCTAATAATTACACTGTTAATTTAACAGCTTATTTTGGTTGAACTTTTTGAGCCAACTAAATTTTTTTTTCAGTGTATCAGTTTACACCTCATATCGAAAGAATCACCCAAATTGTATTACAAAATTAACGCGGCCGCTTCTCGGAAAGCAATTACTTTTTCACAGGTAAAAGGTGAATCCTCTTTTAATTTGGACAGGAGTGACAGTAATCCACTCGGACCACCACGACTCCCGCTGTACAATTTTAAAACACGCGGAAGCCCCGCCGTCCAAAAAAAAAGAGTCTCTCGAAGATTATTAAACTTTTTCTCGATCGCGCGTCCCTCACAGTGCGTCGTTTTTTTTTTTTTATATTGCACTCCGCGCTCAGCTCACATCCTTCGTAATTGAAAGTCCGCGAAACGAAAACAAATGGAAAGCGCGCGCGATCCTTGAGGCTCATCCGTCAAATCGAAACGACGCTTTTTAATTACTTCGATATCCTGGACAGTCGTCCCGGCGACACACGCACACGCGTAAGCGTCCCCTAATCCGATTCCCGATGATATTTAATTCCACGGGGTCGCGCAAATCCCGCCGCGGTTATCTTGAACCACCAGAGATGCTCGTCAACGGGGAGGATCGCCGGTGCCCGTATTATGCACGTCCCTTCCGTGGCCCGCCGCAAAACGGAAAAAAACCGGACGCGGAAAGCCAACGGCGGGATTAGGACGGCCGAGCGCCGCGGTTTTTCGACGCCGCGTTAATGCGGCGATAGTCCGGCGTTTTTTTTCAGACTGCCGTTTTTCTGTCTGGATGTTGTTTGTAAAGTCGCGTCTACTAGGATAAAGAGTTTTGCTTGAATTATGACGAAATTCCGCGCTCGGGAAAATATAAAGCTTGGAGTTTATTGAGATGTATATTAGGGATGAAGTGCAATTAAGTTTGTTGTATAGATTTTTCGATGAAGGGTGGTATTAACAAATACGCTTCGGTAACGCAGAACAAAAGCATTAAACTGATTGATATTATAGTGAATGAAGTTGCCTGTTCGCTTCTTTATCGACGAATTTATCAAGTTTTCATTATCAATTTAGCTACCTATTGAAGATTATTGATGAGCTCCGATTAAGCTGTTGTTATATTGCGTTTTTAATTTAATTCTCTCAAATTTTGTAATGGCTTTTGAAAGTGTAGTTTAATCGTTAAATTAAATGTTAAGTAAAAAATTATTAAGCGTTTCAGCCGAGACGCGAAATTATCCGTCAGATTGTACGGGCACTGATGAGCGGAAAGTAATTTACACGAAACAGAGTGCTAAAAAGATAACGTACTTTAGCAGGAAAATTTTCGAAGTAATTTACGGGAAAAAAATGAGGAGTCGAGTTTGTCACGTTGTTCCCGCGTTAATTGCTAAACTCCTTAACTTGCCGCACTGTGTCGAAACTTTATAACGAGTTTCAAGCATCAGCGCTTTTTTACGTTGAAAGATTTTTCACAACACTTCGCGTTAATTTGCATAGTAAATCGCTAAAGTGGCCATGTCGCTAAACGATTCATTTTCGAGTGTTCTCTTCATGTAAAGTAAAAAAAAAAGTTAAAAAAAATATGTAAAATATGGCAAAAAAGAAATTGGCAACTAAACTCGTAAATTTTTTTTATCCACAAAGAAACTTTCAAAATGCTATAACACTTTAATAAAATTCACTTTTTCATTTTTCAATTTATTATCGTACGTTTTTTAAATATTAACTGCGGCATGTATACAGCAAACTTTTCATTTAATAAATTGGATATTGCTGTGCGTCATTGTAAAATCAACACTGTAACAATAAATTTGTTGATCAATTCCTACAATTTCAGTCGGTAGAGACGTTAGGTAATTTCAATAACTACATAATACAACAATACAACCATTTTCACATAATAAACTAAACAATGCACCCTCAGTACTAGACGCGTGATGTATGATTAAATATTTTTAAATTAGATGCGATCGTAGCCACAGATTATAATCGGCTTTAAGCATTTAATATAAACTGACTACATTGTCAAGTGATTTGTTACAATCGGTAATAATGAATATGAATGAACACATACATGGAAAAGTATTAATAATAATTTACAAAAATATGTGATTAGATGTAAGGAAAAAATGTTATAATTTATTATTGAAATATTCTCCGATTAAACATTAATATAATATTAACCTGTCAATCTTTTTTAAGCTT
>JAWWEP010000001.1:9203957-9222537 GCA_035582995.1 Sycophila quercilanae
TCTACATGCTTGTACGACCTCCCTCATTTAAATAAAAATAGAAAATTTTAGATCTAAAGAAGAGAATTTAAAAATTTTTAATTTGAAGCGGGCTATTGCGGCTTATACGTGGCGCAAGGGTCTGCCGCGCCTCAACATTCTAAATACATTTTTTATAATAACCAGACCAGCGCAAGGGTCAGTCGGGAGTCTACATGCTTTGACGACCTCCCTCATTTAAATAAAAAAAGAAAATTTAAGATCTAAACAAGAGAACTTAAAAACTTTTAATTTGAAGCGGGCGACTTGCGGCTTACACGTGGCGCAAGGGGTTTGCCGCGTCTTAACATTAAACATCAATTTTTTATAAGAAGCAGAGCTGCGCGAGCGTTGGTCAGGGGTCTACATGCTTGTACAACCTCCCTCATTTAAATAAAGAAAGAAAATTTAAGATCTCATCACGGAAGCCTAGAAAACATCCACTTCGAAGCGGGCAACTTGTGGCTTATATACGTGGAACAAGGCTCTGCCGCGCCTCAACATTCAAAATGCATTTTTTATAAGAAATCCACCCTGCGCAGGGGTCGGTCGGGGGTCTACATGCTTCTACGGCCTCCCTCTTTAAAATAAAGAAAGAAAATTTAAGATCTAATCAAGAGAACTTAAAGACTTTTATTATATGTACTTTGAAGCGGGCTACTTGCGGCTTACACTTGGCGCAAGGGTTTGCCGCGCCTTAAAACATTAAAAATCCATTTTTTATATTAACGGGACCTTCGCGACGCTTCAGTGGGAGTATACTTGTTTAATATAAAAAAAGAAAATTTCAAATCTAAACATAGGAACTAACAAAAAACCTGGACTTATGCATATAAAAAATAAAGGAAAATACGTAAAAATTAAACATTTAAATGTTTCAATAATTTTACGAATATATAATTGAATTAGTAAATAAAAAGGAAATGAATGTTAATGTTCTTGCTGAACAATAGTCTTTTTAAGAAAACTTGCGTGAATGCGGGCCGGGGAGCGGCGGAGTCGCGAAAGCACCGAGGAGCGGCGGAGACTCCGCCGCGGAGTGTCGCGGAGATCATGTATGCGGCATCTTGCGGCCAGTTCGGTACTACCGGTTCTGAGCCCCTCCAGCCCATCTGAACCTGCGCTTCTATAAGCGTCTATATTCGTTGATACGAGCGATTAATGATGCTCCTCGTGAGATCACCCGTGTGTGAGGTTATGTTTGTAAACAATTTTGTTTACGTCCGTGTGTTTACCAACAGCTCCTTTTTTGCGGGGGCGCATATTTTCTATAAATGAATCAACACTCTTTGGTTTCATTTTTTAAAAATGTATTTTTTATACCTTTTTTTTTTGTATTTTTTTTTTGTGTCTTTGGTGCGATCGTTTTACGTCGATTTGTTCGATAAACTTTCGTACCGAGAAATTTTTTGTTAGATCGATATTGGAAAACGGAGCAGCGAGATAATTTTTTATCGATGTTATATTTATATTGTTTTTGTAAGACCTTTTTTGTATTCAAATTAATCCTTGATTAAAACTACTGGTATTAATGTAATACTCATAAAAAAAAATATTTATGATACGAGCTTTCTAATATTGCAATGTGTTTAATTTTAGTAATGACGATGGAGATAAATTTGACATCAACGAGGGCGGCTTGTCAACTCCACACCAGCTGGGCTCAACAAATTCATTTGGAAAATTACCTGCCAGCCCCCTACCAACTGGTTTACAAACAAGCACCATAGATCTTACAGATCTTACAGCAATCAGCGGCCTTAAGAATGTCAATATACAATTGCCAGTAGGAGTTAGCCCCGCCAGCCTTCCTGGAGCATCCCTTCTTCCAGGGCGCAAAGACAATCATGAAGGAGTATGTGAGGTATGTATTTTTTTTCTCCACTAGTTTAGTAATTCAGAAATGTTTTATTCACTAATTTTTCTGTTTATTTCAGCTTTATGTTGGTAGAAGCTGCGCACAGTACGTTGGTAATCAATCCGTTTACATTCAATTTCCACAAACGCAGAGTTCATTAGAAGAAAAAATTACAAAAGCATTTCAAGTTATCAACAATTCAAAGTAAGAGATTTGGCAACTTTTATTTTATTACAACAAACCGAATTCTATGTTTTATTTTAATACATTTTATATCTCTTTTGTAGAGAATTGTCTACCAACTGTGCAGGTTATGCGCACCCATCTCTATGTTACTCAACATTCCCGATTTGTCGAAATATTCCAAAAAGCCAGAATCAAAAACCCAGCACACAATTATTCAATTTGTTAAATTCCAATCAGCAAGAGTCGTTTGATGATGCAGACGGCGAAGATACGGACGACTTCTCGCGCCTGCAGCATGGTGCTCCTCGAAAACGTGGTGCAAAGTATCGCTCAAGCTTTGATCCAAGCATGGAAAGCACAAGAGAAAGAGGTAAGAAGACAATATTAAGAATGTTCCTTTAAAAGAATATTTGAAACGTCATTTTTATTTTATATAGGAGCCTCGACTGGTAAGATCATCAGTATGACGTATGGTGACTCCCACTCGGCCAAGAAAGATAATTTAAACCGTAAACTAAGGAGGATCTGTAGAAAGGAGTGTAAAATTCTAGAGGACGATCTGTGCCGTTTAGAATACGCTATTGCGAAAAGACATCCGTCAATTGGTAAGGAGTTACCTCTAGTTGAGTGCTCAAATCTACCGGAAGAAGACTCACCCGAGGCTGCTGATTGTCTGAGTCTTGGCATCTCATTTACCGTCCGGTCTGGTGAGTGAATCATGGTTCTATTTACAGTTATATTTATCATAACAATTAATCTAAGAGATAATGTTTGACTTAGTTTCTTCATCTATGAAGGCAGTTGCAGTTTGTTGGATCAAATTTAAGAAAAAAATATGCATTGCAGAGCTTTTAATTTGCAACAATTTATTATTATTTAGAGTAAATACTAATCAGTTATTTATTTTTGTAGATGAAAACTGTTATTGGGGAACGGGACAGTCTTACCAAGGACCAGTTAAGATAAGTAAATTCAATCGTACATGTCAACCTTGGGTAAATCAATTCAACCTGCAAATCTCTGATCACCTGGAACTTGCTGGAGGTCATAATTATTGTCGTAATCCTGGAAGTACTGAGTCTCAGCCATGGTGTTACGTCTACCTGGATAATCGATCTCAAAAAGAGCTTTGTGATATACCTAAATGTTGTAAGTATAATTTTAATTTTCAGTTAAAGAAAATTTAAGATAATAAAAAAGTTTATGTACGTAAATACATTTTTTTTATGTTTACAGTTGACTTATGGCTTTATGCTGTTGTTGGTTTTGTACTCACTGGAGGATTTATACTTATATTAGTTTGTTATTGTTGTTGCTATAAAAACAGGAAATCTACGACACAGTCTAATCACTTACCGACAAATAAAGTATGAAGCAATCTTTTTTCACATGGCACTAAAACTAGTAGTTTTTATTTAATATTAACTTTTTAATAATTTCAGATGTTAACTGGATTACAGTGTGACAAAAATATATATGATGGAAGACGCAATACAACTCAACCTATCGAAATGAGTTCACTTTTAGCAGGACCTGGAAACACAACTCCTGGTACTGGTACATTGAGTAGTGGAAGTAGTCGAACTTCCAATAATCGAGTGCCACAATTTACAATAAATAATGTAATGCTGTTGCAAGAATTAGGAGAGGGAGCCTTTGGTACGAGATAATACTAAAACATAATATTTTTGGAGAATTTTTGTAAATTTATTTATTAATATTTATTATATTTTTATTTTATTACAGGAAAAGTATATAAAGGAGAATTACAGACTGGAAATAAATCCGAAGAAGTAATTTATGTAGCTGTTAAAACATTGAAAGAAAATGCAAGTCCAAAGACGCAAAGCGATTTCAAACGCGAAGTTGATTTAATGACAGATCTCAGGCATCCAAATATCATTTGCTTACTTGGTGTAATACTTAATGGTGAACCAATGTGCATGCTATTCGAGTACATGACGCAAGGCGACTTACACGAATTTTTAATTTGCCACTCGCCAAGATCGGATGTTCCTTTAAATAACGCGACTGGAAAAGTTCTAGAACAACCGGAATTCCTACACATTGCTCTTCAAATCGCTTCTGGTAAAGATAATAATTCAATAAAATATTGGTACTTCAAAGCGGTTAAAAAGAAATTGTACAAATTTTTACGTTTTTTAAGGAATGGAATACCTAGCCAGTCATCACTACGTTCACAGAGATCTGGCTGCCAGAAATTGTTTGGTTGGTGATAATTTGACAGTGAAAATTTCGGACTTTGGCCTTTCCCGAGATATCTACAGCAGCGACTATTACAGAGTACAATCAAAAAGCTTACTTCCTGTCAGATGGATGCCACCCGAATCGATACTTTATGGCAAATTTACCACTGAATCTGATGTCTGGAGTTTTGGAGTTGTATTATGGGAGATATACAGTTATGGTTTGCAGGTACTTAAAAAAATATAAAATACAATTCTCATTTAAATAATGCCTTAAATTTTTACTAACATAACTTTATTATTTCTAGCCATATTACGGATACAATAATCAAGAGGTGATCGACATGATTCGCTCCCGGCAACTTCTCCCGTGCCCGGAAGACTGCCCGACGATGATCTACAGTCTAATGATCGAGTGCTGGCACGAGGTTGCGAATCGCCGGCCGCAGTTTCCCGAAATCCACCACCGCCTGCACAACTGGTACGTCAATCAAACATACCTCAGTGACTTTTGCAACGAGTCGATAACAAGCTACTCGGGCAGCAGTCACAAGAGCACCAACAAAACTAACTCGACGCAACTCTCGGCGCCAGTCTACAAAAGCGATTCTCTAACCAGGAATCAGCAGTCGCAGCTCGCCATGAATAAGCACGCGGCCGAACAGCAGACGATTTACGATCCATCGGGCAAAATCGCCGGCTTCCACGGCAATCTCCAACAGTCGAGTTTCTCGGCGAACGGCATCGGCGGCATGGGTAACAGCTGCTCCCCGTACAGCATGTCGGGCGAGCAGGGCACGCCGATAAAGTTCGGCTTCCAGAATCAGAACTCGATCGGTAACTGCGAGGAGAAGCAGTGCTGCTCTCCCAAACTCAGCGGGGCCAAGAAGGTCCTGCCCCATTTAGGCTCGCCGCATCAGCAGCCGATGCTCAAGAGCAACGGCGTCCCACCGAATGGCACGAGACCGATGCAGAACGGCGCCCAGCTCGTCGTCAGGCTGCCGGATCCAAGCAAGGTGCTCACCGAGACCAGGATATCGAAACAGTAAGGGCTGAACTTGTAGGAAGACCAAAGTCCCTGTGACTTGAATGAAATGTTTTACGCGAAGGCTAATTGTTTTCATTAACGTATACTTTCGTTTATCGAAAAAAATTACTTTGTTTACGAGAAACGTTAAAAGTATGAATTTGGTGACATAACGAAATGTTGCCTTATTTATGAGCATTTAGATTTAGATACATTGATACTGCAATCAATTTAACAGAACTCCTTGATGATAGTAATATAAAGTAGAGTTCGTTTTTTTTACTATCTAAAATCAACACGTGTGCATAAAAAAGAGAAGAGACATTTTTAATTGTTTAAATAATTTTAAGTGGAAAGATAACTTGAAGTTATTTATTATACAGATTTCTTTTAATTTTGTCATTAACATGTAAGTGTTTCGTTTTCTTTGCTATTTACAAAGAATCTAAGAAATCTCAGATTGTAAGATAAAGGTAAATGTACGAATGAATGTTACCTTATAGTCTTTAATAGTAATTTATTTATTCATATTAAAAGTCTGATATCACGCTAAATTTTAACTTTTCTGTTGTATTGCTTTTATAAATTTAACATTTTGCGAGATATTATTTTCAATCAGATTGTACCTTCTATGTCCAAAGTTTTTAAACAAATTTTTTTAACAAACATTTAACTTTTAAAAGCTCCAAAGCGAAGCCTAATAATTTTGTGACTGATTTTTTTAAGAACTAACACATTCGACTGGATAAGGTAATAATTTAAATTTTATTTTCTTAGATTGACGATTTTGACCTATAAAAATATTTTAATTATAAAAACGCAATGTACATTAGCAATTGGCAAATGAAGCTGTATCAAATTAGAAATTGACGAATTCGCATTCGTAAATTAAATAATTGGTAAAAAGAAAGTATACATTTTTTAAAGTACGTTTTCTAAAAGTGCCATTCGTTTTAATATATTCTTAATTCGTAAAATCATAACATTTGAAAAATAAATGAAAAATGTGTTGATTTAAAATGTAAATTACTCAAATCTGTATAATGTAGCTTTATATGATTTACTTATACTTTTATTTGTAATTATTATTTCGAATGGTACGTTGATTTTAAAATCTACATAAAATCCATGTTAGTAATGAATTAAAGATAGTACATTATTTACACGATCAACAAAAAAGTTTATAAAAATTCTTATTTAAAAAAAAAGTAAGTACTTTAGTACTTTTACAACTAAGTCTGTAGGTACTTGAAACCTGTCCCAAAGTCAAATTTTGTAAAAGAAATTTTTATTGCGTTTTTGAATAATCTACACCAAAAACAAAAACTTAGCATTTGGTAAATAAAACTCCATCGTTCGGTATTAATATACCTTATACATGTATAATATACACTGCCTATGATTAAGCGTTTGCAGCGTGGTGGATGCATTAATAATTCCTTCAATACAACAGTTGATTGGGAGTGGAAAAATCAGATAATTTACAGCACATTTGCTTTTTATAAAAATAATATAAGAAGACCGTAAATAATGAATTTTTATTTGTTAATGTTTTAACTTTTGAATTATTAGTAAATACTTCTAGACTGAAGTGAAATTACAACGTATGTGTGGATAATATCATGCAATTTCGTACGTTGAGTGTACAAAAACTATGAAATATCACATCGAATCAACCAATTGTGCAAAATTGCAGGTTCTAGTTAAATTTCGAAATGACTTTATTCTGAAAATTATTTTATTTTACAAAATAGATACATTAAAATTTTCACAATTGCTTGAATTGATGGAGTAAAATATTTTAGTCACTTAAGGACAAGTTATATAACGAAAAAATGAAACGATATAATGAATAATGCGATTCGTGTAATTAAAAAAAGCGTGTATGATAATTTTTATAATTAATTTTTGGATATATATAATATATAGATATATATTATATATGTGTATATGCGAGATAAGTGTGAAAAAAAATTTTGAGCTTAGCTCTATTCTGCAAATTAATTGTCGATCATTAAAAAAACTTACCTTTGTATGTACAGATACATAGTGGACTGAAACCGTTTGCATTTTCTTTTGTAATAAATCTACATTTAATTATATAATCTACGATTATAGATTTTTCTACTTTTCATAAAATCGGATAGGCTTTTACTATCGTTGATTGAATTGATAATAAACGAAATGAAAAATCCTATGTGACACTTTTCCTTTTTAATACATTTTTATAAAGATCAAGTTATTTGTAACTTAAGACAACTACTTGAGATGATTTAATTAATTATTAGTTGTTCTCGCGCGATATCATCTCGAGAATTTGTCGAAATGAAAAGTGTAGATTTATAACGTAATTTATATTGAATATATAGTAACTTGCAACCTTTATATATATTCGGATAAATATATAATCAATGTTTTTGTAAATCAATTTTCCTTAATTAGTTTTCCTTCTACATTTCTTTACACAATTTATTCCTAATATAAATTATTTTTCATTACAGGATGTCTTAATACATTTAATTCAAAATCTGATATGAGCATTATTTTTTCAAGAGTAGCAAGTATAATAAATAAATATTCAAGGATTTTTTTTTTTCGACCATTTACATCTAAGAGTCTGCAATATAATTGTTCAAAGAAATATGATGGTTTTCGAGTAAGTACCAGATACTTATTCAGATAAACACTATTTTACAATACAATATTGTTTTATAAAAACGTTACAACTTTATTTATAGATTTTTGATCAACAAGAAAGGAATGTATGAATTTTGTTACAATTATTTAACGTTCCTGATTCATTACTAATTTTAATTTAAAGAATAGTGAAGTAATTTTTGTTCAGTAACACACAAATCTTTTTCCTTAGAGCAGAAGAAGGAAAGTCGATAGAAACAAGGCAAGTTTTATGAAAAATACTATTTATTTATGAAATGTAATTGTTGAACACTACTTAATTACTTCATTAAAACATTAATGGCACTTATCTGTTTAAGAATACAAATCTTAATATCATTTAATTATTACAAAATAAAAAAAGAGGAACTAAATTCTTCTTACATTAATACAATGATTTAAGTAAATCCTCAGCATTAAATATATTTGGTAATGTTACAAAAATAATAAATCTTATCTTCTATAAATGTAATAAATAACTTAACATTAATAGCATTAATCAATAGCTAAGGATTTTAATACAAAAAGAAACTCATTATTATACTTCAAATATAATAAACTAAATAAGAACTTAAGTACTAACAAAAATAATATTTTAAAAAACAAAGTTATATAACTTTTACTTGAAAAAAAAAGGAAAACCATTTTTATGTGAAGACTTTTCAAATCTTCTCTCATAACGCATGTCTTAAAGTCTAAGGTAATCTTTTCACAGCTGCAAGTATCTCCTTCGCAACCTCCGGGTGCTTATGCAAAATCGCGACCTGCGCGAGTGTCTTGTTCTGTCGATTGCGTACATTAGCATACACTATGAGCTGTTCTCTCTCAGCCTTCTGCATCCTGCTCACCACCTCCGCATTACCCGTTCTCGCGTTCTCGAACAACGACTCGACGGACTCCAGCAGCTCGATGACCTTGTAGCTCTGCGAGAGGCTCTTCGGCGTCTTGCCCTCCTTGTTCCTGGCGTCGAAGCTCGCTCCATGAACCAAGAGCATGCGGACGATCGCGTGATGACCAGCCTTAGCTGCAACGTGGAGCGCCGTGTTTCCACCAGCGCTGGTCTTGGCGTTGACGAACTCCACCAGTCCTTCGCGCTCCACTCTACCCAGCAGCAGCTTTGCAATCCCCTCGTGGCCTTTGAGGGCGGCAATGTGCAGCGGCGTGTTGCCCTTGCTGGAGGTTTTCGCCGCGTTCGCTCCGTTGTCCAATAGCAGCAGCACAACGTCGGCATGGCCGTTGTCGCAGGCGAAGTGCAGCAGCGTCCGGCCCTCTGCGTCCGGATCGTTTATGCCAATGTCGTTCTGAATAAGGGATTGGAGAGTCTTCAGCTCACCGTTGCTCGCTGCCATTCTGGCCTCGTTGTTTACGTTATTGATCACGTCGACTATCTCGGGGTAACCACCGCGCTGGAAGCCAGTCTTTATGGCCTCGGCTATTCTCTCGCCGGTCACGACGTTAGGGTGACTCGGGCCCAGCTTCTGTCGCATCGCTGGCAAAAATTTGTTGTACATCTTCAATGCGCTGATGGTCTTGCCTTGCTGGGCGTAGAGGATCGCCATGGCCTGCTGGGTGTTCAATGTGTCGAGGTGGTCAGGGCCCAGTTGCTCTTCTTGAATCTTGATCAGTTCCTTGTAAGCTTCCAACGCCTCGGCATACTTCTTTTGAGCGTTCAGCACCGAGATGATGTTGTGGAAGGCTCTCAAAGTGTCGGAGTGATTTAAACCGATTACTTTCTTTCTGCCTTCGTAGACCTTCCGGAATACCTTCAGCGCCTCCTCGTGCCTGCCCAGGTTGTTCAACACCAGGGCGATGTTATTTTGCATGACCAAAGTTTCCGGGTGAGTCACTCCCAGCTCCTTCTTGCGGTGCTCGAAGACTCTGGTGTTGATTTTCAGTGCAGCCTCGTTTCTTCCTAGCGCCATCAGCACCACGGCTGTGTGCAGGAGGGTACTCCGCAAGTCCGGGTCGTCCATCGTAAGGAACTTCTTCTGCATCTCGTAGACATCCTCGAAGATGACAATTGCCTCGTCGTTTCTGCCCAGTCGGTGCAGCACTAGAGCCAAGTTGCTTCGGGTGCTTAAAACTTCTTTGCTATTTTCCCCAAGCAATGCTTTCTGTTGCTCATAAACTTCGGTATAAATTTGCAAAGCCTCGTCGAACTTGTGCTGCTTGTACAGTACCTTCGCAATATCGTTTTGAATATCCAGGGTTCCTAAATTATCCTTACCCAGTATCTCTGTCCTTATCTCCAAGGCCTTTCTGTAAATGGTCAAGGCCGCGTCGAAATCCTCGAGAGCGCACAGAGTCTCGGTTGCCTTCAGCACAGCTGCCAAATCTTTTTGCAGCACATCCTTCAGTTCGTCGACTTTCGGGAACTCGTGTAAAGTTGCAGCCGTGATGAGCGTTTTGCCTTCTCTGTTGCGTGCGCTCATTACCGTCTTCATCATATGCACGTCTTTTATTTTCTTAAACTCTGCAATGATCTTGGTATTTTTAGTCGTGACCTTCTCGAAGTAGCTGTGAATGTTTTTAAGAAGTTCGGTAACCTCTTTTTTCTCGCTTAGGTCCAGCGGAGTCTTACCACTTTCGCCAATAGCGTTGTAAATTGCTCCGTTACTCAAGAGAGTCATGCACACTTTCAAGTGACCGAACTTTGCAGCGTAGTGCAAGGGAGTTAATCCTTTCTTTCCGACGACGTTAGGGTCGCCTTTATTTTGCAATAAAACTTGCACTATCTCTTCGTCACCCTTCCAAGCAGCGAAGTGCAGCGGAGTTACGTTATCCGCGTTGCGCACATTCACGAATGCACCATCCATGATGCATCTGTTCACCTGCGACAAGTTGTTTTGCTTCACAGATTGAAAGAGCTTGTCGGCCAAAAGCAGGATCCGCCGTGTGCCTTCATCTGTGCATATTTCGATGGGCTTCCGGTGGAACATATCGCCGAGATTGTACATAGCTCCGCTTTCCAGCAGAACTTTGACGATCTCGGCGTTTTCTATTGCCGCGTACAAAGGTGATATGCCGTAAGCGTCTCTGGCGTTGACATCATATCCTTTCTGTATGAGGTACTCGACGATTTCGATGCGATTCACAATAGCAGCGTAATGCAGCAAAGTGCGATCGAATGCACCTAATAACGTGTCTTGACCGTAAATTTCATGGTCCAAAAAGTACTTCAGCACCTCCAGATTACCATCTCTAGCGGCGATGTGAATAGCTTTCGCGCCGCTGTCACTTTTAATGTGCGGATCAACTCCCTTTTCCATCAGAAATTTTACAATTTCTACAGTGCCGCTCTGCGCAGCGACGTGTAGCAGCGTGAAACCGTTGGGTCCCTTCTCGTTAATGCCCACCTTGACCAGTGGGAACAGCAACTTGACCATATGAAGAAAACCGGATGCGGCCGCCAAGTGTAATGCCGTATAGTTATTCTTGTCTCTGGCGTTGACATTTATTCCGTGATTCAGCAGAATTTCAGCGATTTCCAAGTTGCCGACCATAGCTGCTATGTGCAGCGCCGATAAGCCTTCTGGTTTCATGATACTGTTGACGTTCGCTCTGTTGTTCAAGAGAATCTCAACGATTTTTCCCTGCTTCTCGGTTACCGCGTGCAGCAATGGTGGTCTGTCCTTTTTACCGCTGTTCACATCGATGCCGTGTGCTATCAAAGCATTGACGGCATCCACGTTGTGTCTCCTGATAGCCATATGCAGCAGCTCGCCCATAAGTTCAACGTCATCTTTCACCACTGTATATTTCAAAAGCAGCTTCAAAACGTCCCTGCTGCCTCTCAATACGGAGAACATAAGATTCTTATCCTTATCCGCGTACACATCAGCTCCATTTTCAATCAGCATTTCGAGGATTTCGGCTCTATCCTCTTTAACGGTGAGCCCTACGGCTGACCACCCTTCTCCGTTCTTTTCGTTTACTTTGGCATTCTTTGCCAAGAGGAGCTTAACGACATTCTTATGGCCGAATTCCACGGCTAAATGGAGAGCAGAGTATCTCATCGAACCCATGAAATTAATCTTCGCTTTGTTCTCTAACAGGAGATCGACGGTCTGTTTGTGTCCGAAAATGGCGGCGGCGTGCAGTGGGGTGAAACCCGCGTCACACTGCTGATTTACTGGAACGTTTCTTTGCAACAGTAAATTGAGGATCGAACAGTTACCGCTGACAGCAGCGAAGTGCAATGCTGTTCTTCCATCCATCGCCTTCACATTTGCGTCCGCTCCGTTTTTCAATAGAATGTTGATTACTTTCTCGTACTGAGGTTCAAGTGAAGGCTTGCTGAGCACGCCCTCGTTGCTGTCAGGCATCGTAAGGACGTAGGTCTGTTGGAGAATGCTTCTTATTTGATACGGCCAATCGTCGATATTCGGGAAGCATTCGCTCAATGCTGACAATAGTGGAGTGAAGTTATTGAAGACGTTCCGTACGTTAACGTTGGCGTTGCTCTTAATTAGCAGAGTAACAATGTCGTCGCGGCCTTTCGCAGCAGCATAATGAAGCGGTGTATGACCGGTAACGTCGATCGCGTTGACATTAACGTTTTGATCGATTAAATACTCCACGATATCTAGATGTCCGTATTTCACTGCTAAGTGCAACGGAGTCCAGCCTGCACATTTTTTCATACTGACTCCGTGTTTGTGCAGGATTTTAACGACCTCCAAATGACCAAATCCAACGGCGTAATCTAGCCCTGATTTGCCAGCGTTAGTGAGAGCATTAGCGTCAGCATTGTGCTTCAGTAGAGCCTGGAGTATATCTGCGTTTCCGTTCTTAGTCGCGTGGTGAATTGGACCGTAATTGTACGTTTTGTCAAAAATATTCGGATTAGCCCCGTTCTTCAATAGTATATCGGCTATCTCTTTGAATCCATTTTCTGTAGCGTAAAGCAGGGGAGTGCATCCGTCCCACGTTCTAACGTTGATCTCGGACTTTTTCGCGACCAGGATCTTCACGACTTCAGTATAGCCGTTCAACGCTGCGAAGTGCAGAGGAAGCGCCTTTCCGTCGGTGGCTGCATTGACGTTCGCACCTCGGCTTACTAAAAAGTTCACAACCTCCAGGTGACCATCATGCGCGGCCAGATGCAGAGAAGTGAAGCCGCCCATCATTTCATTAGCGTCAACGTTTTTTTCGTTCTTCAGTAAAACTTGAACTGCCTCCAGATGGTTTTGCTGCACAGCGTGATGCAGCGGCGCCTCGCCTGATTGGTCTTTCAGCGAGCAGTCTGCCTTGTGCTTCAACAAAATTTCAATGGACGCTTTCTGATTGTTTAAAGCGGCGAAGTGAAGCGGAGTCTTCCGCGTGTCATCCGCGTCTTCGAGATTGTAGTACTTTTGCTTGATAAAGTATTCGATCACGTTGACACTACCGTTTGCCGCAGCGACGTGGAGTGGATTCTGTTTATTCACTGACTTTAAGTTGACATTTACCTTCTGCTCGACGAGGAACTTGACGACGTCGACGTTGCCGCCCTTCGCTGCAGCGTGCAAGGTGGTCCAGTTGTCTCTTTTTCTAGAATGAATGTCGGCACCCTGTGCGATGCAGTTCTTTAAACCTTGAAAATCTCCAGCTTCCAAGGCGTCAAACATTTTTTTCTTCAGAGAAATTACTTTCAATTCGTGACTGATTTTACTATTCAATTTTGCTGGATCTTCCTCCACGTAGTTGTCGATTTTAGCTGAATTTGTCTCTAACTTCTCAGAAATTATTAGAGCATTCAAAATTAATATTATTCTGGGATCTGACGGTAGAATATCCGTCACTGTGTTATAATGGGCTAAATGGTTTCTTAAATTTTTGCCAATCAAATAAGGAATATTTTGATCCAAAAAAAAGAAATTGTCTTCTATGCGATTATCTAGTTGCCCTAAGATTGATAATATATCAAGAATTAGCATTTCCAATGCTGCTATTATTTTTTCGTTGCTTTTAACTGTTACTATAGATGATAGATCATTAAATTTATGATTTTTCAATATAATTTTCAGATCTAAAAGTTTAAAAGAAAGATAGCTCATATATTCGTCCTTCATTTCATAATTTTTTGCTTGATACTGATCAACGTGTTTGTTCCCATTTAATTGTTCTTTCAACTCATTTACCCATTGAACATTATCCATTTGAATCTGAGCAAGGCAGATTATTTTCAATATTAACTTTTGAATTGCTTCCAAATTATTACATTCCAATTTCATTTTGTTAGTTGTCAAAAGCCTGGAAGCCAGGTCTGTTAAACGCTTTAAAGACTGTGGTTTCACTGTTTTCTCCGCTATATGTTTTAAAGCGTTATTACACACAAACTTTATTGCTCTATAAATTTGATCGTCGATACGTCGGTACAATTTTTTTTTCAAATAGCTTAACTCTGATACCCCAAAAGAACACTTGTCCACCTTATCACTCAATTTATTGCTTTGTGAATTAATAATTTCATCCATCGTTTTAAAAATTTCTTGTTCTTCCTCTGTTTTGTCCTTGATAGTGCTTTTCAATTTTTCGACTACATCCTGAAATTTCTCATACTCAGAGAAATGCAAATTTTCTGGCAACAATTTGTCCAATTCTTCAATATTGAATATGGCTATTATTTCTTCCACTTCGTTTAAATCATTGCAATTAACGATGGTTTCCAAAATATTCTTAATAGTTTTTAATTTATTATCGAACAATATGTCGTTAATAACTTGGCCAATTTTCTTTATATCATTTTGAAGACCTTGGAAGAAAGACACCTTCGTGTTTTGTTGAATCTCTATCCTCTTACTCAGTGAGTGCGCGTGCGATAAAGAATTTCGCAAATCAATTACGACTTCCCTTGTGTGCTTTGGCAAAGACAATAGCAAAAGATCGCTCATGTAAGAAGATAGTTTAGGTGACTCCAGTGTGTTCTTAAGACATTCTCCAATAACTTGTAAACTTCTTGAGAGTACCAATTGGCCCTCTCTCTTTTTGACATCAGCTGATGAAGCTAAATTTACATAAGTACTTATGGTCTGCAGAGTATGAATGTCACAGATTTTCTGATAATCTTTGTAAAGGTCTTCGTATTCTGGATTTCTTTTGATGATCTGCAATGTATTTAATTTTCGAGAAATTTTTGGCAAAGCTGAAAGAACATTTGTTTTGTATCCTTGAACCTCATCTCTGATGCCTGCAAGTCCATTTGCGAAATTGGCCAAGTGCTTCAAAATTTGCTTTTTGCTTAATACAGCGCGGTAGAATAAATTAATCTCTTTGTCTCGCGTGAATGACAATACAAAGCAAACCAAACAAAATTCCATTTCTTCCCATGGTATTTTACTGTAAGTTAGTTTTATCAATCTCTTTAACGTATTAATATTCTGGATGATGTATTTTAGTAGAAACAAAAATTCTTCATTCACCTCAGAGTCCGATTTTAAAGAATTAATTTGTTCAATTAATAATCCTAGTCTTTCATTGATATTAGGAAAATAAATCTTGTTATTTTTAACATTGGTAGCTTTACTTGAAAAAAATCGTAATTTAAGCAACTTTTCTTCAATAAAAATTTCTGTTGGTTCTGATAATAAAATATTTTTCAATTTTAATTCTTCATACGTTTTAGAAAGTATTATTTCTAACTCCTTGGAATGAATTTCAAAATAATTTTCTGGCCATTTTTCAATTAATGTCTGAACTAATTCTGCATTATCTGCTCTTAGTGAATAATAAAAAGCATTGTGGAAGTTTTCATCTTCATCGTCAGGTGATATTACCTTGTTTTCATTTTTAAACAAGTGTTTGTAAATCGTGGGATAATAAGAAAAAATATGCTTTAAAATCTCTAATCGGTTATACTCGCAGGCGAGTATTATTAAATTTGTTCCTTTGAATGGATAAATATCTTCATGGAAATAAGAAGTCAATTCTTCAAACTTTTCACAATCTACAATATAGCTAAAGATGTTGCTAAGATTCTTGAAATTTTTTAAGTTCCCTTCAAATATAGCTACTCTTAATTCACACAATACTTGAATATACAATTGCTTAGACTTATCCTTTTCACTATATGTCTTAGAATACTGTTTCATAAAGTCATTTTTCGCCACATAAGAACGTGACAAAAATGTTTTATTCTCTTGGTAAGAATCGATACTGGTTTTAAATGAATACATTTTTTGCTTAACAAAAGATTTCCATTGACAGTGCAATTTACTTTTCTTTATTTATGATGATCCTTGTTTAGTAATATTATACTCCTTCAAAAATACTGTTGCAAATCTATTCGTCCATCAAAATCGAAACTGAAAAAATATTACTTATAAATATTTTGAATTTAAAAAGATATTTTATTAAACGTTTTTAATATAGTCAACAGAATAATTGGAATGTTCAAGGGCTGGAACTGTACAAGATAACGTTTATTTAATAATTATCTATAAAATACATTACTCTAAAATACATTTTTAAACAATCATACTTTGGCAAATATTATAATAATAAATGACTAATTGCCAAAGATTTTAATCAAAGGGTCTATAAAAAAACGAAAAAAATATGATTAATTATATTAAAAAATATAATAAAAATGTAATTTTTGTTTAAACAACGACGACGATATTAATAATATAACAATTTGCTGATCTTTTTCAATTTTAAGACTGGTTGTATTGGTGAGCGCGCGTGTGCGTGTCTATATCGTGCGCCACTACGTCGTAAGTCGTAACGTTCGGAAAAAAAAGTACAGATATGTAAGTATGTAAATATATAATTACCAAACTGTATAAAGAGTAGATCACCGCACTCAAGGTCACATCAGTAACGAACCAATCAAAAGGGGATGGTTTAAATTTGTTTTGCTGTTTTCTTCTCTAATCCAGGAACTAATACCTGCCACATGCATTTTAATTTATAAATTTAATTGAACCTTTTAAATACAAATTGGTATGTTGCCTATGTTAAATTTAAATAAATATTACGTACGTTTCTACGTTAAGTGTATTTTTAAAAGTAAAAAAATATTTGAAATTGCGTATCTATACTTGAATGAATAATAGTAATCTTCGCTATACTTTTCCCGTCTAGAGTTTTTGATGTTTCAAAATTGTTAAATAAATATAAGTGTCGCACTTTATAGAAAATATAATATTAAGTTGCAGAATTTTCTCTTGTAATCAAGAAAATCAACCACTGTCTTTTTCTCGTCTTCCAGTTTTTTTTTCCTTTCCTTTGTTTCTTTCTTTCGAACATAACCACCGAAAACTCGCACGATTAAAAATCAGTTAGAGACCGAAATCAATTAGAAATTCACACTTACATTTTTTACAAGCTGCAGATCGGCGAAAATCTTTTGCGTCCGAGTATATTGTTCAACAGCAGTCCTCCTCTTAATAAATAATTCCAAGCAACATTCTCTTTGGCCCTGTAAGCAGTCCACTTGTTGATTATTTGTAGTCACCAATGTCCACTGTAGTACACCTGTACACGCTTTGCCGGTAAGATGTGAGCCTGCAAAAAGGTATATAAATAAATACTCGAAAAAACTGCAACAAAAGGTTTTAGTGCCTCGCGTACTTACAGAAATAATATGATTAAATGCGTTTTTATCGGTTTGCAGCAATCTGAGGTAGATGCCGGTTGTTTTTCGTATATTTATATTTTATCGTATGATCGTATGATGATACATTTTGTCGCGTAATTACGTTGTCCTTGTCCCCGACGCGTTTATTAATCGTCACTTTGTCAATTGCGTATCGTTGGCGTCACATACGCGCAGGCGCACAGGCCGAGTATCCGATTTGTGATTACATACCAAGGCGCGCTTTTTCAAATAGTTGATATTTTTATTGTCGTGATTAATCATCAACATTTATTACTATGGATTAATTGTAGTATTTATGAACGTATTTATTATTTAAAAGGGTACGTAATGAATAAAATTTCCGTGAATAAACTATGTAATAATTTTAAAAAAATATTTATTAAAATATAAAAGGCCACTGGATTAAATCTTTACATGGCAAATACATTGATAAAAATAATAAAATAGTAAAGTTCAAAATAGAATATACATAAGTAACTTTTACAATTATTCTTTATAGACTTGCTAAAAACTTAAATATAACCCACAATAAAATAACTTCGTTTATACTTAATAATAATTGCTAGAATACTAACAAAAGTGTCATTAAAACTCTTAATTTTTTATATGAAGATGACATTCGAATTTTAATAACTAAATGACTATGTATATATTACAGTTCAAATGTATAAAAAATAGTCCACAGCATATTTGCATTACAGTAAAAGTTTCATTTAAAATATATTTTTCATCTTAAACTTTCTGTTTACTTAAAACTTAATATTTTTATTATATATACTGATCTCTTGCTGAACAGCTTAAAATACTTTATACCTAATTTTACACTGTGTATAAGTATTAGGGAGTTATATTTATAAAAAACATGCTTCAAAAAAATACAATTGTAAAACATATAACAAATTCCTTTCCGCATTAAGGAGGCTGTTGCATGAAAAGTTACGAAGTCAACAATGACTTTTTTAATAGTCTAAAATATGCTGAATCGTATGGTAACTTTATTTTACCCTCTTGCCGAGCAAAATTTT
>JAWWEP010000001.1:9230198-9243492 GCA_035582995.1 Sycophila quercilanae
GAAATATTTCTGCAAGGTTTCAAACCTTGCAAAGAAATATTGCAGAAACCTTGCAGAAATATTTCATGCTATGTGGGTAATTGTTCTTCGAGTTTCAATTCGAGGCGAGAAAATATTTTCATATAAATAGTATCGTACTTCATTTTCGCTGTAAACTAATTGTTTTTCAACTTGCAATAACATGTAAATGGCAGTATTTTATTATTATATTTCTTAGCTTAGATAATAAATCACTCCAATATTGCATTTATTGATTTATAAATTAAATATTTAACTATACTTTTCATTATGCTAATCACAATATGACAGTGGTAATAATCGCGCCATTCATTAATTATCGTCATTTCCGGTCACCTGATCAATATCCAAAATTATATTTAAAAATTTTCAACCTCTTATAATGTTCTTTAAAAACAAATTCTGCTTTTAATTAATTCGTAATGGTTTTTATTCGCAATTATTATATTTTTACATTTAAGAAATATAAATAAACTAAAATAGACTTTCGATTTTTTAAATATTATATAGATTTTTCGTCGCAAGAATGATTATTATTGCGTCATAAAAACAGATACCGCATTATTATTTACTTAAAACGACCACATTAAAAGTTGCCAAGATCGAGCAGGGAAAAGGCCATATGAGACTTGCATGAGACTTCCATGAGACGTTTGTACAGCAAAGTGTATCAGCTAGCCCTGATGACCTAACCCCAAGTCTTGGTCCTTGGGAGCGAAAAACAGATAAAGTCGGCTGCCACGGGTTCATTTAATTCTCAACGATATTTCAGAATTTACAGTAAGTCAATTTAATTTTACATAATTTTAAATATAAATTAAAATAAATAACTTAGTTGATTTTGATAAATAATGCATTTATCATAAGATATAACAATTCCACATTAATGTATATATCTGAAATGAAACAGAACGGAGTATAGAACGTATATTAACCACGTGAATTTTTTTTTTGCATCATTTTAGATAATGACTCAGGAAGGCGAAACCGCGGCTGCTCCGAAAGGAGAAAACGTTTCCAAAAAAGCATTGAAGAAGCAACAAAAGCAAGAAGAAAAGCAGGCGAGGAAAAAGCCGGTCGAAAGTGAGTCGGTCGTCGAAACGGAAGATATATCCGTTGGAAAATATGGTCAAGTTAAATTGATTCAAAGCGATCAGTTCTACGAAGAGCGAAAATTTGTGCACATACAAGATTTGAATACGGAGAGCGCAGACAAATTGGTGTGGATTCGAGGAAGATTGCACACGAGCAGAGCAAAAGGAAAACAATGTTTCATTGTCCTTCGACAACAGTCTCATTCGATACAGGGCTTAGCTGCTGTCAATGACAAAATTAGCAGGCAAATGGTCAAATTTATTTCTGCGGTGACTAAGGAATCTATAATTGATGTTCAAGCAAAAGTTCAGAAGGTGCTCAATCCCATTGAATCTTGTACACAAAAAAATGTGGAGATTCACATAGAACAATTGTTTGTTGTAAGTGCATCGGAACCACAATTGCCATTGCAAATAGAAGATGCCGCTAGACCTGTTAATGAAAATGATCCTTCAAATTTGAATATCAAAGTAAATCAAGATACCAGATTGGATAACAGGATTTTGGACCTTAGAACACCTGCTAATCAAGCCATTTTTAGGCTTGAAGCTGGTGTTTGCAAGTTATTTAGAGATATTTTAACAAATAAAGGATTTGTTGAAATACATACGCCAAAGATTATATCTGCTGCAAGTGAAGGAGGTGCTAATGTTTTCACTGTATCATACTTTAAAGGATCTGCATATTTAGCACAATCACCTCAGCTGTATAAGCAAATGGCCATTGCTGCTGATTTTGAAAAAGTTTTTACAGTAGGAGCTGTTTTTAGGGCAGAAGACTCTAATACTCACAGACACTTGACAGAATTTGTTGGGTTGGATTTAGAAATGGCTTTCAAATACCATTATCATGAAGTTATGGATACTATTGGTCAAATGTTCACTGATCTTTTTAGAGGTCTGCAAGAGTCATACAAAACTGAAATAGAAATCATTAATCAACAATACAAAGTTGAACCATTTAAATTTCTTGATCCTCCATTAAAACTAGAATTTCCACAGGCAGTTAAATTGTTAAGGGAGGCTGGAGTGGAAATGGGTGATGAAGATGACTTATCAACACCAAGTGAAAAGCTTTTAGGAAAAATTATTAAAGCAAAGTATGATACTGACTTTTACATGCTTGATAAGTATCCTTTAGCTGTTAGGCCATTTTATACTATGCCTGATCCAGTCAATCCAAAAGCGTCAAACTCCTATGATATGTTTATGCGTGGAGAAGAAATTATATCTGGAGCACAGAGGATTCATGATCCACAATTTTTAACTGAAAGAGCAAAACACCATGGTATAGACATAGAAAAAATTAAAGCATATATAGATGCATTTAGGTATGGCTGCCCACCTCATGCTGGTGGAGGAATAGGAATGGAACGAGTTGTTATGTTGTATCTAGGTTTAGATAACATTCGGAAGGTTTCCATGTTCCCCCGTGATCCTAAACGTGTTACTCCTTAAAAAGGAAATTATACGTTCATCATGAATTACACCTGTACTGGACTGGTGAAGTTAAAAAGTTATTGAGATTTTCATATTTAAATACATGAAAAAATGTTTTAATATGTTAAGATAAGAATCTGAACTACTTCTTTTTGAGTTACTTTGTTTTTAAAACTATTTGTAAATAAATAAATATGAAAATCATTTGAAATGTATTTAACATTTTGTAATAAGAAAATACAAATATAAACTATATAAAACTTATTAATTTTGGTGCATTAAATCAATACAATGTCTACATTATTAAAAAAATAATTTATTATTGTTTTTTTAATACACAAATAAAGTCAAAATCTTTTATTATATTCTTTCTTAGTTAATATCTATTTTTCAATGTGTATAGGGTGGAAATAATTAAATAAATTGATTTTTAAATTATTTATTTTTTTATAATTTAAGTAGAAAGTTTACAAAGTTTCAGTAACTATCTACACTTTATGTCATAAAATACATAGCAAATGCATCAACAAATTATAAACTTGTTACTCTAAAACATTCTTTCAATTTTGACACTTTGTACCGATTTGACTATTTGCAATTGTACATGTTATTAAATAAAAAATCGTCTGCCATCAGACTGAGCATGGAATGTAATGACAATAACTAAGTTTTCATGAAAAGTTCAACGCAATATTTCGATCGACACAAACACAATTAATACAGATACAGTTTATAAAAATAGTTTCAATGTTTTCATTCTTTGTTATTTGTTCTCTTGTCGTAAAAAATTTACATACATGTTGTAAGCATTTTCAAGCACCCATGTGAGAACTGTGAGCCGCTGTTTTGCCACAAATACATACAAATTTTAATAAAAAGCTAAAATTACAATTGCATTGATTCGCACGCTTTATTAAAACGTTTTGCAAAAAAATTTATATTTCACCATAAAATAAAATTATCTAAAAATTATTTAATTACAAATTATATACACTAAATTTTATAACGTCTAGTTTACAAACAATTTAAATTCAATACTTTTTAAAATATTTCTTTTATGTAAATCTTGAGAAAGCTTCTAACAGATAACGATAAATACATAGCCCACAAATGAAAAAAAGCATAAGTAAATTAAAATAAAAATTCGACTTTGAAATTTTTTTAATTTTTTCAGGAATCTGTATGTACCCTATCCCCTATTAGACTAGATTTCCTCATGTATTTTTATTGAAGGTTGACTAACGATACTGTGCATTACACTAGATTCAACTGGACTTTGAATGGAATTTAATGAATAAATAATCCATGTTAACAACAAAACGATAAGAATTGTAGAGGACAACAACAGTTTTTTTAAGAAAGTAATGTCATTTTCAAGCTTTTTATGTTGATCTTGCATTTGTGAGATCTGAAATATTAATATATTATATTATTATAACAATTTTCATTGATCGAATTGAATTTAAATTAAATGATTAATAAAATTCACCTTTGAAAAGAGAGAACCAATGGAGTAATCACCACCAGAAGTCATGCTTGATTTCAAACCATCTATTCCTTCATTTCCGTCTCTGCAAATTAACTTATGTTGTTTAGCATTTGCTCCGTTTGTCTAAAATGCAGATTAAAATATAATTTGAATTGCAAGAAAAAATAAGAATACGCTAGCACTAGTACTTTTGAATTGAATTCATTACCTTCCAAAAGTCAACTAATTCCTGTGCTGACATTTTTGGATCTTTAATAGGAAGCCACATAATAAGAAAACGATCAGTTGATAACAAACTACGAGAAGTATGACCAGGCTGTAGTGTGATTGTCACAGTAATTTTTTGTGATGCTACTAAAATTCCTGTACTTGGTCGAACCTTGAACTTCTCAGGAGAAGTTGTTTTTATCTGTATTGTAAACATAAAAGTTTCCTTAATCAATGAAAAATTAAATTTATAAGTGATAAGAATTAAAGAATGTGTGTAAATTTACTTTATAAGAGAGATTTTGATCGGTCATGGAATTTTTCAAAGAGATTGTTCCCATAATTTCATTTCCAGACTTATTAAATGTTAAAATGTCTGGCTCCACAAGCAGTGCTAAAAGTTAATAAATACAAAATGCATTAATAATGTTAAATATATTAAAATAATTAAATATGCAAATTCTTACCAGAATCTTCATTCCTTTGATCACCAAAGCCAGTTGTAGGTTGTTCTGTTAACGGTGAACTTCCAGCAAAATGTACCTGGGTAGAAAATGTTTCATTTAATATGGAGAAAAGCAAAATTTAATTGACAGAAAACATGACTGAAAAAGACATACTAGAACATACCTTTCGATTATCTAATTTTCCATTTCCATTTACAAGGCCCCCAGGTGGTGATTCAGGTGCAAATGTAAAAGTATAATCATTATTACCTCCCCAGCATTTCAATGCCATATTGGGATCAACAAAGTCTTTCAAATTCGTCTTTTTAACAAACTTAATTTTTGGAATGGCTTTGGCTGGCAGCCAAGACTTAATAATATTAAAGGCAGCATTTAATACCCATGGCATTTCAAGGATAATAATGTAGTTTAAAAAATTGGGATAATAGTTCTTGAATAGGCCTATTAAATATTTTGTTAGCTCCATATCAAGATTTGAAAGTCCAGCATCTATCATATCAAAAAATAAAGATATCTGATCTCCATTTGTTTCCCTAACAAAAAATAAAATAAAAATATTTATATACTGATTTACACAAAACTCATGTAAAAAATAATATTTACCTTTCTAATCTTTCAAACCAGTACACAATAACTCTTTGCAGCTCTGGGAAGTCTCTCGACCCTTTGGTGTGCAATTTAGATTTTATTATAAAAAGTTTCTTTCCATCTTTATCTTTTCCAAAACCAAAACATACTCCATCTTCTAAATAATCTCTTCTTACATTACTTTCAGTTATATCTAAATAAATGTAAAATGATTAAATAAATATTAAATTACAAATAAAATACATAAATATGGTAAATACCATTTGTGCCAAAATTTCTTCTCCATTCGCAAGTATCCCATAACATTTTTAAAGATTCTTGTACATTATTATCGTTATGCTCCAGAAACCGTCGCAACCAATCATCTCCTGACTTTACTCTATCAATATCTGCTGGATGAAATTCTCCTGTAAAATAAGGTAATAGTATAAAAATTTAATTAGCTATTGAGTACAAGCATTGTTTACAACAAATGGGTTTGTAAGTATAAGGAAATTTGAAAATTCATGATTTTTTTTTTTGCAATGTTCTGTTAATATTAATGGGCTTGATTTACACGCATGCTGACCTATGACTTCTTGTCAGCATTTGGAAAACATGCAATATAGAAGGTTTAATTTCTGATATCGTATGTCAAATTTTACAGTATATTTCAATATTAAAATGAGATTATTGACTTTTAAGTTTACAGTAACATCAATTTTTAAAAGATATTCAATAATTACATTTTAATAAAATTTGCAATTGTTTATAAAATATTTAAAATATCAGTTTTACCAACAATATTAATTTATTTTAGAGAAAATAATTATATAACCAATTATCTGATTAAAGCAATTGAAGATTTCAAACAAAATATAGTCAGATTTATTCCGATTATCATACAAATGTTACGTAACACTGAATCTGCTATTATACGATAAATGATTCTCAATTTATGTCCATGTACCAATGAAATGTTCTGATTTACTGTAAAAAAAAAACATTCCACAAGTGAGTGGATTAAATTTTCTGCAAAATCAAATCGAAATTTCTTACAAAAACTATTTAAAAGCTGGACAGATTACTACTAAACGCAATAAACGGATGCCATCAACGCAGGAAATATTAAAAAAAAATTCGCTCGTGTAGCTACAAGGCAATCAAGTATAACTGGTCGCTTGTCAACAGGCAAAAATTTCGCAGTTAAAGTTAATTATTAAAGCCAAACTTTGCACATCGCAGCACTCGTTCGATAAAGAAAAAAGCGGCCAAAGATAATTCCAACTCGCACTCGCATAATACATTAAAAAAAAAAAAAGAAAAATAATAATCAAAGCCAGCCATAGTAAATAATCCGCTAGCCGACCAGAAAAAAAGTCGACGACATATCACGCAGTCACGGTATAAAAAAAAAAGAAAAAAATACGGACAGCAGTGCATCACAGCTGGCCGTCGAATACAATTGTCCAAGCGTATAAAGTAAAAGTGCCACATATAAACGATTTATATACACATCCGCGAGAAGAAAATGAATACTTATAGCGAGGCCCCCACGCACACACCGCCGAATAAGTAAGATCGCGTTGCGATTGATAAAAGAAAAAACATGAAAGAAAAAAGGCAGGCAGGCTAATTACTGGAATCGGGCGGTCCCTCGTCCTCGAGCTTCTTGAAGAACTTGTCGCGCAGCTCCAGGATCTTCTGCTGCTTCTCCTCCATGATGTCCGCTGTCCTCCGGCTGTCCCACGGGCGCTGGCGGTGTCCCCAAGTGCGGGCAGGACGTTCGCGTTGTTTATCACCTCACCGCTGAAGAGAGCCTTGGGGAGCCTGTGCCTAGATCAGCGTCGATCGGAGCGCATGCCGGCGCGACTGGCCGATGTGCCGATATAATAGGAGCGACGGATGACGGCTCTGCTCTTTTTCGGAGCGACGCGCCGGGTTAGGTTGGCACCGCGGCTATAGGCGCGCTCATTCGTCCGCGCGGCTGGTCCCGCCGCAACTGCGCGCGAGCGTCCGGCGCGGGAGAAAAACAAGCGACTGGTTTGTGCGCGAGGTATATTTATGAGCGATTTCAGACTTCACTTCTCTCTATATTATACTCGGAGTGGCGAGAGAGTATAGTTCTTTTTTTTTTTAAGTGAAAGCGAATTCAGCTGCGAAATTGGGATAATAAGTGGGGTATTACGTAAATATTGCGTTGATCTGTGGATTTTATAAATTCAAATTTTTAAGTGTTTTATATATTGTAAATTCATTTTTTTTCTGAATTAATGTCTGTTTATAGATATGTTGAAAAGTGTTTAAATTTGTTTGAAAAATATCTATTTCAAGCCCAAGTTTTTAAACATTTTTAAACATTTTTTAACAAAAATTCATATTTTTAAATAGAAAGAGATTTTTAAACAAAAAAAAATTACTTCATATAAGTATTTAATCGAAATTGGAAGTTGATGAAGATAATTTTAGTAAAAAAATGTTTAAAAACGTTTATTTCTGTTTATTTTTGTTTAAAAATGTTTAAGAATGTTCCTAATATTAAATTAAAAAATTTTTTTGTTTGGAATTGTTAATTAATCGGTACAGTATTAAATATCTCCATGTGGTCGTCGTATTGACTATACAATGACTGCACCACTTGGAACTTTTTTCTCAGATTCATTTGACTTTAATTGACATAATAAACTGCAATTATATCCAGATAAAGATTTTCGGCATTTGATTATATGTGATTTAAGTAACCTTGTTTCAATTTAGATAATCATAATTTTATTTCAACTGTAACTGAGACATTGCGCAACATTCGTAATCTCAGGCTAATTTTGAACCTGACGATCAATTAATAATTAAATTAAGCTAAGAAAAAAATATAAAAATTATTAATCTGAAATAGTTTGAATATTAAAAATATAACTAAATATAATAACATAAATTAATTAATTAACAAAAAAAAGCTGGAAATATATGCGTGATAAATTTAATAATTAAATTTAACAATTACGTAAATAATAAAGGTATAAATTAAATTGTTCCACTCATTAAAACTGTAAAAACAATATGCTGTCTGGATACACACAGGATGAGGATTAATTCCACGGGAGAGGTATCCCAATAAGCACAATTTGAAAAAAGACTTCATAAACGTTCATTAACGTCCGCGGATATTAAAAAATTCTTTATAAAGAACTCTTTTTTTCAGAGTGTGCTTATCGGGGATACATATTTATTTTGCAAGTGACTGGTCATTTAGTTCAAGGCGAAGATGTCACACAGTATAACAATTTTTATTGATTATAACACTGGAAATATTAAGAATATAATTTTCGATGAAGTTACGGTAATTCATGTTACAAATTTTGGATTATGTGTAGGTATATAGATCTACGAGTCGTTCGATAAAAATTGATAAAGTTACTTTACGATCTACGTGATATTTCTTTTTTTTCTGTGCGCACGTGGATGTGTTCTCATTGTGTCTTGTCGTCGTATTTAATATTATTTTGAAACGTTCACTTGGGTAGGTCGAAAATACGAATCTAATATATTATATGCACGATGCAAAACGTATAGTTTATTCGTATTTTTTTTCTTGTATAATTAATGCCTTAATACCTAAATTTCCTCGGAACAATTCGGTATATCAATATCCGCCTGTACACAGCAAAATGATACTCTTATTTCCATTCTCTTTTATCTTTATTATTATTATTATTATTTGTTACTCTTAATTCCATCTATGTCTTTTTCTTTTAATTCAACGAAAAAATTTTCCTTTCTTTTTTTTCTTCCTTTTATTCGATTAACTAATAACGCGTCATAAAATAGAATTCACTCGTATTTTACAATTACATTCATTTCGACGACCTGATAACATTTACGAAATTGATTGTCTCTTAGCTCTGAAACGAAACGGCAGCACTCCCTCATCATCGAACAAATGCAATATTCATTCGGCGTCTTTTTTTTTTCTCTTAAATACATTTTCGTAAATTGCAACGAAATCCAATGTCGTAATAAGCGTTCGTTTACTTTTTTTTTTCTCATAATATTTTCATTATGTGATTCTTTATTTCAATTTTTTTAAATTTTTTATCATATTAAATGCGACTAGTGCACTAATACTTTGGCAAACGAAATTTAATTTCGTCGTTGTCTCGGTTACCTTGGCATTTTCCACTCATAATATAATACCTCAGCGAATACAGTCGTACGCGTACGTCAAGAAAATGCTTAATTCGTCCTCTCGAATCTCTCATTATCTCACTTTTTCTATCTTTCATGCGCTCATACATTGTTGCTCCTTTTTTTCTCGCTCTTTCATTTTTTTTATTCTTTGTTCTACGTGATCTACGGATATTGCACTTTTTGATTGCAATTTATTTTTTTTTTACCGTGAAGTGGATAAAATATTGTTTATTTCTTTCCTCTCTGTTTCTACTCTTTTGTAATTTCGCCTTTTTTTCACGCAGCTTTTTACTATGCTAATGGGGGATTTACAACTATTACGTGGTGTGTGTGTTTTTTTACGACAGTAAAATGTACAGCGGAATATATTTTTTTTTGTTTTCTTTCATTTATGCAGCTTCATCGTACTCATGCCATTATCGGGATTTAACATTTAATTTTTTCAAACTTGCAGTTCAACTCAAAGGGAAAGTTTATTTTGTTATGTTAATCAATCAATGCTATGTGGTCTATGCTCGTTTTTTGTTCATATTACAAGTTTTAACAAATTATATTTTAAATAAATAACACGCGAAAGAAATAGTTTATTAAGCACAATTCTTATGTAATATAGTTTACAATCAAAAAATTGAGAAAAAATACATATTAAAACCCAATTTGTTTACTTAACATTCTCCATTCATCTTGAAAAACTTTAAACTGTATATATGCGCATTTTTAATCTTAAAATTACTGATATTGATCGTACGATCGGAAGTTGGTAAAAAGTACTAGATTAAGCGTGCTTCAACGCATCGGAAACACGCGATTTTCATAGCAATATTCATAATATTATAAGTATGGATTAAAAACGTAGATATGTGAATTAAGATTTCGAGGGAAGTCCTGCTAATTTCTGGAAGTTGCTGGATAGATTGTTGAGTTTTTTTTTCTTTTATTTAACAATATCGAATTGCAAATAAATCGATACTTAGATAAAGAGTTCAGTGGCAGTTCAGTTGCATTAGACATTCTATTTCAAAGGTTTATTTTTTAGCAATCGGGGTATCTTTCTTTCAATTCACTAAATGTATATAAATACTTTTTGAGAGTTGAAATTATCGTGAAAGGAAATTCTAAATTTTTCACATTTATCTTACTTTATAAGATAGATAATTCTGTATATATACTTTTTAAGTAAAATAATTAACTTTTTCAGATATAGATGAAATAGTATTTACAATTTTAATTATATACTTTTTTTTCACTGAATTAATATAAAATCTACTTAAAAAATACATCATTGAGTGGATGTATGATATGTCACTAGAAGGAAGCCTACAAATTCTTGTCACAGACTAAATTTAAAAACTGAAATGCGATTATAATTTAACTAGCTAATGTTAAATAATAAAAATACATAAATTTTTCTCTTTCGTTATTTTTTTTCGTAGAATAAATTTTCTTTTTTTAAATCGATTCTTCGACTTCGATTATCAATAAGTGTGCAATTGTAGCTACTCAGGCATCGATTTGCGATTGTGGAAAGCATTTTGTTGCAAACCGATCTACATCGCACGTAAGTAAAAACGGCGGCGTGTTTCGAAAATTTGTACGGATACTTCGCGCTGCAATATACATTTTCAAAAGTCTAAACTTATGTCTCACTAGAAATACGGTCGCCTTTCAGTTAGATGCGATGTACACTCGATTGGCTTTTCATTTTTCATTCGGCGAGAAGTGTTTTTTTTTTTCATTTGGACAGCGGTCGAAGAGCCTTAAACTAATAAAGATCAACATTTTACAAAAATTCATTTTTACCCACTAAGCTTTTAAAGTTACGGTAGAAGATATAATTTAACCTAATTGAACTGGTTTCGCACTAACTTGGCACATTGTCCCCTTTTATTCTTTACATCGAATACAAATTAACTGGATTAACTGCACGGGATCATTAAAATTGTCGCATTGACATTACAACAGCTGATTAAAGATTTTTTATTTAATTGTTAAATGAATTTAGTGAAAGCAACAACGTGTAAGTTTCAATGCCATGCAACGTGAAATTCGTTGGATAATTCATATTAAATTTAATGTAATTGCTAATTGCTATATTAAAAGATAAAATATTAAACTGAAAATTTGTGTTTGTCGTAATATTTCTGGGAGTAAGTAAATAATACTTCGCAATTTAATCGCTCGTTGATGAAATTCTCCGATTATCATTTTGTGCTTACACGAGATATGGGTTTTGATATATAGATGACTTTCCTTAAGAATTGCCTCTATAGGTATGATCGATTTCTGGTAATCAAGTAATCGTAAAATTATTGTATAAAATTTAGTGCTTTGCTACTAAAGGAACTACTGTTTTTTTTTTCAATGTATAATTTTACAATTACTTGTTTTGCAATGTCTATTCGTTCGGCTTACGATGTGGCGAAGGATGACCTAATAACGATTCTTATAATTACACAATGTCATATAGAAAGGATGCGTTATCTCTTTACATTTGTTTTCGTGCGTCAGTTATACAAAAAGAAAACTTTTCCTTTTTACAAGTATACTGCAGAGTCGGGGCTGAGATGATTTTTCTTTTTTCTTTACACGAAGAACGATGACCGTTTTATCGAGAACAAACCAAATTGCTAAATTCTTACCTATAATAATCGATAACAATACGTTCGCTCATACTTCACGAAAAACTCTGAGGTAATTGGATGATGCGGGTTTTATTTCCTTATACAATATACAGATTAATCCTTCCAAGTTCGAGTGTAAAGAAAAACGCCTCTCCACCAGAAAATCGTAAGTCATAGCACACACCAACCGAATATTTTCCTTACGATACAACATAACTACCCTTACATCGAAAGTAAAGTATAAAGACTTTTAAGTATATATATATAAACTTTTTAAAAACGGAATGCGGAAGAAGTTCATGTACACAGTCGGTTAGAATGCGATCTTTGCCGAGCCCAGGGTCGCAGTTTATCAGGAGGCTTAAAACACTCCATCGCAGATCGACCTACACCTTTTGACAAAAAAATACTATTTTATCGTATAATCGATGCGCATTATAGACACACACGCATACGCACATACTCAATCTCATCAATCACTCCCTCGGTTTTTTTTCTTTCTCTCTCAATCTCTCTAATTGATAAAAAGGCGTGACAGGACCGCGCAATCTCCATACAACGATACATCGGAATTTCATTCAAATATCAATTAACGAGACGCGCCGATTGTAAGCCCGGTATTGGTCCACGCGCGGTTGCGCCTCCGCCGGCGCGTCGTCAACTGCAGTCCGAGGGGCGGTGGCGGCGTTGCGCCGAAAGCGGCGCTCATCAGTCGAAGGTGAGCCTCTTCAGGAAGAGGTAGATCTCCTCGAAGTTCGGCCGGTCCTCGGCTCGCCTGCTCCAGCACTTGCTCATCATGCGGTAGAGTTCGCGCGGGCACAGGGCCGGCTGAGGGAGGACGCGCGGCAGCTGTTGCTGCTGGCCACCGGGGCTGCCGCTTTGGTACCAGCGGCTGCAGTTCTCCAGCACCTGCTCCGACGTCAGCTCGGCGTAGGGCAGCTCGCTGCAGCTGCTGAAGATCTCCCAGGCGGTCACCGCGTAGGACCACACGTCCGACTGGCTGCTGCACTTGCCCTGAGGAATTCAAGCAATGGGCTCGTGGGGTGAGAGAATTTTTACTCTTTTCTTACTTTTAGAATTGAATAGAATAGTTCTCATTATTATTGCAAATCGCAGTATTTACACCGATAAAATAGTACATTTCGATACAAGTGCGAGAATGTGATTTTTAGCCTCGTGTGACGTTTGCGCACGAGCGAAGCGAGT
>JAWWEP010000001.1:9249892-9267444 GCA_035582995.1 Sycophila quercilanae
TAATAAATAAATTTAAGAATATTATCCTTCATTTACAATCAGTTTTAATTCACATTTATTATAATTACCCTAAAGATTATCCGTAGTAATTTATGTTTAGATTTAGATTGCGATATGTAAACTTACATTGCAACAATTAATTCTTAATCAGTTTATGAAATAAATAGATAAATTTAAGATAAATAAATTGCTTAAATTTAATCACTTTAAGAAATTAAATAGATAAATAAAAGAAATCGTATATATAAAAGCCGCGTGACTTAAAGCACTGAAAAAGAAGTATAGTCCTCACTTCAACTTCTCGCCTGGGGACATGGGCCACGTGGAAGCTGCAGTTCTCGAACTCGCGCGGCTCCTTGAACTCGAAGACGAGCTCGACGATGTCGCGGTGGCTCCAGCCGACCCAACTGCTGCCGCTGGACGATGCGAAGATCTCGCGGCCGTCGCCGACGATGTTGTCCGTCAGCTGGCCCAGGCCGTTCGCCAGGGTGCCGTTCACCTCGCTGCCGTCGTAAGACGAGTCCTCGACGTTGCAGCCACCCGGGCCCCTGACTTCGCCCGCCGGTGCCGTGTAGCGCGCTATCCTCTCTGAAAAACGTCGACCCTTGTTTACGTATGTTGGTATATATGAACCCTTGTAATTATGTATGAATTTTTCCGTATAGCATCTCCTATTGTTGGGAGAGCTATCAGTTTTTCGCGTATATTTTATTGGAAGTTTGAATTGTACACGCTAAATTGGCTAGAGTGAAATAGAGGTAAATTTGACTCTACTGGAATGAAATTTTCACTCGAAGTTTAGATTGGAATTCACTCCTTCAATTAGAGTGAAGTAAATATAAAGTAAAAAGGGTAGATAAAAACCTACTCTGTACCAGGGTGTAATTAAGTCATTCTACTCGTGTAAAGTGATTATTTCACTTTATTAGTGTAAATTTCAAAGTTAAATCTATTAATGATGAATTAATTCTATAGAATTACTCTAAATTAAAGTGTGAAATTTCACTTCAGCCGTTCTAGCCTGTAACTGTACTGCTTTTTGCGAACTTTTCAAATAAAATATTAAAAAAATAAAAAATTTTAAATCAACTTGGTTACGTTTTATAAGTAATTACGATTAATTTACGGAGCTTGTATTTTAATAGAATTTCAAAAGTTTTAGTTAATTGGAGTACAACGCAGCAGTAAATCGACATCGATTGCAAAGCAAGTAACTTGCGAAAAATAATCCGAACAATTACTTAGTACAAATTTGATTGAATTGAATGATTAAAAAACAGAGCATTGACAATTCAGTTTAATCGATTTTTTCCTTCCGCTCCACGCGCAACTTTACGAGACTTCTGAAAACCCGAGAGAGAGAGAGAGAGAGAGAGAGAGAGAGAGAGAGAGAGCGCCTGCTCGCTACCCTCTACTCTCGAGGAAAATTGAGAGTGGATAATTTATTTAGTTCGAGCAGTAAACGCCTCAGGAAAAATAATACCACGGAGAACTCGGCACTTTGGCGTAGGTGAAAAAAAGAAGGAGAAGAAGAAGAAGCGAGACAGAGCATAAGAGCCTCGAGAGAAAGAGAAAGAAAGTCAGCCGATGGTCGGGAAATAGCGAACATTGTGTTAAGTTCGCAGCGAAGAAATGACCTCTTTTATTACTCTCCGAGTAAAAAAAAAAAGAAAAAGAAAAAAACCGACAAGAACCTAAAAAGTTTTCAATAAAACAAGTTTTTCCTTTGCCAGTCGCGATCCCCCCTTCCACTTCGCTCTTCGGAGTAGCGCGAGAATCGCAGAGGTACAGGGAAAGAGAACTCGGCGGCGCGGCCTTTATGCCCGGAGCCCCGATTGTGTTGGAAGTTTGCATTTCGGTAGCAAGAAATGCTTTTAGACCTGATTGATCCTGGAAATTGAGAAGAAGAAAAATCACATGCAGCGCGGTTGGGCGGGTGGCCCCAACCCCCTCCACCCGCGCCAATCGCTCGAGATTAAAGGGACCACCCGCGCGGAGTGCCGGGAGTGCTGCTTCTATATATACCTATGTATATATATATATGTATATGTGCGCGAGAGGAGAAGGAGGAAGAGGAGAAGCGCCGGGGCCGAAGTTGCCAAAGGGGCGACTGGGCCGCGAGCAAAACGAGTTCGGTGATATTGAAAAGCCGCGCAGTTAATATCGATTATTTCCGGATCAGAGGGACCGGGGAACAAGTAACAGCTAGTCGGATTGAGATGCACGAGGGCAGATCTCGAATGTGGAACGAGTCTTCTGAAGCCAGATTCTGTTTGCTTCTTCGGACTCTTATATACTCGCTGCAGTTAAAAAGCTTCGTGTACGTTGCATCGATGCTATTATTATTATTATTATTATTATTATTATTATTATTTATTTTTTTTAAGCTTCGATAGACGCTAAGCGGTTTACGGTGGCAATTAGTCGATACACAGGAGGTCGAAATAAAATAAACTTTTGGAGGATAGTGTATAGTACTCGAATTCAATATTAAAAAACAAAAAAATTGTAAGCTTGCCGTCTGACCGTATAGGTCTGTTTCTACTTGCATTCTTTTCGATTAATTTTTTTTTTAATCGACGTATTTTTTCATACACCAGAAACATACATCAGAAGAACGAAAAAAAATGTTACTGTTGTTGCATTTAAAAAATGTTAGAATTATTTAACACAGCTTTAACAACCACATTTGTAGAATAAATTTTTGTTGATTGAATTTATTAAACAAAGCCTGCCTTCGTGTATTTGAATAAAAACTTTTTCATTTCGGAAGAGAAAGAATATTTTTTTCCTTGTACATCAGTCTATTGAATAAACAAACTAGTTTTATTTTCGTAAAAAGAAAAGTACTTCAGAAAAAAAAAGAACCGCTGAAAGTGCTCATTCGATAGAGTATATACCAATATAAAAACGTGAAAGGCGCGCGGCGTAAAAATTCCATCGAGAAAACACTTTTAATTAATAAAAAATAAAGGCGTCCATTTTCGATGAAAATTTAACGATACTCAGCAGAGTAAGGCCCTTCCGGGGGCTAGAGGTGAGAAATTGCATTAATCCGACCGTGGAAAATAGCGCGAGCACACACAATATATAGATTCTCTCCGCCGACGCGCCTCGTCGAGTGTGATGCAAGCGAAACGAAAAAAGCAACAAAAAAATAAAAAGCAAAAGAATGAATTCTGTCAAAAAAAACGTTGACAAACGGCACTAATCGCTCGGCGCCACCTGGCGATCCGCCGCACGCGCGCTCAATCAGCCGCGACGCACGCGAAGGCGCGATAAATTCGGCGAGAGGTCAAGGAAAGTTGGAGGACGACCGCCCCCGGGCGAAAAAGGCGCCTGCCTGAGCACCGCTGAATAATTAAAACGGCGGAAGTTGTGCTTTATCGACGTCACTTACGCTCCCAGACGCAGCCGTAAATCTCGACCCTCATGCAGACGGTGCGCGGATGCTGGCTGTAAGGTACGAAGCGCACCCGACTGGCGACGAACGGCAGGTCCAGCTTCTGCTTAGCCACCAGGTATGTGTTGCTGTTTCCTTGTAGTACCTGCGAAATTTCAAGGGAGAGATGAGGTTTTTTTTTCTGGACGGAGTTTGTTCCATTAGTGAAAGAATGATGAATGCGTGCGTGTGTTTCCCTTTAATTGTGGTGATTTACTGATTCCTTTGTTTATTTAAGTTATTACCTCTATCTATATTTTTGAAGTTATCTTTTTCTTTCTAGGTGGCAATAAACTTCAAGTGAATAAGGCTGTGGTTAAGCGAATTTTTTAACTAATAAATAAAATTATGTTGATTTACTGATCCCTTTCTGCGTCGTGAATAATAAGTTACTTAGGTATTTTTTGGAAATTGCAAGAATTGTGGGTATTGCTTGCAGAGATGAAAAAAATAAGACTACCGCAGATCGCATGTGAACTGCCGCTTATGTTGGGAAAGATACAGGAGCCAGGAAATTCTTTATTTTGCTATACTTTGTACAAATTACTCTATTTTTTCATTTCCGTACTAGAAGAAACTTGGTACTTTAGAAAAATTATGTTTTAATTTAACATTTATCTCTACAAGTGAAACGGTGTACTTTTTTTTTTTAAGTTCATTACCTCATTCTCCTTCGTAAATTTCATCAAACTTTTTCTCTAAAGCAACTTTCATATTTAAAGTTGCTTTTCACCTTTAATTTTTCAAAGGTTTCTTAATAAACAAAAACGGTGTAACAACTGTGCATAATATTATAGAAATTTTTTAAATCAAAACATTAAATCGCGCAAAATTTTGAGATCTAAAAAATTAAAAAATTAAATAAAAATGAAGCAGCAGCATTTTAAAGGCATTTAATTACAAAGTCGTCAATTAATTAAAAAAACATTTTACCTTTACCCCGGTAAACGATACAATTTCCATCGTTCTGTTAATAACATCAGGTTAATTAAGTTTGTTATATACATTCAGCGTTTCGCGCAATTACGTAATTGCCCTTAAGGAAAAGGCACGTCCCCTTGCAATAATGTCTCAAGGCACTACAAGCTCGGAAATTAATTAGATCCAAAACGAAAATAAATATATATACATAAAGAGCGCGCCGACGGCCCTTCCTCGATTGAGTCGTAACTCCGATGCATGCTCCACAAAGAATCCTCCCCCCCCTCCTCCCTTAGCGTGAGAACCCCCCCAAATCTTCTTTAAGATTCACGGGCCGTAAAAGTCGATCAGCGGGTGCACACGCTTTTCTCAAAGCGCAAAAAAAAAAAAAAAAAATGCAAATGAGTTATGCCCCTCCGCGTCTAATATATATTCAACTGGAAGCCTTTAAACGAGACGGCTCGCTGCGCAGAAAAATGAAAGATGTACGCGGGGATCAAAAAATCACCGCGAAAAGTCTCGCGAGTCCCCCGCTCTGAGCTCGCGCGCTATTAAAGTATGAATATTGTATAGCCGAGCGTCAAATAAGGAAAGTTCGCCCGCGCGAAACTTCCCGAAGGCCCTCGAGACGTTTCACTCGGCGAGCCGAGTCAGGGGAGTTACCGTCGCCTGTATATCAAGTCGCTTGCTAAGCAGAAAAAATACGGATGGGGAGCATGCCTGCCGCTCCGACGTATACACCATAGTGCGCTTAAGTAAAAAAATTTTTATCATTTTTTTTCTTTTTTTTTAACATTTTGGAGAGGTATACGACGGTTTGTGTGTTGTAAGGTGAAAAATCTGGTTGTAAATTGTAATTCTTCTTTGGCCCGGACTGGATATACGTAATATGTTATTAATGCGACAGTTATGTTTCCTCGCGAAATTAAGAGGTCTGTTTTTTACTTGAATTTATAAATTTTTAAAAAATTTTCTTATCTGGCAGCGTACAAATGTGTGTTTTAAAAACTCTTCAAGTCGTAAAATATTGTGCCCGTCTGCAGTGGAAAGACGCGTTGCCTTATTTTTTTCTAATTTTTCCCAACGTATAGTGCGTATTAAAAATAAAATATAGTAATAAATATAAAAATTAAATAAGTTGAACTAGACTAAACGCTCTTACATTAGCCAACGTTTTTATTTTTTTCTTTTTAGTGTACTATTAATAAACATTTGCTTGCAACGTGTAAGAGGTTAGCATATAACGAAAAAAATTGAAATAACTATATACATGAACAGAGTAATGAATATATATTTGATATTTCTATAAATTCTACTATCTCAGTTTTTAATAAATAATTAAAGTACTTTTCTAAGTCGAAAATCGGCTAAAAACAAACTAAAAAATTTAAGAGACCCTAAATAAGTAATAAAAAGCGACTTTTCCATCCTTCCACAACCACTCACGAAAAATACGAAATTTGAAATATACGAAGACAATAAAAGTTGGGAGAAAAATTCCCCAGACACCTGATTTCGTGCCGAGGAGTAGCGCCAAGAACCGTAGAAGGAAAATGGGGGGGGGGGGGAGTACGAGTGGATGGAGAGAAATAGTGAAGGCGCCTTATAAGTGGTAGAGGTCCGCGTGCGGTCGGGCATCCACTACAAATTCACGTCTGTGTGCCCCACACCCTTCCGCATCCCCATCTACGTTTATGTATGTCCTCGTGTGTGTATTTATGAAGGCATGTACGCGTAAAAGTGGCGGCATGACGTACCCGATCTCCTCGCAGGTTCTTGTAGGGATGCCACTTGAGGTCGCGCCAGTACTCGAGGAAGAAGGCCTCGGCGTACTCCTGACCCTCGCCGTTGCCGAAGCGTCCCTGCGTCTCCGTCCACGTAATTAGATGATCCTTCGTTAGGTCGACCTCGAGGTACTCGCGGATGTCGCTGCTTATCTGCGCCTTCGGGCACCAGGCGCCGCCGTTCTTCTCCTGCCGGATTCTGCGACGAGGGGAGCGGGGAAAAAAGGAGAAAAAAAATGAGAAGGTGGGAAGCGACGGACGTTTTTTCTTTTTTTTTTTTGTTTGTTCACGCGCCGCCGCCTCCGCTTTATGTGCGCTCGGCTACGGTGTATTATATGGGCTGGAAGTTACTCGTGGCTAAAGTTCGGCTTGTTTTTTGGTGAATTTCTGCCGGCTGAGGCGCGTTGCGTCTCTCGTTTGCTGCTTTGACGCGCGTTTTTTCCCCTGCTTTTCTTTTTTTCTTTATTTTTAAGCTTCGATGTTTTTTTTTTCGAGACGGTAAAGCTTGAAGTGAACGAGGCTGTACTAAGCTCTCGGTCAATTTGAACTTGTAGTGAATTTTTATAAGTTATAAACAAATTTATTGGGTGGAAATCTAAAAGTTTCTGTAGAATATAATTTAATAAGTGTAATAAAATTTTGTTAAAATTGTTTTATTAATTAAATAACGCAAACGTATGTGTTACATAAAGCTGAGCGTGCGATTCAAATATTTTTGAAGTGGCTTTATTCATTATTTTGAGTCTATCAAATGAAAAATAAAGTGTAGCTGTATAACGGACATATCATTTTAACGTGATGAAAAATGAAGGATTATCACATTGGACAACATATCGAATTGGTTGAGTGCAATTGACATGCTCAACTATAATTGAATTCTACGTACTGCACGACGTTAATAGGTCTCTTCATATAATCGTGAGAAAATTATTCAATTTTGTTGATACGAACTGTTTCCTCCGTTCCTTTTTTTATTTCACAACGTTAATAGCAATTAATTAAAAAGATAATTACTAAAATTCATAAGTTATCCAACTACTTATTATATTTATTATCATTAAAAATCCTTATCATTTGATTACCCGCAAACTAAAAAGATATAATATATATACATTTTATTAGAAATAAAATTTGCACTATAAAATAAATTCAGATTCTCTTTACACGCGACACTGTCAAGAAATACTTGTTTAAACAGTACCGTATAACATTTTTAAAAAGTATTAAAATAAATAATATTTCCAAAGATTTTCTTTTTAATAAACTAATAATCGAATGCATATTAATCGAATTAAGTATCCAAACCAACGTTAAAAAAAAAAAATCAATTTTATCGCAATACGTCGTATCGCTAAGAACGAAAAAGACCCACAAAAGATCCATTATACTCCTGCAATCGCGTGAAAGCAGCGACATCGCGAGCAAAGAGCCAATGAACAGGGATGCAGTTGTAGACAGAGCCATTGGCTGAAACTCGCATCGTCGACCTTGGCATCTTTCAGTTCCTCGTGACAATTTTTTTTTTTTTTTCAAAAAGAGCAAATCCTGCAGGGTGGTGTGCAGTACGCCGCACACCGTAGCCTCGGCTCCAGCGGCAATCATAATAATGATCGTCGTTATCAATCTACCTGGCATTCTGCGGCCCGACGGACTTCATCTCGTAGCTGGAGGAAGCCGTTATAGCGTCGTCCGGAATTTTTCCCTCCTCCATGCCGAGCGGAAGTATACAATGGCCTGGAACGACATTAACGTTATCCAATTACCGACGGATCAGGAGGCCGGGGAGATAGCGAGCAAAAAGCGTACTCTACGCTTCTTCCTCGTCTCCGCCCCCCCCCCCCCACTCCTCCCCACTCTCTTATTCCTTTATAACCCATCGCGCTTTTCGCTCCGGGTAAACAGAGTAGGGGTGAGCAGAGGGGGTTGCAAGGGGAAAATAATAATATTACGACTTTGGCGTTTGCATATTGACCCTTTGTTGGATTATGCAAATGGCCGAGGCAGCTCTTTATCTTTAATATCCGATGAATAAACGAGGGCAAAAATGTAACGCGAGCGTTGCGCCGCCTCTAATGCAAAAGAAAAAGAAGGAAGAAGAATACGGCGAATTATCTTTTAATTGCCACTAATATCCGAGGCATGCGAGCTTAGATAGTTAAGGTAATGGAATTTAAAAAGCTTAATTAAAGGCGGTTTGTTGGCTTGATATTATTTTATTTTATTTTATCTTTTTTTTTTAATGTATGTATATTAAGAGAAAAATCGCGACTGTTAAAAAATACATGGAACGCGTATCTATTTACCCATGCAGTTCATATTAAAGTATGTAATGCATAACATTTTCCTACCCCTTTTTTCGAATTCATAAGAAGTACATTTCATTTTGGGGAAGAAAAATTATTGTCGTGAATTTTCTACTGGCAATGAAGTCTCGCGTAAATTATGTATTATTTCTCAGGAGAAATAAGGTCAGCGGGGTCTGTGCAGTTTTGCGAATTGCACGGATTGCGTTTTTGAATTTAAGGTTCGCTAATTATATATTTTTTTTTTTTAGGCTAAAATGTTTTTGTTAAGAAGTGCGCAGCGAGGAGTTAAAAAAAAATTACAAGGGTTTTTATTTATTTTGCCGAGTTCGGGTTGGAAAAGAATTAACGTGAACTGCCGCTCCGTAAAACGGCGCGAGGACTAAAAAATTACGCTCGAGGGTATTTTAACACTTTGTAATAGCGAGCGCCGGGTTCATTTTGTGCTGTAGCACCTTTTCGCAGTTACACAGTTCACGAAGTGGAAATATAAGCCCCACTTGTAGGTATACCATTGTGCATTAGCAAAATATGCTTACGAAATGAGAAGAATATTAATTTTCGGGAAATTTTAATTTTTACGAATAAAGATTACGGTTACAGTCCGTTTTTTTCATTACTATTTTGAGCCCGAGTTATAATAATAATAATTTTATTACAATAGGAAAAATTGTAAGTATTTTATTTTCAATTCTATAATAAACAGAAAAGAGTCAATATACTTGAATAATCTGCAGGCACGAATTGTTATAGTAATTTTTTTGTTACGTAGTTTTTCAATGTGGTCAGAAAATACTGAAAGAAATAGTAATTTCATCAAACTATTTCTTTAAGTAGTGCCAAGTAAATGGTTTCATTGAATAAACTAAATATATTGTTGAAACTGCTAAATAAAGTTACTTCAATGAAATATATTTAGTTGATTTGACAAAATATTTAGTGGATTCGTTGAAACCATTTACTTTGCACTACTTAAAGAAATGTTTTGTTGAATTTACTCATTTTATTTTTGAGTGTATTTATAAATGATTTCTTACCAAAAACATTTCTGGCGTTCTCCTCGGCGCAGAGAGCCGACGCGATCAGGACGGCTCCGATCAGCAAAACTACCTGTTCCATGATGTGTCACGGGTTGTCCTATAACACTGCCACCCGGCCTGTTGAATCGCACGTTTCATGATAGGCCCGATGTTTACTGGTTCATTTTACTCTGAAAGGTAAAAAAATCTCTTTTAAGTCTTGTTTGGTGATCGCGTTTTAATTAACAATAAATAAAATTAATAAAGTATTTTTTATGAGCTCTAAAGGCAAAATTTATTTGAAATTGAAATTAACATTTTTCAGGGTGATGAGATTATTAAATTATAATGTGCAAATTCGCTGATTCTCATTAACACACATTTTATTATTACTATATTCAAACGTCAATCATTCTTCATTATTGGAAATAAGAATAGACTCTTTGGGGTGCAAGATTTTTCTCTCTAAAATATTCGTCCATGTACGAGAATAACTTTCTGTTTAAATTTTCACTAAAAATAAGTGTAAAAGGCTCTACTACTATTTTATAGTGTTTAAGTACAATGATTTGTACGAATTCTAATAGCATTTAACTAATTCAATTTTAGAGAGTTGAAAATGAAATTTCTAAAAAGTGACGTTGGATTAAACTGCAATCTGAAATAAAAGCGCTGACAATTCATAATTGATATATAGCGCGCAGATTTTCCGTTGATCCTTGGGAGGGGACCGGAGCACCGGAATTTCAGTCTGAAAACTCCTTATCACGAGCCCCAGTGGCAGCGCCTCTAAATGGCAGTAATTAAAAATGCTTTTTAATGAATCTAAGATTAACCGAATTGCCTTTCAAGCGAGCAAAGCTGCTGAACAACTTAATAATTAATGACCTTCAGATTCTTATCAGAAGCCCCCCTTTGCTTACAGGGATGAGATTTTTTAAGTTAATTACACGCGACTAATCACAGTCTGAAAGAGTCAGGATGAAAATTATTATGTCCATAACCTTCGGGCCAATCAACTCTTGAGCCAGGCTTATATTTTATTCTAAGCCGATCAACAAAATTTAACGAGGATAGGAACTAAAGTTTTTGCATAAAACTATACGAAGGTTAAATGCATGTACATAGCTGTTGAATTATTAATATTATTAATTTTTTTTTTTTTTTTATTTCCAATTAAAAGTTATTTATTAGACGACAAAAAATGAAAGCATAAAATAGATTTTTTTAAAATTGGTGTTAAATAGCTAATTATGTTCAGGACAGTACTAGAGCTAGTATAAAAAATTTCAGAAAAATTAAATAATTTATAATGATATATCAAAATTAAATAGTAAATTTAAAACACACATTTCATATAAATTATCCGCTCGACTTTATATAATATTATATTTGATTTTTAAAACATTGCAATTGTAAAATAATCGTAATAATTTTGTTATTAATTGTACGTGTTAATATACAGAAAACGTCTATATAACGTTGTAGATGATTGTATATTATAATATAAACATATTTCCCCGATAAAATATGGAAAGGATAAGCGCGGCATTAGTATTTACTGCGCGTCGAATTTAATAGATAATGATAAATCTTGGACGGCAAAGAGTATACACAGCCACGGGGTTCGCTTCATCAGCCTCAACGGCCGTAAATCGTAGTGGGCCGGGGTCGCATTGAAAATTCAAATCTCCAAAAACGACGCGCCAGCTGTTTAGAGCGGCGCGGCCCCTCCTCGAAATCCCTTAACTCAACTCACCCGGAACCCGGTAAAAACGGCCCTCCGCAGCCCAGGATTCCCTTTCCCAGCTGTTTTGAGCCATTATCCATGCAAATTCGCCGTTGTTGGACCATATCTGCAGATAACGCCGTTTTCCCTGAGAACACTCGAATGCCGCCTGGCGCCACCTCCTCCCCGTCCCCCCGTTTTTTTTTACTTCTCTTTTTTTTATATTCGCCTCTCGACGGCGCAAATAATTTCGCGGCTGCATGAATTACACTGGGAAATTTGAAATATCGAATTTATCGATAACAGTGACTGGGGAAATCGCTTGGGCGAATAAATAGGCATTAGCGCGAATCGTTATTCTCGGGTTTGATCAATCTCTCAGGGTAATTTCGATTTGTTCTCGTACACTCGGAACTATTGTCTTTCCGAGCGCCTATGTATGACTTTTTTATAAATTTTGTTTATTTAAATGGTAAATTACTTTGATTTTCTAATTTTCTGTAATGGGGCGCCACTTTGTTCTTATTCACTATGAATTTTTCATACGAGCGCCTGATATAAAAGTACTTCTTTTATAAATTATCATTATTTAAATGGTTAAATTCTTCTTTTTATATATATTTAGGGTCATTTTAACGATGGTAGATGGGGATGGAGGAATTTAACGAGGTGGACGCATCTGCGCTGAAATTTGTGTATAATGTGTATATTTAATTAACATCCTGGTTTAATTAATTCTAAATTTGATTTTGCCCAGTATATATTTTATTGTTTAGAGCCACTATTGTCATTGTCTATTTTATCAGCGATGCTCTAAACTGCGGGCTCCGTTTAACCGGGTCACCCGTTAAAATACTGACCGCACCCAATCGGCGCAGCTTCGTTAATTTTCCTTCATGGAAATTCGAAGTATTATAATTAAATTTACTTGATCTATGAACTGGGTAATGCTATTTCTTGCAAATGCGGTATCTAAATAGAATTTACAAGCTTCCCTCGAATTTTCAAGAGAAATATTCGGGTCGCTTCACTTAGCCGAAGAAGAGCGCAGGTTACTTCGTACGTTAAATTATTTATTGCATGAATTTTCCTATTCCCTATAATTTCATATCCTATTCATCTCGGATTTATTAATAATTCAAAATTATACGAAGAAATTGAATAAGCTCGAATAATTTTCATTAGCTAAAAAGTCAATTTCAATCCTATTCTTTTAAAAAATTTAATTTGCATTGTGCATAACAAAAAAGGAGTATATATATATATATATTAGGAGTACTTAATAAACGAATAAACTGAACGGCTAATTAAATAAATCAATTCCCTTCGTTTCCAATTTCTCCATAAAAATCAATCTATATATTCCGCTTTTTTATTATCTTCCCTACCTGCAGCACCGATAAATTCGAGGCTCGCAAAAAACACAGAAAGTATAACACAGAAAGTCCGAACTAAAAAAAAAAAATATAATAAAAATTAACAGCTAAGTGGCATTTAACTTTTTCCCTCGCGAAAAAAAAATCAATTGCTATTTACATGCAGAATTCCGATTAAACGCTCGATTCGTCGGTGCATTGAAGCCCCAGGGGCGCTCGTGGGCTACAGGTCCGTCGAAAAAGCTCGGGCGCGTATCAATTAAGCGCCCGGTCCGCGCCGGGGCAAAAACAAAGACGGCCATTGGGGCCATTATCCATGCAAATTTCGCCGACGGCCAGTCAGTCGCCGCAGATAAAGCGGCCAGTCCATGCGGCGCCCGCGGCTTCCTCCGCCTCTGCTGTTACCCGGATTTCTTGCCACCCTCGCACACAGTACGTGTCGCCCTGGTCGCCGCTTTTTGCCGCCGCGTGCACCGCCGGGTGAGTGTGCCGAGATGCCGAGGTTCGATTGATACTTTTTCAACGGCTGCCTTTTTTTTTGCAGGAGGGGGAGGAGGATTCTTTGTCTACTCCGGTACGGACGTTTTAGACGCGACGCGGGGATGTGCATGAGAGATGGAAGGATTAAGGGGGGATTGACGTTTTAGTGGATTAAAAATTTATTTGATAGACCAGTGGAATGTGTTTTTATGAGGGATGAAATAAGGCGGGAAATTTGACGGTATTGATTCTGTGTTTTAGTAAATTGTTTTCGACGGATTTAATACGTGTGATTATATTCGAATGGGGGGAAATGGGAGAGTAACTTTTCTACGGAATACTAACAATGAATTTTTTTTTGTTTGACAGACACTGGATGGAGTGTGTTTCTTTTTTGAATTGAATGTTGAATAGTTGATTTTTTTTTATGAAATTTGGCGAACTCGAAATACTAGTTTCTGTTAGATTCTTTTTTTCTTATATTTTTTTGTTGATGGAATTTTTAAAAAATATTACTAAACCTTCCACCCTTCATGTTGTAATGTAGGTTTACTATTTCGTTCAGTTTTAATTGTTCATTTTTTTGTTTATTGATGGAATTTTTAAAAAATATTACTAAATCTTTCTTCCTTTATTTTATACTGCAGTTTACCATTTCATTCAGTTTATATTGTTCATTGTTATTATTATGAAGTAAAAGCTTCTTTACACGAAAATATGGCATTTCGTTATTTAGTTAAACGAAATTTAATTTCGACTTAAAATGTAGTAATTTGTATTAAGTTTTCAGCAGCTAAGAAGTTTCCCGAGAGTTATGTGCAAACTGCAAGTAGAGTAATCCGTTTGTTGTCAGACTTGCAGTATTTGGGCATGATACATCTTCATTAATGTGTATTTGATTAGACTTAAAACTGATGAATGTATGCTTTTATATTTGATGAAAATTTCATTTAATATAAAAAAAAAATATATTTTGTATTTAATATAGAAAATATTAATAATAATTGTAGAGTCATGCGAATAAAGTGATTTCGCAAGCTTTTCTATTATGTAACCATATTAATATTTGTCTTTTTTTTCCTCTAAACTTTAGCTCATTTTTTTGTCTTTTAACTACGAATTCGGGACAACAATAATTTTTAACTACTTTCATACAAACATTCAATGTACGAGATACAAACTATTCGTATATAGCGAGCAAACCATTTTTATTCATATACAAAATGTTTGTAGAAGAATACAAAAATTTTGTACATGAATACAAAAATTTTGTACGTGAAGAAAAATCATTAAAGATACACCGAAACATTCACATTTACTTAGCAAAAGCATAATCAAGAAGCAATATTTCATCAAGGAAAATAACCGGCGACGAGGTTACTAGTCGTTACTCGGATATTCAATTACATACAAGCGCTGCTCGATATTACGGACGAAAAATGGCAATCATCGAGGTCCCGGGTAACAGACAGGGGGGTCCAGGGCCCCGTCCGTACAAACGGCCGGACGCGAGCTCGTCGAGCGTCGTTAAATATCAGGGAGTAGGAGGGGGTAGGGGACACGCCCGACGTCCACTCGGCCCCTCTCTCCGTTCGGCATACTCGAGGAGACGTCGTTTTGCCGGGCGGACCTCGTCGATTGCCGATAACGAGACGAATTTCCGGGGCCGCGCGAAACCCCTTTTCCAGCCACCCGGCCCGCCGTCGTTTACTGCGCGAAATACATGTATAATGCAGGCGAAAAAGGAGCCACCGGAGAGGAGAGGAAGGAAAAGTGCCGGCGAACCGACCGTAAAAGCGCTCTCCAGTGGCCTCGGAGACTCGCTTTTGCGTTTAACGTCCCGCTCGTATATATACGTGCAAGCAGGTCTCGCTCTCCTATATATATACGCGCGTAATATAAAAGGCATAAGAGAGTAGGAGAGCAGAGGGGGTGGAGGAGGGTGGGAGGGGGATAAAAGAAGTCGCTCATTTAAACTCGGAGTTCCACGGTGATTGCGAGCGCGAATTCCGCGGCGACTTTGCGAACGCATTCATTATCGGGGCGAAAGGTCAGGGGGTGGAGGGGGGAGGGGGTGGGTGCTGCGCGCGCCGAGAATAATAATAGAACGGGGAGACCGCCCGATCGACTTCGTCGATTCGTCCCGGCCGAATGGGAAAAAAATCGTCAAAGCTCCGTCGGCGGAGCTAAATAATTTGCGAAAAGTTTTCAAGCGACGGCAGTCCCTCGGAGATGAAAGGAGCGCAGTAGAGAAACTGATAATTTTGCCGAGTCATTGTCTTTAACGAGATCTTCTTCTTTTTTTTTTCGTAGTTCCAGGAGCGGAATCACTGCTTTTGATAAGGAACGACGGGATAATTGAATACAAACAGCATCGTCGATGATGGATCTTTCAGAAAACTGATTAAGCTGGACTTTATTATTGTGTTTAGCGATTTTACTTTCGGTGTAAGAGGATTTCTTATTTTATTATTATTATTATTATGCGGTAAGTGAGCAATTTGTAAAGTTAAACAAACTACTAATGCATGAATTTCATTTATTTGTATTTGCAGAGTTCAGTTGTGCAAACGAGTATCATTGGTTTTTTGAGTTACATTTGCAGTTAAAAGTACAATATTTAGTAAAATATGAATTCAACTTTTATTTTATTACTTTTAGCAGCAGTTATAATGGGTTTCATATATTTATTTTACACAGTAAAAGTTTAAAGCTTCTCCGAAATTCAGTATCGTTTTATTACTTCCTATAAAGATTGTTTATTTTAGAAATACAATTGTAACGCTGCCACGAAATAATATACATTTTTACGATGTTGAATCGTCAATAAAAAAATAGAGTTACAAACAAAAAACTATTGAATATATATTTTATTTTACATCGATCTGGATTCAGGCCGACGTAATATATAAATTCGATCTATTAGCTCTACTCAATCAATCAAAAAAAAATAATAATAAATAAATAAATAAATAAAAACCGAAACAAAAATTTCTTCTGAAGTAAAGTGAATTACATCTTATACAACCTGCCTCAGATAATAAACCGTGAAATCGCTTTTACTTACGAAAAGCACATCCGTCAATTATCGAGAAGCTCCGTCCAAAAATGAAACGCCCGTCTATCCGGCGCGGCGCTATTAAACGGCCAATACTTTATTATTATCGCGAGGCAGCAGGCGCCTGACTAGAGCATCCTCCGGAGAAACCGCCGGAGTGATCTATCAATTGATTAAATTAGCATCGATTGAGCCTTACGTGGCGGCAGCGCGCGCTCTCCTCCGACGAGACTCATTACGGCGGACAAGAGGCGCGCCTGGCGAGTGGCGGAAAACCGGGCTGCCCGGTGCAAACCTTCCCCCCCTGCTCCCCGCATATATAATGTGGTCGGTGCGCTTGCGCAGCGCACCCCCGTCCTCGGTATAATGCCGCTGCGAAAACGGCGAATAATCGAGGCGCGCTGACGAAAAAAGAGACGAAAAAATAAAGAGAGGAGAGAAAGTAAAGGAAATACAACTGGAGGGCTAAATCTCGGTGGCGCAAATATCGAGGTCAGAACATGCGGCGAGCGCATTATGCGCGGAGTGCCGGTGGCTTTAATGAGATTTTATATATAGGAAAGCCGAGGAGCGTCCCCCTGCCCCGGTGCGCTTCATTCGCCGCTGTCATTAAAAAGCTCCCCGACGATGGCCGCGCGGAGGATCTTCCGCAGGAAAGTGTTACTGGAAATCGCTATATTGGCGAATGAATAGAGCTCCTTATTTCTCTGCCTTTATTCTTTTGCATAGTTTCTCTTGGAGCAGGGCGAGCGGAAGAAACGAGCGGGAACGTGTGCGCGACTTATGAGGGCAAATATTGATTCGAGAGAGAGAGAAGGAAAAAGAGAAGTCAAGGAAATTACTTCGGTGTTACGAGGATATTGCGCTCCGATTGTTTAATGCCACGTAGTTTCTTTTTCGCTTTGCTTTAGGTACTCGCGAGCGATAAGCGCTTTCCCCGCTCCCGGAGCAAAGCATAATTAATGCGGAATATAATTTTGTGCGGAAACGGTTCGATATCATTTGGAATGAATACGCAGAAGATTTTGCAAAAAGTTTTTAAAGTTCGAGTTAATAAAGATTTTTTTAAAAAAAAAGGATTTTTATTGGGCACAAAAAAAGGAGAGAGAGAGAGTGCGGGTGTCGCGCTTGAGCTTCGGGAAAATGTTTATCCCGTGAAATATATCTAAAGTACGTGCCAAAAATGCACCGCACGTACGTGACACGTTTTGTAAATTTACGTTGGACTTGCGCTTCGGATATCAGTATCAGTCATAAATGTAGGTTTCTGTTTTTCTATAAATTTATAAAACACGTACCGCACGTAAATTGTATTTATCAAAATGCATTTCACATTTTATTTTAATTATTATTGTTTACCTAACGTTCCACGCTGTTTCCAAGATTTTAATTCCATTGTTTTCGTAACGATTCGTCGTGTTTTTTATTTTGTTATTAAAT
>JAWWEP010000001.1:9280978-9302314 GCA_035582995.1 Sycophila quercilanae
TTAAATTTTTTTAACTCATCTTTCAAAAATGGGCATATTAGGAACACTTTTTGCAAATGTTAAAAAAAATGTGTTTTCGATTAACACGTTATAGCTGAGGCAAAATAGCTCGAAATTAATCGTGTGAGGGCTCATTTTAAAGCTGATATAATAAACTTTAAAATGAGTCGTTACAAGTTAAAAAATTCTTGTCCGTTCAAACATTATGGCCGTTTCCGCTTAGGGTAGGCATATTAGGCTCAGGTACCTTACGTCTTTTCGAGAGGATATCCTAAGACGTACAGGGAGAGAATTATTACGGCGAAGTTACCCGTAAAAATTTGGTGAAAATATGCAATCGTAACTGTAACTGTAATTTTTTTACCCAATTGACGGTTGGCGAAACTTCGTAATTTTCGCAAGAAAAGCTCTGTAAAAATTACGACGATTTTCTCGTAAAAATTACGGAGCTTTTCCTTTAAAACTTACGGAGCGCTTCTACCTTAAAACTTATGGAGCTTTTCACTTAAAACTTACGGAGCATTTCTTATAAAAATTATAAAGCTTCACTAACCATTCAAGATTCACCCAAGTTTCCGTGAAGCTTCACCTTAATTTTTACGAATAAATTCTTTCAGTGTGTAAAATAATCTTGCAAAAAATACATATTTGTCTTTAAAAGTACCTAAGAAACGTTCTTTTTTAATACCAGCCTCCGTACAGAGCTTGAAAAGCACTATACATAATCTTCACAAAGAATCTTAAAAACGTTTATTTTTACGGAGATCCCGAAAAACGCTAATTTTCGTACTATTAATTATTTACAATAAAAGTTCTGTAAAATTCCAACGATTTTCCCGTAAAATTTGTGGAGATTTTCCTTGAAAACTTATGGACGACCTTTTCCCTTAAAACGTAGTACTTTCCTTTAAAACTTACGAGGCTTATCTATTGTAAAAAATTAAGGTACTTCGCCAATCCTTCAAAATTCCATTAACATCTAAGTACAATAATTTCCCCGCAAAAATTTAACGCGAAGAAATTAACGTGCTTTTTTAATAGCGCAGCTTTCACGCAGAGCCTGAAATGCACTGTAATCTTCGCGAAGAGTCCAAAAAACGCTTATCTTCAAGGGGAGCACAAAAAGCTCTTATTTCCACCGCTAAATTGAGAAGCTCTTTTTCCGCCGGCGAAGAACGATAGGTCGCTTCGGAGCACCGTCAACGGCGCTCTTACTTCCGCGTCTCCTTATCTTGACCCCGGCGTCTCGGTACTCTCGGCGGCGGCAGCCGGCACCTACCGGCCTTCGTACCCGGCGGAATATGCGCGTATTTATGAATTTTGCATCGTAAATAGCGGGCCGCGCGTCGCCGGGCGCGCCCGGGACTCGCCGCCGCGACTACATCCATAAAGCGCTCCTCGCGGGGGTCGAAACAACGACCCCCGCTCGCCGACCGGAACGCTCCTCCGCCGGAGATCCCCGGATGCTGCTTCGAGTGAGAGACGCCGACGTAGCCACTCCTCCTGCCTTCTCGTATTTTTTTTTTTTTTTTTTATCTTCTTTATTGAATTTGAATTTCACGGAGCACCGCCGACGGGATGTTTCCAGACGGGTTTATTGTCAACGTATACTCGTACCTCGTGGAGAGAGGCTGTTAAATATTTAAGGTGATGAAAAATGTGTTGCGCTCGTTTTGAGCGAGAAGATATACGGTGCTTTGTTGGTATTGTAAATTTAGAATGTGCAATTTTTCTTTTTATTGTTTGCGCGAAAACATTTTTATGTATTTTTCATCAACGTTATCGTAATTGAAAGACAATAAGATTTTTACATATTTCCGCGGGTTTTTATTACAATCTGCCTAAAAAGTCGAGAGCTCAAGTCGCTAAAAGAAAAATATTATCCTCTCGAATAGTGCAAATACATTTTTTATAAAAAGAATGAATACATAATATAATCGCCAATTCACTCTACAATCCTCGTCACGCAAAAAAAAAAAAAAAAAAAATATTCAAGGCAGCATCAGAAAGAAATAACTAATCAATGAGCAGCGTAAAGAGACACGGAAAATTTTAAAAATTGAATAGAGCGAAGTTGAATGTGCGCGGACGGAGGGGAGTAAAAGAAAAGTTTCGAAGGGTCGGCAAGACGCCGATGGAGTTGTCCGTGAAAAGTATGTATATATATATAGCGAGAAAAAGCGAGGACCGAGAGAGAAGGTGGTGGGAGGGAAACGGAGGAGGCAGAAAGAAACAGCACCCGCGACGCATAAGCAGAATAAAGGATATACCCGGGGCTCGCTCGGCGCAGAGAAGGGAGAAAAAGGAGCTGGACGTCCGGATGAAAAAGGAGCAAGTAATAGACGTAGAATAACCGAGCGAACGCCGAGGAGCGAGACGGAGAAAACCACTGGGAGAGAGCGAGAGACAAAGTGAACGCGACTAACGCGTCGGCGGAGGTGCGGAAAATGTGTAAGAGGGACACCCGCGTCGACGTTAAAAAAAATAAAAAAATAAAAAAAACGGATGATGCGGGGGTGGGAGGAGGGATCAGGCGCGCAACGCGATACATAGATATCGCTTTGGGCGCCGCAGGAGCAGAAGCTCGAAGAGGGTGGGGGAGGGCGCGACTTAAAGCTTGCGGACTTCCCACCCGCGCGAACTTCCGGGCAAATCCCCGACGGGGCTCGCGCGGCCTCGAGATACGCACGCTCGCCGGCCGACGTCTCGCCTTGTCCATTTGCGTTAGTCGAGCTCCGCGCCGGATATACAGCTCGTGTCGAAAGTCAGCACCGAGCTGAAATATCGCCGAACTGTGGATTTAGCTAGTTCGGGAGCTCGAGTTAGTTTCTTCCGCTGCTCTCTCTCCCTCTCTCTCACTTCCACTTCATCATGTTTTCTTCCTTTTTTGGGGGGAAACGGATTTCGAGGAGTAGTTGGGAAACGGACCGCGAATAAGCAAGTCGATGGGATTGCGCTTGATACTTTGTTGGAATTTAATGAGGATGAACGAGATTTTGCGATTTTTAAGTTGTATTTTCAAGCGTTGAATGAAATTTAACGAGTTTTATAATTTAGATTTCTAAAAAGACTTCCTTTTTTGGGCGGAAATGGAAAAGTAGTAGTGAAACGGATAGCGAATAAGCAAGTAAATGGGATTGCGTTTGATACTTTGCGGAATTTAATGAGGATGAACGAGATTTTGAGATTTTTTAATTTGTATTTTCAAGCGTTGAATGAAATTTGACGCGTTTTAATTTAGATATTTGAGAGCTGAATAAAAATTTATTTTTACATTTAACTGAGCTCGGCTGTGGGATCTTATGTGTAGGTTGTACAAGCAATGGTTATGTTCATGAATATTCCGAGTAACTGATATTAACGATTTGGAAGGTATTGTTCGGTAAGTCGTTATCTTTTAGGAAATACATCGATGGTGGTTATAGCTAAACCTTTTCAACGTAAAATTTTCAAACAATTCTTCTATCAAATGAATGAATGAACAAATAATTAATTATTTAACGAATATTAAATATTATAACATTTAAAGTAGAATTTATAAACAGAAAATAAATACGTCTAATGTGCTTTAATATTCTTTGCAGTTTTTTTTTATTGAGGCGCTTTGAAATGAAATCTGCACGACAGAAATATATCTTTATAGTATTCTTCAAAGCAATAGTGAAAAAAATATAAGTTTTCATAAAAATAAAAAAAAAAATACGAACTTTCCAATTTGCATTCGTTATTTAATTCACTTGAAAACCTTATAAATTAAATGTATTTAAAAAATATATTTATTATCTTATACAAAAAAAAAACATGATTATATAATAAACGCATACATCATTACCTCTTCACGTCATAAAAACTGTCAATACACTACAAAAGTAATTACAGTGCAAAAATGAATATCAATACGCCGCAAAAAATTGACTTTTACGGCGTCGAAGGTTGGGAGTATCGATGGGGGCGTCTAGGGAGTGCACCTTCCCAGGCGTCGGTGACATAAGACGCGATAAGATTCATTGATATGACCTGGGACATGACCATCCGTGCGTACAGTCTCTTTATAAAAGTGCACTCTGGCGCGTCGTAAAGTGCGTCGCACCGTCAGGCGAAGTGCGTCAGCGGCCTGCGTCGCCTCGTTCCTCTCAAAGAAGCCTTGCGAGGCCTGCCACTCCGAGCTACGTCGTTATTTTTTATTTTCTATTATTATAAGCCGATACGGCCGCTTGAGGAATTTACGGAAATAACGAGGAAGTTAATATTAATCTTTTTTTTTATTATTATTAGCCACTCGACGATGCGATTACTCGTTAATATTACTGCGAGCATAAGATTGGATGCCTTGAATCTTGAATTTATGGAGGTAGAGGTAAGATACATTTTTTAAGACTGCACATTCCTTTTTTTTTTTAATAAACAGTCGGTAATAAATGTTTATTCTAGAAAATACATCCAGTATCTGATTTATCAGCGGATTTAACTGGTAAATCAGCAAATTTCACTGGGAGGAATTTAGAGAGTAGTAAAAAATAAATAAATTATGGAAGCTACATTTTTTTAAAATTTATTATAGTTCGCAGTAATTTTAATAGGAAACAGCAGTTACTATGTCCTCTGTAGACACTCTCACAATGCGAAAGAATAAAAGAAAAGGTAACATAAAAATCTAAGTCAATCGAGTTTTACAACCGTTCAACTATAAAACTCGAACAGGATGATATTTTAGCATTAGCTATCGCAGGAGCTCTCTAGCAGTACCTCCTCGGGATTCGTCAGTTTCCACTTGGAAAAGCCGATCGAGCCGATACTTTTTAATCAATCAAATCGATAATTCAAACTATCCCGGGGAAACTATACCCGGGCCCCGTGAAAGTTCGCATGTAAATATCCGATTACTGTCGGGAGGGCCGGGCACAAAGGCTCCCCCGGCCTTTTCCTTTCAATTCGCAGTTAAGCCAATTCCCAACACAAATTCGAGATCTCCGGATTGAGATAAACGCGCCTGGCCTCGGAAGGAAGCCTCGGAGATCGATTACCCGTAGCAGCCGGCCCGCCCACGGCCGCGGCGCGGAAATACGCGCTACGTCGGCTCTCTTATCTCGGGGGGTACCGCTTTCACCGTGGCTCTCTCTCTCTCTCTCTCGCTCTCTCTCTCTCTCTCCTCGCGCCTTATCGCCGCGTCCGCCTCTCCTCGGGCTCGCCTTATTTCCGCGGCGGAGAGCCGAGGGGGCCCCGCGGCGCGGCGCACAAAGGCCAGCCTCCCTCCACCCCCGGGAAAATTTGCAGTCGATCGGGCGCATGCGCCCCAACCTCCTTTTAATTACTGCCCCGGCGCCTTCGCTTTGAAGGGTTTAATTTTGTTTTTGTTGCTCCCTAATGGCCTCCGTCCTCTCGATGTTTGACTAAATTAAAAGGACGGCCGGATGATAAAACCAATACTTCCGCGGGGGGGCGCGGATTAAACGAGAGAGACGCTGTCTATTCATTTTTTTTTAGTTATTTATTTTGTTTAAGTTCGTTCGAGAAAAAGCTCTATTCTATATGACTCGAACGTTCCGTGTTTCTATTGATTATTATTATTATTTTTTTTTTATAATTCAAATTTACCTGCTAGAGGAGCTTGCAAGCTCGAGACGAATTCGCGGGAAATTGAAAAGGTTTTGAGATAGACGCGCTCGGGTGATGGGATTTGGTAGACGACGTCGGACATTACACGCGGCCGGGGTATATACATTGTGCGCTATCATTCAATTCATCTAAATGCTAATGGCCGGGCGGCCATTGAATTAAAACAAGAGTATCAGTGACTTTTACGGAGTTTCCGTCACGTACTTCTACTCTATTCATTTCTGGCGCGGTCATATTTTTCTCGGCTCGGCCCCATTCATCCTTCGACCTGATTTACCCTCGACTAGCTCACAAAGACGGCGTGGGTATAAAAAAAAAAAAAAAAAAAAATGGAGGAAGGCGACACGCGCGCAGTTTTGTTGACTTAGGAGCAATTTTGCCAGGGCTTTATAGTGCTTATGTTTTTAGTCGAGAAATTGGAGCTTAAAATGCTCTCGCGCTTAAAGTACTTTCCTATTAAATGAATTTTCAAAGAAATTAAGGGGAAGGATCTTCTTCATGGGAATTAATTAGCTGCGGGTGCATATATAAATATGAAAATATTTAATCTTTACATGCCAAATAACGACTGTTCCACAATCAGCTTAATTGTGTTTGAATTTAACATTGTAGTTATCTGACTTTAATGAGCTAAGAAATTTCGGTTTATTAAGAAAGAGAATTTATAAGATTAAATTTAAACAAGCTTCGTGTGTTTCAACTGAATGCTTGAATTAATTTTTTTTTTACCTCAATTAAATTTAGCTTTAACCTAGTTTCTTTTATAAAATTTTGCGGATACACGTATTTCTTAGTAAAATAAAATATTATTTATAACTGTATTATAAAATAAAAAATGATTTAATAATTTACACTGCTCTGCGTCTGTGATCATTGAGAGAGCGAAACTAAAATAAAGCGACCTATAAAACAGAACTCGATAATTCATTTTGCACAGTATTTGAACTCTTTGAATGTGTGAAAATATGTTTGAAGGTTCTACATTAATAATATCTTCTTCTATTAAGTGTATATTAATAAAAAAAGTAGTTACAGATGAGTACGCAAGACAGGCTAATTATTAGCAAAGAAAAGAAAAATATTATTGTATTATATTAGTTAAGATTAATAACAATCCTGATGTTAAATATTTTTTGTAAAAGGACTTATAAAGTCCGTTGAAATATTATTAAATAAATAAAATAAATAAATTATAATTTCAATACTATCTTACTTAAAATATCTTATACTGCATTGAGGTCATATCCGAATTCTATCAGAAGCTACATGCCACTTTCAGCCGGTCCAAGGAAACCGGATGCGGCTAAAAAAAAGCGCATACCCGAGTCACTTAAAAATACCATTTGCTGTGTGCGTCGCTCGGCCCTCGCCAGGACGTCTCGAAATAAATTGTTCCCCCGACATCGCTAAAGCTTCCGCGAAACACACCGAGAGAGCGGAGGCGGCTTCTCGCTCGCCACCCCGGAAATGAAAGTTTGAGCGTCAAGTCATAGCGCGGAATATCCATAAACGGGCGTCGCCTTCGGATCAAGGGGCAGATATCGACGCCGTATATACCCGGGGCTGATTGAGGCGCGCCGACGTTGACGCACCTACATTTTCCCGGGGCTTTGGCCGCGCGAAATCGACGTGTCCCATTCGGAGCTTTCGGTGCCATTGTCGCCGTTGAGCCTCGGGATTGGGGACCTCCATCGTCCGTCTCCTATCCCCTCCCTTGTCATTCCGATCCTCGCGAGACGCGCGCCTCCCCTTCTGATCCCCTCCCCGCGCGGAGCCTTTTGTTGCCGCGCCGCGGGCTCGAGCATTTTTCAGACGCGGAAAACGCGGCCGCGTCTCTTTTATGCGCGACGAGCATTTTAGTCGGGCGCGCGCGCCTTTTGACATCGGGTCGTGGCCTTTTATTTTTCGGTCGACGGGGAGAGAGAAAGAAAGAGGGATATGCGAGAGTCGCGGCGGATTCGCCGAGACGGCGCTTCCGCGTGTGGAAATTGTTTTCGTAAGAGCACTGAATTGCTTTTCGAGCGTTTCTTTTATTAAGATGCCGCAGGATTCTTCGAAATGGCGTTCTTTTACAGCGGAGGCTTTTTTGATCGGTGATGATGGTAATTTTTTTTTTAATTTTAATTTTTTTTTTTCGTTTTCCGAGCAAGTACTTTTTTGAGATTTGAAGAGCTTGATGATGCATTAATTACTTTTGGAGCAATTGTTTTATTAAAATTCCGCGGGATTCTTCGAAATGTTCTTTTTTTGTCTCAAAACCATCTTTTAGCGCTGAAAATAGCTCTTTTGGTGGTGTACGAGTAAGTATATTTTTTTTTTTATATTTGATTAGCTTGAAAAGAGAGGATAAATAGTCAAAAATTTATTATTTTAAAGACAAATTTTTATTGCGTACGTTCAAAAGGAATGGTTCATTCAATACGAAATATATTTGCAGTTTTTCTGTAAAATTAAAATAATACAGGTATTTGGTAATATTCATCAATTTGAAAGAGAGATTTGAGATATAAACGTAATCTTCTATATTAAAATTATTTTCAGTATTAAATATTTCAATAAATTTATATATTATGCTCCAGTATAATATAATGCAATTAAAATGTAAATGCACATGTATAATAAAGAGGTAATTTTTAAGTTAATGTAATACATAATTAAATAAATTAAATTAAATTAATACCTGCATTCAAACGCATTAGCAGATATACAATACCATGAAATAATAATAATTAGATATTGAACTCAAATTTAATACGAAAATAAGCTTAATTCTGATTACTTAAATACTTTAATTTTTCACTGTAAAGAAATCTGTCTGCCCTTAGAAAAAAAATCTTCATAATCATATATATACATACAAATTCCCATCACAAATTTCTGCAGAAAAAAAACATGCAATATATCATACACAAACTAAATAATATACCTAATCAATTAAATCATCAACGATCCAAAATTAAATTGAAATTCACATGAACAAAAGCCCAAAAAATAATTCGCACATTGCTTCTTACCTCTCGTCGCAAAGCGACGCTCGGCGAGGCTTGTACCAGCGCAAAAAGCGTTCAAGAAGGCGAAAGATCGCGGAGAGCCTTTCGAGTGAGCTCGCGTTCGCGTAAATTTAAAAAAAAAAAAAAAAAAAAGGAAAAAGAAAAAAAGGAGCAAGTGCCCGCGAGCTCGCGCGACAAAGCGAGCGGTGCCCCGGCAATTAGGAGTGCCCGCGACGATCAAGCGCTCGCAGCAGAGCGGCTACGGCCACGCTCAGACGGCGAAATGGGACGCGGCACAAAGGGGCAGGCCGAGGTAAGAGGTCGCGGACTCGAATTACAGGGAATATGGTAAATAATTTTTCCCGGAGTGCCCGGGGCGCCGAAGCCCCGCCGCGGAGAGAGGCGAAAGTGTGCGCGAGGGACATTGAATTACAGGCGAGGGGACGCTGCAGGGAGGGTTGGGGGGCTGGAATGAGGATGATGAAGAGAGCGAGGCAGGGCGAGAGTGGCGCGCTAAAGTTGCGCGCGCGAGACTCGGTAAAAAGCGCGGGGTGGCGCTCACCGGTGAAAAGGGAAGGAGAATTTTTGAGCGGGGACTTTTATTTTGGAGGAGGGTATGAAAAAAAATGGAGCTTTGATAAAAAGTTGCCGAGCTCTCCAGAGTAATCGTCATTGTTATTTCCCTTTTGCGAGGCGGAAATTTTTTTTTTTCTCTTATTTTATGTTTGTTTTAAAGCAAGGAGCGCGAAGAGGTGCTTTGCCGTGCTCCAAGTACTTTGTTCTTACGCAATTAATCGAGTTGAAGTTTTTTTTTCTTTTAATCTCACCGTTGAAAGTTAAGCTCACTGATGGATTGATGGAATTGGACACTTACCTGTAACAGAAAAAGAGAAATATATTTTATTTGTTCATCCCATTTCCTTGATAAAAATTTCATTCAATAGCCACAAGTGCACAAAAGAGTATTGAGCCCTACACGAAGGAAAACGAAAACTCATCGATAAAATAAAGTTTACGGTTAAAAATAAGATAAAAGGAAAAGCCGGAAAAGGGACGAATAAAAAACACACAGTGGAAAGTCCAGCGTCGGAGTCTTTATTTTTCTTGGACCCGAAAAAAGAGGTTCAACTGAGGGAGAAAGCAATACGTCCGTCCGAGTGAGAGAACTGCAGTCAAGGGATCGTCCCGTGGCAACAAAAAAGGGTGATGTAGAGCGAAACCCGTGGAACGTCAATGTTTACGTGTGGTCGTCGAAATTGAAATGAAAGCACGCCAGCAGCCAGTGGCGCCTATGTAAACTAAATTCATTTAAAATGCTGTCTAAGGAGATCAACTCAGCGTTCGGTCAGGCATGCAGAAAAGACGGCCTTCCAACGTATATTCTTCTGATATTTCAATTTTTTTATTCTCTCGTTAATGCATCGGAAACAAAAGCACGCCACCAGACAATGGCGCCTGTGTAAACTAAATGCATTTAAAATGCCATATAAGGAGATCAACTCAGCGTTCGGTCAGACACGCGAAAAAGACGACCCTGTGCCTTCGAACGTACATACTTTTGATATTGCTATTTATTTTTATTCTCTCGTTCATCCATCGTTCGTTTTCCGCCTCTTCGCTTATTTCCCCTCCCCCTCGGGCCGAGAAGCGCGAGTGCTGAAAAATTCATCCGGGGGAAGTTATCGCGTCCACTGCGCCGAGTGTGCTGCGGGAGGAGGGGCGGCAAAAATGGAACTTTCTTTCCGGTGAATTCAGCTGTGTTTTATTTGATTAGAAGGCGGGAGGGGAAATAAAATGCGCGATGGGGTATACGTGTTTTATTTGCCGAGAGTGCAGTTGGCGCGGTTTATATTGTGTAATGGAATTTCTTTGTTAGGATAATTTTCTTTCTGTGCTCCTGTTTTTCTCCGTTTTTATTGAGAAGAAAAAGTTTTATAGTTACGTGTATGTATAAGAGAGAGAGAGAGAGAGAGAGAGAGAGAGAGAGAGAAATTGCCCATGGCACGGATGGGTGAAAGAATTTCCTTTATCATTTTTTTACGATAGGAGAGAGCTTTTCATGCAGTTCATTGTTGTGACGGTAAAATTTGTAATTTTTCAAGATTAGCAATTTGCTCGAAAGGAATTCCACGTTTTTCCCATTGTAATTTCAGCTCGAACGAGGCTGTTGCCTCGTCCCAGCAACTCAACGAAGCGTCAGTGAGTTCATATTAAAAGCAATAAAAGGGAACCGTAGTTATTGTCCTCCCCGATCGAATAGCCATTAATTAATAAAATTGGCCGAAAGATGCTTCTCGTGTAACGCCGTAAAATCATTAGCTTAATTAAAGGATCAATTAATTTCCAGCGTTTATCAACGATAAACAAAATTTAGCCCGAACAAACTGAGCTTTAGGGTCACTCTCTTCAGCCACTTCAAAGAGCCAAGTGAAATTCGTTTCGAGCTTACAAAGCATTCAAAGTAATAAATCTTCCTTCCAGCGCAAACATCCTTAATAATAATCAAAAAGTGAAAAAGGAAAAGAAGGAAAAAAACGAGAGCTAAAATGCGTTTCTCGATTTCGCTTGTTTACCGAGAATTCCATTAAAATCGGGGAAAATTTTCAATGCCACGCAAAAAGCTCGACCCGTCGCTAAATATTCCAATCCTATTAAGCGGTTCCACTTCCTTTGCGTCTCGCTGAATAAAAAAAAACAGAAGGGGACATAATCTACCCTTTCCGCTTTTTTTCTTCTTCGTTTAATAAATCATAAAGCGAAAGTGCGCCCGGAGATAAGGCAAACTTTCGCTCGACGCGCGATAATTCGCCGAGCTTTATTTACCATCGGCGTGTGCTTTTTTCCGCAGCTCCGATCGGTCCTCCGCCTCTTTCCCCCTTTTTTTTGGCAGCCTCGACTCTCCTTTTCAGCGACGAAAGTTCGCTTCGGCTTTGCGGCTGACCGTTGTCAATTACAATGGTCGCCGGCTGCAAGAAGAGGGGACAGAGATATACATATATATAGATAGATAGAGAAAGAGAGAGTATTTAGACCAGTCTGCGGCTGAGCGACGGAGGAGACTAATCGGGAATGGGAAAAAAATGGTCTTTTTGCCGGGCTGCAATCGATGGATTGACGCGTATATTTTTCTCCGTTCGATCCTTTCTGTCCGCGCGATCTTGCGAAATTTTTTTATTTCTCGCTCGCTGAAAATTGGATTAACTCGTCCGAAGTTTTTTTGTACATATTGAATATAAGAGATAATTACAATAATAAAAAAGAGCGTACAGCTATTATTTAAAATCGAGGGAGAAAAATTTAACAGAATTTTTCAATTGACGGGGATATCAGCGCCTCCATATCGGTGGAAATAAATCGAAAAACATTTTTTAATCCCCCACCCGCTCGTGTATATATTTGTTCGCGAAAAGTGGCATTTTACAATATATCCAAGCTTGGCTTTCACAAACACCTGTCGAAAATTTTGCAAAATACCACGTCCATTTAATTCCCGCCGCTTTTTTTGTCAACATCGATCGATGCCAATTAAAAGCAGCCATCGATCGTCATTAAGGTCCCGGGCGAGCTCCCGGGAGCAGCGGTCAAAAGTCGTCTGAAATCCGCGCGCGATCGGCCGATCAAACAAGCGAAAATTTTTTTTGTTCCGCCTTGAACGCAGACCCCCCGGAGTCGGGCAAACACGCGCGTGAGAGGAGAATTTATTTAGCGGCGGAAAACAAGAGAGGACGAGAAAGAGAGAAGTGGATAAATTATTTGACGGACGGGGTAGTGGTGGGGCCGCGCACACAAAGCTCTCGAGCTGCGACGTGACGTCTGGCGGTGGTGGTTCGAGGGGCAGCGAGTTTGCATATCGCATTTTTCACCGACGTGGGGCCGATCGTCCGCATTTTCCTTTTTTCCTTTTTTTTTTTTTTTTTTTGGTTTTTCAGTTCGACCTCCCGTCGACGTGTCGATGCGCCCGGGAAACTGCGTAAACAGCCACGAAACAACGTCATTATTATTAGTCTGTTTTCGGAAGCCGGCGCTTTTTTTTTTTTTTTTTTTTGAAGTGGAAAGTACAGATTGAATAATATAGAAACTGATATAGACGGTGAGCGTACCGATTTCGTAAATTTTATTTGAATAGGAATTCCGCAGCGAGTGAAAAGAAAATTTATTTAGATGGAAATATTATTGAATTTAAATTGTGATAAAATAAAAGAGAATTCATTGAGGTGTTGAATAAAATATACTTTAGTTCATTACCTCGATATATATATATATATATTTCTTTTATATTAGGATAGAATTATTTTCAAAAATAGAATTTTGAAGAATGCAAATTGTGTGGATTCGCTCGCGACCCGGCCAAGAATGCCAGCGAAATTTCCTTTTTGCATATTATTCTCTTATTTCTGCGCTTTAGTTCTCTTTTTGAGAAAAAAAAATATTAATGCACTGCTACATCATAAAACAGTTTTGAAACAGAATATTTTACTTAAAATTGCTTTGATGAGATTTGCACAGGTACAGGTGACATTTTATCAGAAAATTTCTCATTAAATATTCATCCAGCTTCATAAGATTTTAATAAAGCTTCAAAAAGCTTATCTTCAAAGTTACCGTATAAACGAGGCAATATTTTTTATTTTTTTCATTAAAAAAAAAAAAAACGATACAGTACACCAACGACAAATTTAATTGACCCAAAATCATATAGATTTTCCAAATTCTAGAAAAATAAATAAATAAATAAATAAATAAAAATTTTTCTTTTTGCAAACTGTTATTAAAAAATTATCTCGTAATCAACTTAGCAAGTACTTCAGATAAAAAACAAAATCGATTCTATTTTTCGGCCGCTTTGAAACTGAATATCCATCGACATTAAAGTGGCACTTCAATTTTTAAATAAATATCAAGCCAGGATTTTTTTCCTTTTAAAGCGTCCATATATCCCCGCTCCATTAATTTCCAGTAAATGCCGCGCTAAGCGCGCGTTTCTCCGAACTCGTCAAATTACTCGCTCGAAACTTAATACCGAAAAATTTTGCTCTGCGAAAAAAAGCCCGGCAAAAACGCACCACCGCATTAGCTGCAGCCTCCCATCCCAAAAAACAAGAAGTAGAAAAAAACCACACGCGCACACACGCATTGATCCCAGCGCTAGAACTCGAGAAAAAACTTTCGACCAGCCAACGCTTAACCGCTGAAGTCGCGCCCATTAAACTCCCCGGCGTTAAAAGTTATTTTTGGTTCATCATCCCATTAACGCGTAGTTCCAACCCTAATAAAGTTCCTCGGAATTCCCTCCGTGGCGCGGGTGGCTCCCGGAGACGGGCCCGCGTATCAGGTATGCAGGTATACACACGCGACGGGAAACGAGGGGAACGTGCCCGCTTGCACTTCGGACGGCCATCGCATTTATTAAAGATGTAGAAAGTTCCTCGGCGTTTCGTGAAAAATTTATCGCGTTCGCGAGTGGAGGAAGGGCCGTTAAAAAAAAAAAAGGAACGCGGAGGCGGGGAGCGAGGGTCGCAGGCTTGAGCCTCGGAAAAGCTAAATAGAAAGGACGGAAAGTTCTGGGTATGATGAGGGAAACTGGGAAATTTTTTTCTTTTCTTTCTTTTTTTGCGATCGGAGATCGCGCGCCCTCGCGGTAGAAATTAACTTTTGTTTTCGTTAATTGGAAGAGTTGCCCTTTGAAAAGTTGTCCGTTTAAATTTTAACGTCGGGTTTGTAGCTATTAAAACTGACAGTGGAATCAGCTGGAGAACAGCACTTTTGTTAAATAGCTCGTGAAAGAGGGCTGATGCTCATTAAATTCAAGGTTGCTTCGCTTTTTAATGAATAGCCTTTGGTATCTATTATTAAAGGGTGTATACGATAGTTTCTTGACTTTTAATTTCATGGATTTTTTTTTAAATTTACTTTGTTTATAACGCAATTTTTAATTGGTAACTAAGAGAGATTGATAAGTGAAACGACTGTCTTAGTAGTATGAAATACTTTTAATTATTGGTGGTTTTTATTTCAGAAAATTATATTGGAGTTTGCAGGCTACTTTGACGGAAGAAATAATAAATTATCATTTTTCAAGAGTATTGAAAAAAGTGTTACGTTCCTATAATTTACATTTAACACATGCATTACAATTATTAATTAAAAAAAGAGAAATCAAAACTGTTTTAACGAGGAAATTTTTAATGATACAACAATTGCAAATATACTTTACTCAGGATTGGGATAAAAGGCAGCGCTTAAATAGCTCTCGTAAAAATAAGAATGCAACAATGGGCACTCAGACTATATTTTCAGTCTCTTCTGAAAATTCTAAAATAGTATACCGGACGTCCGGTGAGCGCGCGCCTACTTCTGCAACATTGAACGAGGCTTGCAAGTATAACATTGATTATATAAACTGTTTTATACGAACTCGTCCTTTTTAGCCTCTCCATTCTTTCGACCTGAAAGAGCCGACGAGGGGGCGGGCGAGAATCAGAATAAAAAAGGGTCTTCATAAAATCTTGATGCGTGAACTTTCCTCTCACTGACTCGTCCGTTCTCTCCATTTCTCTCTCTCTCTCTCTCTCTCTCTCTCTCTCTCTCTCTCTCTCTCTCTCTCTCTCTCTCTCTCTCTCTCTCTCTCTTTCTCTCTCTCTCTCTATGCTTTCTCTTTCTCTTTCTCTTTCGTTTCCGAGGAGATTCGGGTGAAATGCGCAGATTCACATATTTACGCAGTTCTGCTTTCATGCTCTCTCGTCGAAGTTTGCCCGTCGAGTGCCGAATTGTTGATTTTTACATTTGGAGGGAAAATGAAAATTGAACCTTTGAGCGGGCAATTCAACTGTTTCTATTATACAGCCGCTTTATTCGCTAATGGACTTTTTTGTTTTAATTTTCGAAATTTTCCAAAATTATTGTTTCGTCACTTTGTTAGGTTTATTGACTGTGATTTTTGCTTGGACGGGATTAAATTACTGCTTTTATGCAACTCTGTGCGTGAAGCAGTACTTCACGCACTAGTGCGCATTTTTGCGAGTACTAAATCAGCACTAAGATAGACATCGTTGCATAAAATATTGTTCGATACTAAGTCAGAAGTGAATTTCGGACTTGCGTGAGTTATCACCCTCGCTTTGCTCGGGCGCTAATCTCACACTTGTCCGAAAATCACTTCTGACGCACTAGTATCGAAAACTACTATTAAGTCGGTCGTCAAAGAAACGTATACTTTTCTTTTTAAAACTGAAATTATAAGCTTCGCTTTGGTGAGTTTTTCATTAAGTGCAGGGAGTACGGGATGTTAATTCTATTCCGACTGCGTACACTAGTCAGGCTAAGAAATTAAAATTTATAAGCCAAGATAAAATTTGTAAGTAAGATTTAAGTTTAACGATGGCACAGTAGACAGTTTGGATAATCCTTCTAAACTGTTTATTTTATGTATCGCCCCGACACTAAGTAATTTGTCGAGGTTAAGTACGGAACTAGTGTAATTTTCACGGTAAATAAACCTTAAATAAATGGAAAAGAATCTAATTACAAATGAAAATAAAGTGCAAGAAAATTATGCGAGATAAACGGAATTTACAAAATCCCTATTGTAATCAAAAAGCGTTATACACTTAATCCTCGTAAAAATTGAAGAGACTAAAACAAAAGCGAATAAACTTACCGCATAAAAAACAACTTAATTACCAAATTCATGATTAAAAAAATTATCCGGACAATTTCATTCTATTTCGTCCATGGTGTAAAGCTTCGCAAACAAGCTCAGCGAACTTATCCCTTCTTTAATTTTGTCAATGCGCCGCTAACGCAATTACGGTGCCACCCGTAAACTTTTAATCGCCCATCCTATCGGGGTCGAATCGCTCGGAATTAAATAAAAAAAAAAAAGCAAGAAAGAGGAAAAATGCACGAAACGAAGCTTTACGATCGACACGGCTAACGGCATTTTTCACAATCTGCCTTTATAAATGCGCCGAGAGCCGGTGCCTGCCTGCGACCCTGCCCCGGATGGCTTCGCAGCGGTGCGAATAGGTTTTAGTCGTCCTGGTTACGAGTTCGCCTATCCCTTTTCTCTCCCCCTTTCTTTTTTATTTCACCGCATTTCGCGACGACAGTGTCGCAGAATCGCGACTGTACCGACGACCCTTAACTATCTTTGCAACTGCAACTGCTTCCTTCTTTTTTTACTTTGACACCAAATTTTCGGCTCTTTTATTTTAGCCGTTTTTTTATAGGATTTTTCTTTTCAAAATTTCTACCTTTTTTTTATCTTTTATAGATTGACGATATACGATATGTCGTCTATTTCATTGTATGGACAGTAATAAATTTTATGACAAATAAAAGAAAGAAATTGATCATTTCAAGCTTGGCGAACAAGAAGTAATTCACAATTGAAACGAATTCTGTATTTGAAAAGTTGCCTCGGACTATTCTTGGATTTTATTACTTGTACGATGGTTCTACTGTTTCTTATTCTTAAAATACTGTATTTTCATTTATCGACATTTGAGAATTAATTTAGCATAGGAAAAAATGAAGTACTAAAATGTAAATAATACTGCATTAAATGTAAGTGATGGTGACGGTAAGCGATGAATAGAATGTAACGAATAAGTAGTAATAGTCAATATATAATCAGTCACCTTTTGCAATACAATCAGACTTTACGAAAATTGTATTATGTAAATTTTACGAGGCTATTAAATCACTTAAAATCGTATGTGTATTTGTTTTTACAAAATTACAATGGATGTCGGAATATGCTTAAGTAGTAATGGCCAATATATAGTCAGCCGCGTTTCGTAATTCTATACTATGCATTACGAAACTGATTGCGTTTTCTAAATTTTACAAGCTTATTGAAAGTAATTACTTAAAATCGTAAATATAAATGTTTTATTAACATGAAATAGAATTGAATGTAAAAATTGTATAAATAATAACTATACATATAGTATTTAGTCAGCCATGATTTGTAAGAAAAAAATCTCGTGTACTAATTAATTAATTCCATCCCAGTACCCGTACTTTTTTTTAGAAATAAACATAAAATTATAAAAACTAAAAATGTGAATAAATTTAACGAGAGTTTATTCCCATATACTTTTTTTAACTTCTTAACTGTAGGGGATCTACATTTTCTAAACTGACCAATAATAAAATAAACTTCTTCGTTCATCAAACTATTTTTTAATCAACCGAGCAACTATCTTCTTAAGAAGTGCTTTACCAGCGAGTTTTTTTCGATCTATTTATCCAAATAGTTGACGAATTCATAAAAAGCATTCGGAGAGTTGTGTACGGGGTGGCCCGAGTATCGCCGCGGGGCGCCGAATCGAGCTTATACGAGTACCCGAAACTTTTTTAATACTGAATTTTTTCGTCCACACCTACACACAACTTCTCCCTCTCTCACTCTCTATTTCTCTCTTTCTCTTTTTCTTCTTGCTCCTGCCGAGGTGCGTTGTTTCGGCAGCGCGCATTGCTTTTGAAAGTCGAGGAAGTTTCTTTTAAGCGCGCCTTCGAACAAATTGCGACGTTGAAAGTTTTTGGAGTTTCGATATTATTTCTTGATGAATTAGGTTATTTTTCGTGAGTTAACGCCGCGCCGCTCGGCCACCGCGGGGACGCCCGGGCCAATTTCCGAATTGGGGTACTTCCAGCTACTGGGAAGTAATTGAAAGTTACAAACGAAAGATGAAGATCATCGGGAAAAGATTTTCTCCTGAGCGCGTGTACAGGCCGCAGAACGAAGTTTTTATTAGTTTGGATGACTTGATTGGAGGGGGGGGGGCGGGTTGATCAAGCATGATATGAAAGACCTGAGCTACTTTCGCTTTTTCTAGATTGATCCTCTACAGATTGGAAATGTGAAAACTATGTCGAAATCTTATTACTGATATTCAATTATTCTTGCATTCAGCATAGTCATATCAGTGTTATTTTAATATAGATGATGATATTCTTTCGTTATTCTACTTTTATTTTTCGAATAATTTTATGATATTAATTAATTAATTTTAATGCCGATCTATTGATTTTTATTTTTTAGTAGATTAATATTTATTTATTTAACTTACTGATGCTGCATATTAAATATGAAATATAATATTTTTTTGGAAAAATGACAATGTTAATGTAAACATTCAAGAACCTAAAGCAATAGTATATTATGCTACTAGGGAAATAAAGAAAGAACGGTCCCAAATCACATGGAAATTGTCACCCGAGCCGAAGGCGAGGGTGACAAACATGTGATTTGAGGCATTCTTTCTTTTTTTCCGTAGTCGATATACGATTTTTTTACATACCCACGCCGAAATTGCCAGTTTTTCATTCCCGCGCCGGGATAAAAATATGCACTTTTGGCGGGGGTATGTAAAAAATTAATTTTTTTTAAAAATTATTTAAATTGCAACTAAAATGCTGTGAAAGTGAACTAAAATGTTCATAGCACGCTTTTTAGCGTTCGTGTATAACGCATCAAATTTTAGTAACTCGTTCCTTCAGAAGTCATTATGCAGATGGAGTATTATTAACATAAAATTAATGCACGCTTTACCCTCTAAATGCTTTCAGCACACATGTCATCGAATAAATGCTTACCGTTTAAGAATACAATAATGTTTATTCATACGCGAAATATTTGAAAATGCAAATTAAAATATTCTGCTTTACTTTATTGCTTACTATGCGAAATTCTTATTCAATCTATTAAAATACGCTGCGTATAAGTTATATTTTGCGGAAGTAAGGAAAATGCATATTCACGAAGAGATAGAATCAAAATAAGGATTTCTCTTATGTATTCAAATTTAATACTGGATTCAGCAAATATATTTAAAAGAATACTACCTAGTTTAAAGAAACTATTACGTAAAACCTTCATTTAATATGTATTTGAATTAAATAACTCTATAAATTATAAAAAATTTATTATCTTTCATTCTATTTTCATTTCTTTCATTTTACTTTACTTTATTGTCATAAATAATCAAAGTTTTATAAATTTTCATCAATTTTAAATTTCTTTAATCTTTTATAATTATCGAATTATGAGTCTATCGACTTGTTTAAAATCGTAAATGCCAAGAATGATTTTTTAAATAAAATTAAATAGGATTTTAGAAAGTAAAAGTAGTAATAGTCAATATATAGTCAGTCGCCTTTCGCACTGCAATCAGGCTTTACGAAATTGATTGTATTACATAAATTTTACGAAGCTATTAAATCACTTAAAATCTTCGTGTATTGTTTTTACAGAATTACAATGAATGATCGAAAGTACAAGTAGTAATAGTCAATGTATAGTCAGCCACGCCTCATACCATACTTAATCTCTACGAAATTCGTTAGATTTTGTAAATTTATCGAACTTGCATTGAAAAGTCGCTATTATTATATAAAATAAAATTTCACTACAATACTCCGAGTGCTACAAACTACCTATTTTCTACTTCATATACCTCCGAAGACGCGGGGCGTGCGCGAACGAGGGCCAGCGTCATGGGGGTTGCAAGAGGCACATAGTGCTCGCGCGCGCATCTGAATTAATAACGACGCGTCCGACCGATAAAGTAGCATCTCCCGCTCGGCGGGTCCCTCGGGCGGCTCTAATAACACCTGCGCTAATTACGTTTTTCCACCCATTCTCTCTCTCTCTCTCTCTCTCTCTCTCTCTCTCTCTCTCTCTCTCTCCTCTCTTCATCTCTATCTCACTCACTCACTCATTCGCCCACCGCCGGGTGTACTCTGCAGCGAGCGGGCAAGGGTGGCGGACCGGCGATGCACATATATACAGGAAGACGCCCGCAGCCCCATCGACAAGAGCGGACACAGCAGTGCGTGTGCGCGCATAAGCCCCCCGGCGGGCTTCGCCCGCGAGCGCTTGAATTTTTAAGCCCACATGAAAGGGGGCGCGCGGCCAAAGTGCAGAAACGGGTTAAGTGTAATTAGCGAGCGAACTTTGAAAGCGACGCCTTCCGCGTGTGCAGCTCCGGATTTAGCGCGCGCACCCTGCCTTGTTTCCTCTACCCCCTCTTCCGCCCCCTCACCCCGGCGGAGGAGGGATGAGGGGGCAGAGGGCGGCTCTATTCTGCCCAACTCGCTCGGGGGCTTTTCAGCGGCGCGCGTTTTGGTGAATGGGCGGAATGCACCTTGTAGCCTGAAAAATGGACCCTCCATTTACGCGGGTCAGGTAAGTGTATGCGGGCTGAATGCGCGCGACGGCGTCGCGCATGTGCTTCGTTTGGCCGGCTCGCCGCTTGAATGCCCGGGGCCGGCCAGTTTCTTTTCAATGGGGATGTATATATGCAGAAGATAGCCGCGCAAATTACTTTAAATTTTAGAGCGAGGCTCTTGGGTCGTCCGCTGGATGTACAGCCGGATTGGCGCGCTTGAATGACACGGCCGGGACGCGGGTATGCCCGAGTGAATTACCGCCCCAAAATGGATGATGCTACACGCTTTGAAGTGAAGGTTTAAGGGTAATTACTTGACTCGCCGTGAATATCATTTGGTTGTTGCCCTGATGAATTGCTGGGGGATGTGCTTTGCTTTGTATCAAAATGCTGCGGGGCGGAACCGTGCTCAAATTGGTCAAGATTCAGACGAAATTTATTCGATGTGAATCTTCGTAAATATTTGTTAAAAAATGAATTTTTCGCCATTCTAACCTCAAAATCGCGTGTTCAACTTGATTTTGCGGCTCTCATGGCGAAAAAATAGTATACGA
>JAWWEP010000001.1:9311709-9322305 GCA_035582995.1 Sycophila quercilanae
CCTGGAACACGATATTTTTTCCGTTTGGCCATTTAATTAAAAGGTTTGACCGACACGCGTCGCTCCTCTTTCTGGAATTTTTGTTTATTTATACGCGTGAGATGCTTAATTTATTCGATAGTGGATGTTGCGGTAGCGAAAGTCGAGGTTGGTGAATAAAAAAAAGGGAGAGCGGGACTATAACGGGAATATAACTTTTAAACAACAAAGGATTTCAATTTTCTGATGCTGATATTGAAGCTCCGGAATTAATCCGATCAGAGGTGTATCTATATGCGCATCGATTGGTAAATACGCGGGCGAGCATTTTGGTTCTTTTTAAACGTGAGCTTTAATAGTCTGTGAATTTTAGGAAAATTTTAGACGTCAACGGGAAAATACAGTTTATCCAAATCATCGAAAATTGCATTTTAGCGGGTATACTTCCCCGGCTAAAGTTTCAATATGAATTTTCTCGGAGCATGTTTGTTGTACACTAATAAAATGATGATAATGCGACAACAGAAATGGAAAAGCTGTGTTGTGTTATATGAATATTTGCAACGAACTAATGAATCGAATAAATAAAGGTGAAATTAAAATGTTCAGTTGTATTTTACAATAACTCAGAACTGTTTATTTTTTTACTCCAAAATATTCTTTTTCGTAACACGTACACGAAGGGAAAAAAATTTATTTTCCATGCACGCGGTACCCTCCTTTTTCCTCCAGCTGCTTCGCAAAATCTTTCAAAAAATGTTGAAGGTCTTAAAAATTCATACATATTTAGAATTTACATAATTGTACTGTTTTCACTGATTTTCTACAAAAATGACTTCAAATTTTCGTCACTTTTTCGCGTTGCATGAATATAAAAAGAGGACTTATTCAGTACACTTGTTTAAAAAAATGCGGATAGAGAAAAATGACGTTGGAAAATGTCAATTTTCCATAATTCACTATTTTAAATCGATTTACAATAATCAACTTTTCGAACCTTCAAACTAGATTGCGTCACTATAGTAAATTTAAAAATAAAATATATGTCTCCTCCCGAAGCATCGCCAATCGTATATAAAACGAACAATAAAAATTCCACATAGAAACGTAAAAATAGAAAAATAAAAACAAAATTCAATAAGTACCATATATAAACACGAGAAAGAGAAACAAGCAAGAAATTAGATCGAAGCCGCGCGAACAAGCTGTTTTTGGCCTATACAGAACGGTAATCCCGGCAATTCCGAAGTCATCGCGCATCCAGCGGAAAAATCGCAATCGAAAGCGGCGCGCGCGCGCCGGTGTTGCTACACACGAGCCGCATGCGGCTATATGGTCCCGCGCACATACCACTCGGCGGAATCAATAAAGCCCATCGCTCCGCGGCCGCTCTCTCTCGAGCCGTTCGAAATCTCGGCGCGCGTCCGGTCAGCGGGTCGTTCGCCAGAGCCGTATTTCGCTCTCCCCCTGCCCCCCCCCTTTCTCCCATACCCAGGGCAGATATAACCCGGGCTCTCGGACCGGAATCCACTCCGACGTATTACCGCCCGGCGACTTCCATCGTAATTCCCATTAATTACGCGCCCGTCGTTATGCGCACGCAGACCGGCGCAATTTGTATCGGGAGGGCGCGAGGAGCACACTGCCAATTGTAATTCCCGTCCGTAAATTTGTATGACAATGAGCCCCCGCGACCTATCATATTTTGAATAGATCCGCATGGGCAGGAGGGGAGAGGGGTGCGGGGAGGTGCGGCGAGTTGGCCCTTCGACGCACCTGCACGGAGAAGCGAAAATTGGCCGGCGTGCGTGCGTGCGCCCCCCACCCCCTAGCTTTGTAAGCGCTCTGCACGCGCCGCGTTTATGGTAATGAGGGTGGGAGGGGTGGAGGAAGTGGTCAATCGGGAAGGCACAGCGCGTTAATGCGATTACGAAAAATCCACGGCGTTGCACTGGCGGTCGACGCTGCTAATGACAGTTTTACGTTCGATTGTTCGGCTGTTTTGATATTTGCGAGTTTATGACGTTTCCATTAGTGGGTTTCGTAAATTTTAGAAAGAATTTTTGGCCTGATGGGCGATATTTCTCGGTGTAGATTTGCATGACTGCGGTGCGGGCTGACCGTATATCGGGGGATGGTTCGTGTCGATATTTTAGTAGCAATTAGAAGGGATATTCGATGTGCTCAATATTCAGTAGTGATAAGCGGCGTATCGTGTACATCGACGTCCCTGACTAAAAAAGTAATGTCGCTATTTGTTTGCGAAAAATATAATGCACTTGTAAAGGCCTACGATTGCAATGAATAAAAGCACGTATCGTGATATTTCCACGAAAAAAAGATTGCAGTATAAATGTTTTTCTTCTGCAGGAAATTAAAGTAATTTTCATCGCGACAAATTTCATGAAAGTACTCTTCTGCTTTAAAATGATCTTACACTGGAAAAAAATAGTAAATTCAATAAAATATTTCTTTAAGTAGTGTCATTAAGGTTTCATTGAATTAACTAAATATTTTGTTGAAACTAATAAATAAAGTTACTTCAATAAAATATTTGATAGTTGATGCAACAAAATATTGAGTGAATTCAATGAAACCGTTTACTTGACACTAAACTTAAAGAAATATTTTGTTGAATTTACTCATCTTTTTCAGTGTACGAAAACGCAAAAAATACATTTTTTTTTTATTCTAGATGATGAAATGACGATATTAATTATTAAGAATTTTGATTCTTTTTACCAATTACAAATATTTAAAAATTTCTAAGAAATACTTTAATTTATTTTTCATGAATTAATTAAAGATATACTTTTATTTAAATTCTGCAATAATGAATATTATACAGTTTACAAATTGGTTTAAACTCTGTACTGCAAAATACATTTCAAGATTTCGCGGTAATTGCTTTAATTCGAAAAGTCATTGGATACTTCTGTAAAAAGTGGGACATAACGTAAAAAGATTCATTTGCAGGAAAAAACGAATGCCGCTTCAGCGCAAGTTGTAACTTGTTTCAATTAACCTGGCGCGCTGCTTTTTTCCCTCTCTTTGTTCTCGAGATGTAAGAGAAACTTGCAGTACGTGGCTTCGGTTAATTATAAGTTGGCTAGAAAGTTTCAGACGAGAAATTAAGCGACACTTTTACGTGGAAAAAGTCAATTTATGGGAGGTCGGAGAATTCTTGAAGCGTGTGTGACGCTGAAATTCGAACTTTCGAAAATTTAGATCGGAGCTGGAACGAAATGTTACTGTTGCGTGCAGCATCTAATTAGAAAGTGTGAAAAATAATAATCTGGCATCGATTTCACGTACAATTTATTAATTTTATGAAAAATTTGAATTACGAATTTTTTTTATTTAATTTTTTTAACTTTAATTGCTTTCGAGGTTTTCGATATTTAAACAAAAAAAACAGATGAACTATTTTTGTAGTTTCTATAAAAATTAAACTACACGCAAATTTTTAATTCAGTATATTTTTTTTAATATCTCCCTCGTTTTTCTGGCGATGACTTTAAATAACAAAACTTTTTATCACCTTTAATTTAAACAACATACAACTTTTAGACACTTCTGTAAAATATTCACTAAAAACTAAGTAGTGACTTATTTACTAAAACAAAAAAAAAGCAGAGAAGTGTCTCTTTTGGACAAAAGTACTTTTTACTATTCTCACCTGCATCGCATACTTTTTTTTATTACTTAATGGGCTCCTATTAACCGAATGTCCAGGGTATCCGTAAACTAACTTGAATATTAATGCATGAAGGAAACGGCGAGGGGGGAGGGGTCATAGGAATTTTCTTTCATCGGTTAACGAGTTACAAAAACTTTTTACTGCCTTATCCGAGCCGAGAAAAGGTAAACTTCGCCTATAATCACCAAAGTGCGAATCTCTAAACTAACTTATTTGATTAGTGCTATAAAGCATGCCGGGTCCGCGTAATTTGATATCGTCTTTCTCCGACGAGGTGGGCGCGCGCGCCAAAGGTAACCCAGAAGACGCGTTCCGGTTTAGCTGTCTGACAAGTTGAGCAGTGTTACTACTTGCTCGGGTGACCGCGAGCCGCAGGCCCGCTAACAACGTCCGACGTAATTGAGCTGACGGTAATTCCGATAGTCATAAGTGCCTGGGCGCGTCTCTTTATTGAATTTTCGGGCTCGAGTTATGCCTTCCCTCTATCTCCAATTTTTTTTCCTTTGCTCCTAGATCGTTTTTTGGAACTACTCAATTATGGAGATCGTAAATCTTGAACTAATTTCACGGAGCCGTTTCGAGTGCGATATTATCTTGCGGATGAATGTACATTCGGGGAAAATTAAAAAATTTCATTCGATGCTGGGTGATTTCTTTTTTTCTACTCTCTCTTCCTCTCTCTCTCTCTCTTCTTTTTTGCCGTACGGGCCTTCAGAGGAGAAAGAGTTAACTTCGTCTAATTTTGAGGGTATCACTGGGACGTTAGTTAACGTACAGTCGTAACTTTGAAACCGAAATTTTTTGTTCTCATTTACGTTTTTGTACTTATATAAGAGAATCTCGTTTAAATGAGTAACATATATATATTTGTTTATTTTTATATTATTTAAAATACCTTTTGTCAGTGAGCGTGTGCTCAAAAATACTCAACAATCACCCACTCGGAAAAGATATCTGCTTACCTGAAACAGAAAAGAGATCCTTCAAATATATTCCATAATATTAAATTAGTTTAAATAACAGAATTTAAAATATATCAAATTAATAAGTAAATTTTAAATAATATTATATACCCTAGCAAAAAAACTATATAACAGTTAGACCACAAAATTTTCGTTCGAACTGTATAATCAAACTACACATTTTTCGACTCAATTATAGTTTCTTTTTCTGTAAGGACACAATATTAAATTCTTAAAAAATGTTTAAAAAATATTATACAACAAAAAAATTGATTGATTTATTCCAGCTGTATTTCAGTATGAGCCATAAATCCATTTCTTCAAAATACAACTTTACCCCAAAAAAAAAAAAAAAAAATCAGACGCACCTGCAGCAGAATATCTTTGCTCGTAACTAACAAACTTACGCGCATGACGCGTAAAAAATCGACAGCGTAAACAATATCCCCGCCCTTTTTTGACATGCAACAGAAATAAACCCTTCACACATGCAATTTACAAAAAAATCCTTTTCCCTCCATCGATCAGCAAAATCACCCTAAACAAAACCTGCAGCTCTCGCATAACATCGCTACACCTGTGTGCATCCAACGCCTACTCCGATCGCACGCAAACCCACCCGCACACGCAAACTCCGCCAGACTCCAGCAATTCCCGCATTTCCGGCGAACGAGCGTCCATCATATAGCCCCCGTCCCGATGTGTGCGCGCGTAATTATGATTTCTATATTCCCGGCGTTTCACGCACGTCGCGTATTAGGTACCAGGGACGTACGTTCGTTTTCGAATCCGGCGCGTACTTTGCCGCGAGCTCGAGCGACGCCGCGAATTCTAATTTGCGCGCGCGCGTGACGAGGAAAGAGAGGCCCGCGTCCGGATTGATTGATTGCCCCCTATTTATGCCGGCGTTCAATTACAGCCAGCGACATTGGGATTTCGCCTCGTCGGCCGCTCGCTGCGCTCTCGCGAAGTTTTAGCGGCGCGAGGCGGCTAATGACGGCTCGCGATACTTCGGGGGGGCTACGCCTCATGGCGAAATTGAGTCGTCATTTCGCCGCGGCAAATGCGACGGATGGCGCGCACGCGCCTCGCTTGCGGAAATCATTAGCCGCCTGATGGGATACGCTATTCGTACGAGGCTTATAAATATTTACTGTGTATTACATATATGTGCGGGACGTTAATCTGCGCGAAGTTTGTGCGGGGGATTAGTTATGCCGATGGCTGTGTATATATAGACGCACTTTCATCTTTCTCGGAGGGAAGAAAACGGAAGCTACCAACGTGGTTTCTGCTGGTGTGGCCTTGATACACGCTCGGTTGAAAAATATATAAACGCTAAGCCGTGGAATATTCGAATTCGGGCGATTCTTTGAGGCTTTTTTTTTATCGGAGAGCGCCTTTGAAAGGCTGCTTTTCGGAAGAGCAATATCGCGGGGTGGGAATCGAATTTCGTTTGGGGAAAAAGTAACAAAAAATGGAAATATTAAATTTTGAGACCCGCGCGCGTGCGCCCAGCGGGCAAACGGACGAGGCACGCAGTAAATGTATGACAACAAAGGACTCCGGTATGTCATCACACTGATACGCATGTTGATTTCCTCCGTCCTTGTCGCGCGTGATTTGTTATCTTCACCCTGCTCTCCCTAACCCCTCTTTGTTCCTCCGTAGGGCGGGTATACGATCGGAAGTCGGAAAGAGACAGATGGATGACTGATGCATATTTATTACGAGAGATGCGTATAACGCGCGGCGCGCCGGAAGAGAGAGGGTAATGTTGGCGCGGAACAATAGGGCACATGCATAAACGACTTGTTGTTTGCTGATTGAGATTCTGGGCCAATGGAGGCCTGATTAAATTTCATAGTTTCTTTTTTCTTTTTTTTTTTTTGTTAACCTCGTGATGCTGTACGCTTGACGCTAATCAATTTGGCGCGATTGTTATTGTTGGCCTCGAGTCATTTGTCGGCGAGGTGGGTTTACTTTTTTACGCCAGGGTTTACTTTGTACTAAAAAGTTTCATGTTGATTAAAGTTTAAAGCTTCTTTGTTTTTTGTTTTTTTTTTCTAATGAAAATAACGCATACGAGAGTAAATTGATAAAATGTACGATGCAAGTAAACACATCGGAATATGATATATTGACACTTCTTATTAATTGTTTATAATAGGTTCTGTATTGAAAATTTATTTATTTGATATTGACTCAATATATGCACTGCTCTTATAATTCAGTGTACCGTGAATGCGTGCAGTTGTGTGCTTTCCTGAGCAGTGCACTGCAGAGTACCCGGAGTTAATTAAAAATTAAACTAAACATTATTTTAATTAAAACGAAAAAAATGTTTTTTTCCTTTTCATAATTACTCAGACTCAAATTTATTTTCAATACGTAAATGGCACAGGTAACTTAAATATGAAATACACGCTTTCGCCTTTTTTAATTAAAAAAAAAAACTTTATATAATTAGTCGATCTTCATAATGAATGCCTTTGCAAACTAAAAGCAATTCATGGCCATTTGAAACTGCAAATAAATAAAATTAGTATAAAGTCCAATCTCCGACGATCGTAATATTACCATTTTACAGCCAGCCCGTAAAGGTCCCAGAGAATACGACAAAATCGTAAAATTCCAGTAAACGCGTCTTTCTATTAGCGAGGTGCCTTTAACCGGGCTAAAACGGTCGGGCGTAGCACGTGCATTAAGGCAAAAAATTAAAAACGAGTCAGACGTAAAAAAAAAAATAGAAAGGAATGGAGCGAGGCAAGGGACGCGGAAGCGGAGAACGACGCGCGAGAGAAAGAGAGGAAGGAGCCGCGGGCGCGCCTCGTGGGATGCGCGAAGGGGGTGAGGGAGAAAATCGCTCGCGCTCGCTTGCACGATGAATATTAATCGTACAATATCGGTTACATTTTTGCATAAATCTACATAGAGACTCCCCCGGCGCGGAGCTGCCTGGGACGGACGACGAGGCGGGCAGAGTCTCTGTACGTGTGACGCGACGCTACTCCGGAAGACTGACTCGCGTCGAATTTTCCCCTTTTAATTCGACGATTATTCATTTCGCGGAGTTTCTTCGGATTACGTGCTCTCTTCTTTTTCTCGCGTGAATTCATCGCTGCTTGAGGTTAGCGAGGTGTAAATTTTACCGTGGGACATATGTTTCCAAGGAGTTTGAATATTGGATTTTTATAGTAGATAGTTAGATGACTTATGATACGTAATTATTTTATCCAAACTAACAATGTAGACATAAATTTATTAAATAGTAGTTGCAAAGTATGTAAAGTTAGTTATTTAGAAGTACAGTGGTTTATTGTCCACGTGAAAGGGATTTACGATTATGTCTGACTTATCGTATTGTTATACTACTTGTTTTAAAAAATAATCCTAATTTCGTGAAGAAAATGTAATGGCCTCGTGATAGAATAAGTCTGTTTCCTTTTATTATAGCAAAATAAGTGTAAATAAATTAAATTATGTAGCCGTCAAAATATTTTGTTTAATTAAACGAAGCAAGTCTGACCAATTTTTTCTTATACTACTTAATCAGCCACACTTTTTATAACTACTCATATCTTTTATTCTTACATTTTAGAATGTGATGCAAACAAAACTGAAATACAAAGAAAATTATCTTCTTAAAAAATTTCTAGTTAATTCTTTTCCAAATTTTATTTTTCACTCAATTGAATAATTTTAAGCTATTCTTCCTCTTACCCCAGAACAAACTAAAAAAAAAAATCGTTTTTTCCGAGTGCACCGATAAAATTTCATTAACACACCGGGAGGCGAAAAAATTCTCGCTATTTACCGATGAAAACACCGAATTATTTCAATCGACTGGCTGGAAATTGCATTCAACATAGAGTCCCCCGATCAAAGCGAAGCCGCTGCATACACCTCCGGCAACTATTTTTCTCCGATAAAAAAAAAAAAGAATCTCGCTTATTTCAAATTATCGCTCTCTCGCTCCCTCGCTCTAATGGGCCGGTCGTTATTGGACGCTTCGCTGGCCCCGAGGAATCCATCAAGCGCCATTGTGCGAATGACGAACGAGCCCCTCCGAATTTGGCGTGCGCGGCTCCCGTTGTCATCGTGCCGATTAATAAACACCCGCCGCCACGGGAGTGGGGTGTGAAGGAGAAGGAGTGGGGGTCGGATGGGTGAGGGCCTGTAAAACACGCGTCCGAACACGACTCGCGTCCCGGGCTTTTTCGCTCCTCCTCCCCCTACTATGACGCTTTTTGCGCGAGGGGTGAAACGCACCCAAGTGCGAGGGATATATAGAATTAGCGCGCGCGACGTCGAGTTCCGCGCTATGTCGATATTTTTTTTTTTTTTCAGTGTACTTTTTTGGCTCGCCGGGCGAGACTCTTATTACATTTGCCGCTTTATGGGGTGCACTTTTATGCCGGGAAATTCTATTAGGTGCGAATCACGTTTTTGTGAAAAATATTCTTTTGCTATACTTTTTTTTTATTGCTGTTGCAATTCAAGTGCGATGGATGAGATTTTTACTCATCACAGTTGTAGGTTCAGTGAAATAATTGTTGAGGATTTGTTTAAATTTTAGGTGATTTATTTTTGATAAAATGTATTTATTTACGATTACACGTATGAAACTATATTTTGTAATACAATGTTTTCTTTTTTTTTTTGCTAGTTTTAAATTTTGAATAATTGAAAATGGCCATCAAAGCTCAAAATATAAGTTTTTTGAAAGCACGAAATTTAATGTGTATTTTATGAAACCGTATGCATTTCCTCCAATTACTCACAAAAAGATATAAACAAACAAAGGCTGTATTTTTGGCATTCGTTTGTTCTTTTATTATATTTAGCGGCTCAATTCGATTTAATAAAACATCCCTCTACTGTTTTATTTCCGCGTATTTTTCCGTAACTCTTTGATGCAATTTACCCCGAAGAGGATCGCTTTAACCTGATTAAAACTTTGACACTTGCAGTGATAAAGATTGGCTCACTCGTAAGCAACAATTTTTATTAAAAAAACGAAATTTCAACGCTCGGCAATTTAAAAAAAATTTGCAACAAAATTAAAAAAAAAAATAAATAAATAAATACTTAAGTCGTGCAAAGATAAACAAAGCAACTAAGCCAAGCGGATCGAATTGTCATTAAATTACACAGCAGCAGGCAGTGCAGATAAGCCGCTCCTAAGCTTGAACAAACGAACGATGCGACTCAGTTTGACTCAGCCGAGCGCCGCGCGGACATATTAATTAGGCGTTAATGAAGCCCCCTCCCTCTCCCTCCTTCCTCGATCCGCTATTAATTTTCCCGGTGCGCGCACACTTGGCCGGCCTTACGGTTTTAAATGTTCATGCATCAGCGGGCGAATCGATCGGCGTATCGCGTAAAACTCGCCGTTCGCTTTGCTGGCTCGGCGTATATTAAGTGCGCCATCTCTATCCCTTCCACCCTCGGGGGGTGAAAGTGCACTTGAACATGTTTATGCAGGCATTAGCCAGCCGGTGTGAATAAGGGTTTCAAAGGCAATTGATTTCGCGCCGCTCGAGGTACCCGCTAGAAGCTATAGCTTCATTTTTAGATGAGCCTGCGATTTGCGTAGTCGTATATGGCCCCTAAATAGTCGGGTCTGTTGTCAAATTTATACTGCTAATTGCGGTAAGCTTTCAATCAATTGTAGTATAGATTTTTATGTATCAGTGAAAAAGTATATGGAGAGAAGTTCTAGTGAAAATTATTATACTGTTTTGTAACGCAGGGATAGAGTCGAGAAATAAAAAATTTTACTAGAAAGTATAGTAAAATTTGCTAGACTTGCAGTAAGCTAATTATAACTGACAAAAACATGTCGGGATTATTTCCTAAAATATATTTGCAATTAAAAACCTGCAGGCGCGTTTCGTCCCAGGTCAGCCTACTGGACTCGTCAGTAAGGCGTGTAGACTGACCCTGCCTTAT
>JAWWEP010000001.1:9322405-9341570 GCA_035582995.1 Sycophila quercilanae
TGGTGTTTTCTCCTATTTATTTTCGAGATTATTTTTTGATCTATTTTCAATATAAAAAACCGATTCTGTCGGTAACACTAATATTTACTATAAGTCTAGTAAACGTTACTATACATTCTCTAAAAATATTTTATTTTTTAGAGTCTATCCCTGCGTTACATAACAGTATAGTAATTTTTACAAGAATTAACGTTTCTCTTCGTGTATCTACGTTGAAGTTCCAAAGTATTTCGTAATTAGTTAAGCAGAGAAAAAAATTATTAATTTTACGAAAAATTTTTTTAAAGTTTCGTCAAGTAAAATATATTTCCTGAATTAATTAAATATTTCTTTAATTTCTACAAAAGTATGTAATTGATTTAAAGAAATATATTTTTAAAATTATTATTACTAATTTTATTTCAATATAATAACAAATATTTTATTCTTATAAAAAGTAAACTTACACAGTTTACTAAAGAATTATAATAAAACTGTATACGAAAAATGCGGTATCAAACTTTTTTTTTCAAGTCTTAATTTATCAAATTTCATTATAATTCATTTCATAACACTGAAACATTCTGATAACATGATTTTATCATTTAAGTACAGAGCTACTCAACTTTTTCCAAATTAATTACCGAAGTTCGACAGATTTCTTACTCCCTCTAGCCACTCAATTTCTCCGCGAACTTCGATTCATCAAATTCGAAGCTACGACGGAAGCAGGAAAATTAAGTAAATCAATTGCCAGTGCGAATTTCGCGGCGACAAGAACGGTCCGATCAATTTATTACGGGATTACAAATCTTGACCGTGGATCGCCCGAGTCCACCTATATACACGCGGAGAGGCACCGCCGTAATCAGCACCACCCTCCGATCGCTAACGAACAGCAGCAGCGTCCCGGCGCCGGGCGTCTCGGCGCTGTCATTAATTAAATTATCGCCCCCAGCCTCGGTGGAGAAATCCTCCTCCCTGCCCCTTGACTTCTTAAAATTGCGAATTTAAATTCATGAGGGCGCGCGTGGCAGGTAAATGAAATGAAACAAAAACACCTTGCCGACTCGGCCCGTCGTCGTCGGCGGGACTCGGAGGATCTAACTTTCCGCGCGCCTCTCTTAATCTCGCTCTCCCCGTGAATTATCGCGCTTCTTGCGCCTCGCGTTATCTAATTTCCCCGCGGCGCGCCTCCAGGGTCCGGGGACCTTCGCCGGCGCTGAGTAGGTATACGTGACTACCGCGGAAAGCTGCCGAGGCGGGATTGAACGGATCGACGGCCGCGACGCGTCGCCAAGTGAGTCTGATTATTGGAACGCCGCATCGAGAATATTGTTCTTATTTTTGCTTTTTCTTTCGATAATTTTAAGTATTAATTTAATTATTTTATTTAATGCTACTTCTATGGAAGTATCGTTGGTTTGAATATTTATATAGAGACAGTGTATGAGAGTATTTTTAATTTGTAATCTGCCAAGTGAGTCTGGATTATTGGAACACTGCATCCAGAATATGGTTCTTGTTTTTTCTATTTTTTTTTTTTTTTCAAGAACTTGAGGTATTAATTTAATTATTTTTTTTAATGTTGTTTCTGTGGAAGTATCGTTGGTTTGAACATTTATATATAGACAATGTATGGGAGTATCTTATTTGTAATATGTACACTGAGAGAATTTTCTCGTAGAAATTACATGAAAAAGAATAATCGGAAAATGGTTTATACAAGCACTGCAATTTTTATTTATTATAAATAGTAAGGTAAACATTTTATTTTCCGTACAATAAATAATAAAGTACATTTTCTATATTAAATCTCAGTTGCCATTTGCAGAAATAACCGCAGAATGGGTAAAAGCGTGCAGTGGTCGACTCAATAAATGGAAATTCCGTAAATGTAATTTCACATAAACAACGAACGCACGTGCAACCGTTTATTAGAGTAAAATATCCGTAATAATCTGTAAAGTATGTTCCATTCATGGTTACCTCAAACGCGTATCAAATGTTGATTCATTTACTGCGCAACGTTGGCTTTGATTAGCCCATCGGAATCAACCATTTAATAGCACTTAAAAAAAAAATTAACTTTTCAATCTTTTAAGGTCTTTGCTTAAACTTTGCAACAATAGCATTTTTCTTTTAAAATCGATTCACTTTTAAATCGACCGCAGCAGTTTATGCTCGTAGTCAAAAGTACATTATCCAATTATTATTACACATTCAGGTGCATTCATTCGGATAACTCCACAAAATTACGTTTACCGAAATCGGCATTAATAATAAAGCAAATTGAAAAAGCAGCTCATTCAAACGAACGGAATCGACGTTATCCAAAACCGGATACGCCTATCCCTCTTTCACACATTCGAATATTCGACTCGGGCGGGCGTAAAAAGTTCATTCGCGTATTTCCGAACAATGACCGTTATATCCATATATACAACATATATGTACGAGGCACGCAAAGAAAAATCCATCAGCCCTCCGCGTCATTAACGGCGAGTGAAAACTGCTCACCCTTCCTTTGAGAAACATAAAAAAAAAACACCAACCCCAAAAGCCGTAGCCCGAAAAATCAGTGAAAACATCCAGAAGCCGACACTAGACGCCCTCTAAACACATTAAAAGTCTAACAAAAAAAGCCATACGGCTAAATAACTACACACGCCCGCGGCGAGGCTGCACGCAATGAAAAACGAGAGATCGAAAGAGAGAGACGGAGAGAGGAGGCGCACTCCGCGGATAAAGCGAGAGAACGCCGCTGCCCTGAAAGAGAGCGATAGATAGATGCACGGAGCGAGAGAGAGAGAAAGAGCGAGAGAGAGAGAGAGGGAGAGAGAGAGAGGTCAGCGTAAAAGGTTGCATCGGCGAGAGGGAAAGAGGGTGGAAACTCTGCCGGACGGAATTGCGCGTATATGGCCAGAGGTGCTCTTCCTCCCGGCGCGTGTTTCGGCGGTGTGGCCGGAGAGGCGTTAATTAAATGGAAAAAGCTTTGGCCCCGGCGTCTGCGCGTATATGCTGGTACCGGGGCAAAAAACGAGAATGAAATTGAAAAAAGGGGGGAGGAGGCCTGCGGAGAAGTGGGCGGCGCGGCCGGGCCGGTGTATTCGCTTAATTATCGGGTTTTAACCCCCGGGACGGAAAGGTGGGAGGGAACGAGTCTCTGCTTTTGAGTGACGCGCCGACCTTCGTGGATCCGGAATTCTGATAATTCTCTGGGTAATGAGGAACTTTCGTTCGAGTGGTGCGATAGTGTTTCTTCGTTAATTTTTTGCTGGTTATGTAGCTTGGAAATTTACTTATTTGAGAAGATTAGGTTTGGATTTATTTATTTATTTAAGACTTAATTGAGGTAATTAGTTCGAGCGGACGTACGTGATTTAATCAGTTTAGAATAAATTGAAAGCTTATATATTTATATGAAGTACCGATAAAGAACTTAAAATGTGAGCTTGCGAGTGATTTTTTGTCTTTGCTTTATATTCGAAGGCAAGTTGATGAAAAGTGTTATTCATTCCTCTGCTTAAAATAAGCTTCAAATAACAAAAAAAAATATATATACACATATGTACAGTTGAATGTGCAGAGAATAACAGAGAAGATAAATATTGTTTGAGTAGTTTTGTTGTGTGTTTACCCTGGAGCTTTTATTGTGACTTCAGGCACATACATATAAAAGTTCTTCGACGAATATGTGTCAAATAATATTCATTGTATTTTCGAACAACATTTTTCCCCGAATAATTCTACAAATTATTTATGTAAATTTTTTATGTAATTGTTTATGAACTGTTATATACTAGCGTGAACACAAATTAATTTAATCCCATATAACAAGTCTCATAATTGGAGTAATAATATTATTTCTTATAACGTAATGTATCATTATTTTAATCCTTCGTATACTTTTATGTAAAATAGAAAACTTTTTAAATTTTCTCTTAGAGCAGAAAGAGACTTTTACTTTTAATTTCGAGAAATGCAATCCTACGTAAGAAATAAAGTATAAGGCAGGTCGTTAAGAACAAGCAGCTAATTAACAATTTACTATAAGATAATTAAAAAAAACTTCTTTATTACTTACAAAGTAATTTTTTTATTTCATAAAAGTTTTTACACTGAGAGAGATGACTAGTAAAAATTACTGTATTTCTGGTAAAACTTACTATACTCTATGGGAAAATGGTCACAGACTGGCATTATTTGCTGTATTTTTGGCAAATTTTACTACAAAGTTGTCAGTTTATAACATAAGGGTGCATAGGCCAATTTTGGAGGAGTGCAGTACATCGAATTTTGGGTTCTACACTACTCTTAATCGGGTAAAGAGATTTTAGAACTCATTGCCCAGGAACATTACTTCTATTGAACAGTTTAAAAGTTCTCTTAGATCATTCACTTGTAGTTTTTAAGTTAGTTAAGATTATATCAGTTTTAGTTTATTATTATATTGTAAGGCTTATTTTTGTACTTAAGGACTTTTAGTCCGTAGAAATTATTAAATAAATAAATAAATAAATAAAGTATACGATAATTTTTACTAAAAATTTCTCTCAGTGTATACATCCAGTTTAAAAAGCTGTGAAAAATGTTCCAACTCAGTCATGTCAACACATAAACATTTTCCCCACCGAGAAACGAAATGTAACATAAGCCACCTGCGGTCCACTCGCAGCCACAAAACGCCTCTAAAAAAATCCAGTCAAGGATTCCAAAAAAAAAAGGAAGGAAGGAGTAGTCGCCAGAAACAAGCGACGCGCGACGCTAGAAGTTGTCTGGGCGCGGTGATGCATCGCGCGCCTCCGGAGACTGGGGCGCCGGAGTAAATGTAAATTCCCGGCGCCTCGAGAGCCGTAATGACGTTAGGTCGCGCGCCATTTTTCGCAAAAAGCAATCTCCCGCGCGCGCTTTGAAAAAAAAGCGCCCGTCTCACTCTCCCACGGCGCCCTTTTCGTCGCATAAATAAAAAAGCCAGTGCTCTCGCTTTGTCGCGGCTGATTTCCTGCATCTCCCTCTCTTTCTCTGCGCGGAAAGGCGAGTAGGTCCGGCCGTGCGATTGCGCTCCGCGGAGGCTAATTTTTAACTCACCGTAGGCGGGAGGGGGTGTACTGCTCGCGGCGTGTGTGCTTTCAGTTTGCGCAGAACACGACGGAGGCATAGAGGGAGTTTGTCCGCAATTTTACGGCGGTGTGTATCCGCGTGTATTCATTTGGGTCTGAGAAATTTAATGTCGGATCTTTTATTTTTCGGCGCATTCGAAATTTTGATCAGCGAGCGATGCAAATGCGAGAGTCGAATATTGAATTGCATTGTGCCGCTGTTATTGCAACGTTACTGCGGAGTATTTACTGCCTTTTCAAATATTTTTGAATAATAATACATATATCGGATTACTATACACGAAATTTTAATTAGGGAAAGAATTGAATTACACGCTGAGGGAAAAGATCCGCTGAAAATTACAATAGGCTACTTTCAATTTTCGCGCGAACTCGACTTTATAGGAAAAAATTCCGTAAAATTTGTCGGAGGTGTAAAAAAATTTTAGAATTTGACGAAAAATTTCTCATAATGTCAATTGGATATATTCAGTTTTATTATATTATTCGATAGATATTATTTGATTTTTCTTTTATATTTTTATTAATATGAGCTTTAAAATTTTGTAATATAATGCGCAAGAAACTTTAAATTTTAAAATTTTGTAATAATATAATGCACGAGAAATGTAAAAATCTGGATAATTCATTATTTTAAGTCAATTGCACACAAGGTTATTATAATCATTCAATTTTATACGCGAAATTTTCGTTAAGTCGAGCGCGATGCATGGTATATTCACACCATTAGGCACAAACGATGCGCGACCTATCTAATAAACCATTAAAATGCAAAGCTTACGTTGAGATTAATAGCACCTGTTTTACACCGCTATTCAGGGGCTATTAAGAATATTTAAAATTATAGAAAAATATTACTTATATCTGTACATGAATAAATAAATAAATAAATAAACATTGTTAAACTTTCATATTAATATTTTTCAAATTTTTATTTCTGCTATACAATACGTATGAAGACGAAATAATATGTAATGTGCATGATATATTATTCTTTAAAAAGTAAATAAATAAATAAAATTTAAATGTACACAAAAAGTCTTTACGTACCTCAGATATCATTTTAAAACCGTCTTGAAAAACGTTTGCATTTTGAAAAATACTTCCGCCAACAAAAGAAGAACATGTCATTCTTCTCTAAAAGAAAGTTTTTTTTTTTTTTAAATCTATATTACCCGAGGTATTGTCTATTTTCAAAAACCCAACTTCTCCCTGACCCACATAGAGAACTTCGCATCCTCGTTTCTTCCACACGTCCATCAAGCAAAAACTCCCAAGCCCGCGCCCCCTTCCCTGATTAAAAATTCCGCGGTAAATATCAATCAAGCCCAAGCATCCGTAAGGAAAACAAAGCGAGTGTAAGTCAGCGCGAGGGCGAAGGGCAAGTGGCTTTGTAATTCGAAGCGGGGCTCCCCTCGCATTGTCTCGAAATCACAAGCCGTGAACGGGCGTGGCGGCTCGTCACGCGATCGCCGCGAGAAAAGCGCAAGGACCGCGCCTCTCAGCCTCCCCCGCCAGCCGCTCCACTCCCAATGCAGACGGACCGCGCGCGCGCGCTGCTCGGCGCCCCGTGAATAATCGCGTCTACCTCGGCTCCTTGGCGAAATACCGCCCGCTGGACCGTGAAAATTAAATCAGCCGCGAGCGAATTACGCCGCGAGAGGAAAAAATCCGCCGCGGCCCCGCGGAATTTCATTTCGCGCCGGGACCCCTCTTTCCTTCTCTCTCTCTCTCTCTCTCGTAGCTTCATTAAAGAAAAATACATAAATCGGAGGGGAGTCCGCGGCGGGCGGTGCGGAGTGAGGGAATATTAAATTACGCGATTTCAAAGTATTATTACGGCGCTTTCTCTCAACGCGCGCCAGCGGGTAGGGATGGTTTTCTCCTCCCTTTTTCTTTCTCTCTCTACCGTCTGTGCACGGAGCTCTGTACCTGGTCTCTGTTGATGATTTTCGCGTGCACTCCGCTGGTTCGCCGTCGTCGGTGCCGTAGACGCGGCTTATTTCTCCTCTCCTATGCGCCTGCCTGCTCGCGAGAAAATCTCTTTTGCACGCCGGCTGAGCACGCGATTTAGTGCTTGAATTGTAAGAGATTTACGAGGACTGTCAATTATGTCGCGGATTGTAATTATTATTGAGAAAGACGTTGGTTATTACTTTTTGCGTCTTTGTTTCGCTTTACTTTAACTCGAAGTTCGACGAGGACTGATTAAAACTTTTTATGAAATTTTTCTCGAATGGTATTAAAAAAAGGCTGACTTTTAAACTATTTATTTTATTTTGTTTAGTAGTAAGGGAAGTATATTTTATTTTCGATTGTTTTGACTATGAAAAAGACAAGGACTTTTCACGCCGAGTGTTTGTATAACAATTCTTTGAGAAAGAATTTTCATAGCGTACAAGTTAAATGGAAGTCTGCAACTAAAGAAGTTAATTTTTCCATACTTAAATTTCGTTTAGTAAAAACATTACTATATTATTACATTTTACACGGAAATTTCGAATATGAAAGCTAAAAAAGTTCATCTTGAAAAAGTAAGATAAACACATGGCTGACTAAACTCGCTTGTATCTACTGACACCAACTTTTTCTTTTCCTGCAGCTCACATTTAATTGCATCTACTATAAACATTATTATATTATTGCATTTCACATCGTGTTCGAATATGAAAGATAAAAAAGTTCATCTTGAGAAAGTAAAATAAACACGCGGCTGGCCAAACTCGACTGTATCTACTGATACCAAATTTTTATTTTCCTGCAACACATACTTAATGACATCTACAATAAACATTATTATAATTTACTATAATATACATTATTAAACATTATTATATTGTTACATTTCATATCGTGTTCTAATATGAAAGCTAAAGTTTATCCGGGGAAACTAAACTAAATCTACGTCTGACCAAACTCGCATTTATCTACTCACATTCAAAATCTTTTCTTTCCCCCGCTAGAAGTACAATCTATTTCTTTTTTTCCAAAACAAATACCACTACAGTAGAATGAAACACTTTAGTTAACTCCAAGAAAAAAAATATGAATCCTCTCAGTTCATCACCAGACTCCCCAAAGAAAGCTCCAACTTTACATTAACATCCCCCGAAAAAAGAAAAGCTACACCCAAGGCCAAGCCCACGCCAAGTTTATATATAATCAGCGGAGTGCACGCGATCGTAGCTCCAGAATCGAGGTCCCGCCAGAAGGGCAAGAGGACGTAGGCGGAAGTGCCCGTCTCATCCCTCGACGCGTCGGCCTCCAAACGAGTCAATCAGCCGGCGCGGGGGCCATCGGTCGGTCGCTGGCCCCGGGCCAATCGAAATCAGCGCCACCCTCGAAAGAATCTATGTGCCCTCCTGTGTACACGCACGCGTCTCCGTATGTGTGTGTCTGCGTGTATGCACACTCAACCGGCGGAAGACGGGCTCGGGCTCTATACGCGCCGCCACGGCCCTTTGACGGGCCGCGCACTCAAAGCCCCGGGGTTTCGCGCGCGTGTACACACCTGACCGGCCGCCGTATCGATTCCCCCCCTCCGCGCAGCCAAGACGCGGCCCCCGCGAACGGCTGGATATACATCCCGGGGATATCGCGGGCGGTGCGCATAATGCCGCGGCGAGACAGTCGAGAGAGAGAAGGGAGCCCGGGCTCGTTAAGTAAATGTACCCGGAGGCGAACGAGTGCTCTCGTAAATCTCCCCCCAAGTACGTATTAAAATTCCGCCGGCGCGAAATTCCGGAGCACGACTCCCAGCCGCGCGTGGAGGGATGCTCTCCGCGGGAGACGGAGAAAGGGGATGGGAATTATTCTGCGGGGCTTTGACTCTTTTCCGCGACGCCGCTCGGTGGAATCGGTGCAAACAAACGCTGAATGCTTGCACTACTCTTCGCGGGGGATTCGGTCTGCGAGGAGTTAGTTCTTATTCTTTCTCGATTTCTTGAAGGGTGTAAGGTTTTTTTTTAGGGGGATCTTCAGTTGATTATAAGGGAGTGAATTGGTATAGGGAGAGAAGGGGCTTGGGGGTGCGAGAATTTCTTAGAGGTTAGTGGGAAACTTTTTTTTTTGTATAGTATATAAGTCGTCAGGAAGTTTTCTGACTGTCTAATATTCTGCGGGATGTAATTCATTGTAGAAAAAGTTTTTACTGTAAGCAAACGAAATTCTGGGACTTTCTATGATGTGTCTTATTTTTAATACGATTATTATAAAATATATTTAATAGTGTATAATTAATATGAGAAATTGTAGTGTAAATGTTCTTTAGAAATTAAAATTTTACTTCTACATGTAATGAAATTGTAATCTTACAGTGCTTTAGCATGTGACGCGGCAATTTTTTAAGGTACCGTACGGAAAATGAGAAACTGTTCATAAATCTCGGATGTGTGCGATGAGTCGATCAAAAAATGGAATCGAAAGAATCGAAAAGATGCTTGAACATCAAATATGATATTGAAATCGAGTGTACATGAATAGATATAGAATTTTTTATTCTCACGAAGCATATGATTTTGTCCCTCTGAAAGTTGAACAGTATCGAAAAGCGAACGTATTCTTTTTGCTATCTCAATTTTATTTATTGAGTTCTTCAATTTTGCATAAAATTAAAATAAAAAAAAAATAAATAAATAAAAAAAAAATAGTACACTCTAAAATATAAACATTCAAAATTGCAGAAAAATGTTGAGAAGTCTTTATAAAGCAATAATTTTTAATACGGCATTATTTATTCGCATTCAATACACAGAAATATCTCGAATAAATTTTATGAATTATACTTTCCCCCGCAATAATTATATTGGCACTTAAAAATTGGAATAAGCTTCGCACGCAAAACTAAAGCAGCAAAGTGAATGCAGCAAATTTAAAGGTAAAATTGCAGAGCATCGAAGCCCCACTTAGTCATTAACCATAAATACAAGAAAATACATGTACGTACGAATGAGGAGACGCGCGAATGAATGCCAAAGTGGATTCGGATCCGCATCAGCGAAAACCAATCACAGGAGGTAGGGAGGAGGGCGACAGAGAGAACGCGGAACGATGAGGATCGCATGAATAGGTGAATCTAAGCCACCGGCAGGATGCGTTTACACGCCGATATATATATGTATATACTGTGAATACGCGTGGCATCGCTCCACCACTGAAGCTCTTCCACCTAATCACAATAATTTTGGACAGACGGAAATATCAGGGATGCGGCAGGGATCGAGGATACGACTGCACAAGTACCTAATCAGTGGTAATAGAAAATCGATTTCGCGCCGGCGATTAAGATTGCCAACTAGCTATGGGTGTTTTGTCTTCGGGTCGAACTCGATCATTGCCAATTGAGTGTTTGTCAGCGGCAGTTTCGCGCACTTCAGTGATCGAAAGTTCATTTGAATCAATTGTCTATACTTACATTTACACACCGCTTTGCAATTTTTGTATTTATTTATTTATCGATTTAATTATTTATTGAGTATCACGCGGATTTAAGAGCTCATTAAAATAAAATTTATTATAATAGTAACAGAATAAAATCGGTGGACAATTAAAACAACAGATATAAACTATACATTATATTTAGTTTTTTTTAATTAAGAAAATATAGTTAAATAATATTTCATTTAATTAACAACAAAAAATTATATAAATTCTTAATTAAAATAATTTGTCTCTTCAAAGGTTTACATTATATTAACAAAAAATATAAAGAATAAAAATAAATAGTACAATGCTTATTTAACTACAAATATTATTTAAACTTTACATCCTTATACTACACGAAGGTACATTAATTATAATAGTAAAGAAAATTTTGTTCATCTATTAATTCAATTCGCAAATAAATCTCTACTTTAAAGTTTTTCTTTTTTTTTTGTTTTTCTTTCTCTTTTTTTCGAATCATTAACAATCCTTCATCTTTACAGAAACCGAAAAGTAAACTCGTACATAAACTTTCATACAACTAAAACTCGTGGCCTTCTTCATCATTACACCCGAGAATGGAGCAAAAAGTTTATACGAACGAAAAAAAAAATGCGCAAGATGAATAGACGTGGCTGGTGCAGAGAATTAAAAGTGAAAGCCTTGAGAGATACTTGACGAAGTGTTAATTAGTCGGAGATCAGGAGTCATGGACTCGCGAAGGCATTAGACGAAGAAAGGGTAGGACAACGTCGAGAGGAATAAACGCGTGCGCATGACCGATCGCGACGGCGCCAGATGGAACTGCAACTATTCCGGCCGAGATGCTTTACATTTCCATTAAATTTCAACGGAGTGAATAAACGACGGCCATCGTCGCCTCCTGGGGATATGATGTTTTGGCCCGTCGGGTATGTTAATTTCATTATTTCACTACATTCGTCTGCCTACATTTGTGAGCTGTGAAAAAGGGAGGGATCCATTTTTTTATGACGAAAGAGTTAATTTGATCGCTGCAGTGTAAGCGTATATAGTTTATTTCCAGAAGAAGAAATGCAAATATTGTTTGTGCGAGCGGGAAAGTGCGACGGGATAAAAGATATTGCCCAATATGCCAGTGTTGATTTGGAGGACGAAAATTAAAGGGAACAGATTCACGAGGGAGACTTTAAACTGATTGGAAGCAGCGTGGATGATGAAGAAAGGGTGAAATAATTAAATTTCACGGGCGCACAGTCACTGTCAAGGCTTTCGGGGAAAGTGAGCGTAGACGAAGTTTTAAACCTCGCAAATTCGAGCGGGCGATATTTACCAAAGTAAATCGCTAATTAATTGCGTCAGAATATAAGTCATTGTAAATTTTCAGAGTCTACTAAAAGTCCTTAATAAAAGGTAATACGTCGTTATATTCTTCTACCATTTATTCGTTATCATAAACATTCAAAGTATTTTTATCTTTCGTTTTTCATGAAAGCTTAATACAAAAATTGCTTTAAGTAGTATAAATGCGTTTTCGTCAGGCGGAGTGGAAACTTTTCAAGAAGCGGCTTGATCGAATTTTTATTGGCATTGATTTTATGTTAACGTATATAAGTATAAACTATAGGTGAGTTTTCACAACTAGTTTGTTATTTAATTTTAACTTTCAATTTGATATTTTATTACGTTTAAAAAATAATTCTTTCTTAGACACAACGATTCAAACTTCCGTTAAAGTGTCTAGCAGCAAAAAAATAAATAAATAAAATCAGGAAAGATATTAACAAATCAATCAATCAGGTACTTTAACAGCGCCACAAAAGGAAATATAAATAAAAATGATGCTCATTATCCGGACGATAAAATTAAATTCTTTCCAGCTCGAAAAAAGACTCGATTTTCCGGCGAAAACACAGAATGGCTCTTTGTCCCTCTCTCCCGCTCTGTGCTAAAATCGCGCTAGAAGTATAATTGAAAAAGATGAAAAAAAAAAGACGAACGGGGAGGGGCGTGCGCGTGAGGAGGCGATTGTGGGAGGAGGCGGAAAAAAATAGAAGGAAACGAGGGCCGAGCCAAACAAGCCACAAAAGGCCGGGACGGTTATAAAGCGGGAAAAAAGCCGAAGGGTCTGCGGCCTCGTAAAAAAAAGACGAATTTTAATTCGGCCGAAAAAAAGGAGAGGGAGCGGAAAATCAAGCGATGGGGAAAAAACGGCTGGACAAGTAAAAGTGAAGAAAGCGCTTCAAGCCCCGGAGAAAGGGTCGGTGAAAGGTACCGGAAAGGCGGAAGAAGAGTGAAGGGGGGGGGGGGAAGGCTCGAACGAGACGGTACGAGACGAGAATATCGCATATCCACGATACTCATCCGAAAAGCCTGACAGACCAAGAAAGCAACGGGCGGCTTGGAGTGGGCGGCGGACCGGGCGAGGAGGGAATAAAAAAGAAAATTCCCTGATGGAATGAGAGGATGAGCGCCGGGGAGAAATTACGTGTGCAGTGTGCGTCGCGCATTATGGCTAAAGTGGTCTAGTTAAGATTTGCCATTGAAGTGCGGCCTTTTGATATATCATACGCTCCGCAGCAGGAGGAGAATCCTTTTTTAAAGTACATTTCACTTCCTGGTCTTTTCTTTACTTTTTTCTTTTTCTTTCGTCTGAAAATTTCAAAATTATTCATATGCGTCTTATTTGTAGTCGCGATGTGTCGGACCCGCTGGTGGTACTGTGCATTTTTATAACGCGGTTTGCGTTTTTTGTTTAAATTATGCGAGAAGGGATAATGGTTTGCTTTGAATGTCAATTTTTAAAAGACTCTTATATTTTACTTTTTCAACTTGTCTTTTAGAACGTTTTTATGAAATGTTCATTGAACAAAAATTAATACAACAATTTTATTTATTTATTATTACCGTGTTTTATGTTTATTCTTTAAAAATAAATTTTCTGATAATATATATTTCTTCACTGAGAGAAATGTTTAGTAAAAATTACTGTGTTTCTCATAAAAATTACTATACTCTATGAGAAAAGCGGCCATTATGAAAAAAATTACTATATTTTAAAATAAAATTTGTAAAAAATATAGTTAAATTTTCCAGACAGTATTGTAATTTTTACTGTATTTATGGCAAATTTTACTATTCAGGATAGAAATTTAAACATTTCTCTGAGTGTTCAAATGCAAATAAAAGATGAAAACAATTAATTCTTTACTTTAACAAGTGACAATTAACAATTAGAGATTTGGAGATCAGTATCGCTTCGTATACTTTCACTTTTCTTGAAAAAAAAAATAACCATGTACTATATACTAATGATCGCATTTACGTAAGAATGAAGTACACAAAGTAAGTAACATTAACTAATTTACTAAATTTTTACAATACCGTAGTAAATTCACTAAATCGTTAAATTTACATGAATTTAAGCGTATATATAATTCCGCTTTCTCATAATCATCTACCGCGAACGTCGAAAGGCCCGTACATTCCCCCGTAAATTCCCCCATGATTTGCCCCCAAATAAATATTACACGCTACAAAGCGCACACATCCGGCAGCGGCGGGATGAAGTTAATAATAATCCCCGCGCCTATACGAAAATCGTGCATTCCCGAAAAAGCTCGCCGCGGCGGAAATTCCTCCTGAGCGTGTAGCGTCCGTGGGAAGCCCCGGCCTCGTGTAATACGTCGGGCGAAGCAAATGGAAGGAAGGGCTGCAAGAAACGGACCCGAAGCCTGCGCGATATCCTCGAGGGTTAAACCGACTGGACGGCTCGTGGGTGGCAGCGGCTCGCCGTCAGGGAGAGGATTCGTAATACCCCGAATTCCAGGATGGATGATTCACGCACGACCTGACATCCTCCTTTTTTTTCCTGGCGTGTGTGCTCCGTTTCTTTCGCCTCGGCGTCTTTTACCCTCCTGCTCGGGAGGAGCTGCCTGTTAGCTGTCGCGCGGCACTTTTTCACGCGGCGAGCTCGTGACGCCGGCGGAGATACGCAATACTTGTTACCTTTTTGCCCGGACAATGGGGGCCCGGCCTGAATAGGTAGATTTATACTGTTGCCGGGGGAGGAACAATGGCTCTTCGGCTGGAAAATCGAGAGCGAAAAGTCGAAGAGGACAAGGCGCCCCATTGCAGGGCGTTTAATTTTTGCGCCCACGAAAGCCAACTGCACTGTATTTTTCGTTGCAAATGCCGTGCGCGAGAATGAAAAGCGGTTTGCTTTAGAAATTTTGTCGGGAGAATGGATCTTTGGAGAATTTTTCTTTTTTAATTTTTTTGTTTTCTTTCTTTTTTTTGTCAGTGCTTCGTCTACGTTCTTTGGAAAAATGAGGGGAGAGCTTTTCGGTTGAAAGGAAAAAAATAGGCGGGGGGGAGGGTAAATACAAAGTTGTTTATAAAATGAAATTTTAGATTCTAATTGGGTGGGGATATTTTTCTTGCCGGGCTAATTAGGAGCTTCATCCGATTACACAATCTTGCAAATACAGCGAAACGTGAATAAACAAGATTTCCTTTGTTGTGTTAATGAGTTTACACAGAGCTAATGTTTCATCTCCATCATTGCAAAACAACTGCTCGAAATTATTTGCCATTTAAAAATTCGTAGATTTTCTTCAACAAAAACTCGTTAAAATACATTTATTGAACAATATAAATGAAAAACTTTATTTTTAATTATAAATAAGGCAAATAACAAAATTTACGTGTTTAATTACTGGGCACTACACTCTTTTTTTGTTTAATTTGTTTTTTTTTAATAATGTTTAAAAAGAAAGTTTAGTGTACAATGAAATGTTGTTTTTATAAATTATTTTATTTTATAAATATTGTAAATGCAATATTAGTAAAATTTTCATCTTCCACGTTCATCCTGATTTCAAAAGAATAGCCATAGAATAATAATAGTAATCTATGCATGCATTTAGTTTACTTTTTACAGGATTTATTTTGATTTTTAAATAAATAAAAATAATACTAAATTAAACTGTCTGTTGGAACTATCAATTGCGAAAAAAGAATAGTCATAAAATAATCATGATAATAATCATAATAATAAAAATAATGATACTAATATTTCATATGCACAGATAACTTAGTTTACCTCTTACAGGATTTACTTTGATATCCATAAACATAACAATAATAATATAAATTAATTCTTCAATCTCTGTCAACATCAAGATATACAATCGAAATAACAGTTTTCCCCGAAACTATGAATTACAGAAGAAATCAATTTCCACGCAAAAACAAGCCATCACGAAGCGATCCAAAGGGCAAATTTTTTCCAAACACGTCATATACTTACGTCGGGAAGCCCCGACCAAGACGGCATTCGCAGACGTTCCGGCGCGCACGCATACTTCACGAGGGCCGGGTCGAGCAATCGCTCAACCGAGCGTGTCCGCCTCGTGTGTCGGAGGGATTTCCGCCGTGGCTCCAAGGCCGGCCAATTAGAAGGCCAAGTAGCGAGGAGAGAAAAAAAGGACACCCGAGGAAAGAGAGAGAGAGAGAGAGAGCAAAAACATTTTTCTCCGCGGGGCGGCGGTCAGGGTGCGAGAGGTGGGCGGTCGGAATTTTGGCGCCTCGCGCTCGCCTCCGCCTCCGGTGTCTCTCTTTTCTTTTAGTGTTTTTCTCGCCGCGAGCGCGAGCGAGAAGTGGCAGGGACCGGCTGGGGCACGGATTTTCCCGGAGAGCGACGCGCGCGAGGGAGACAAGGCCGCCGTCGTCCCTGCGGCTTTCCACTTGGTAATGCTGTTGGCCGTTTGCGAGTGGCTTTCGTCGTTTTCGCGTGATTGAGTTTCGACGGGGCGATCCTCCTCACCCCCCTTTCCTTGCCTCACGAGCACACGGTGGATTCCCTTACTTTTCCGAGTGCGATACTAGTCGAATTCTCGGGGTCCTCCTTTTTTCTCTTTTTTTTTCCTCTTGTTTTCTCTTAAACGCGCCGGCAAAGGCCGGGAGACACAGGGTCTTCGGCAATTTTTTACTTGGCGACGATCGCTGCTTTCTTTTTATTGCGTTCTTCGACTCGCTGGTGTGTTTTATACGATTGTTATGAGAAATTACAGCATTGAAGTAGGTGTAATCTGAGTGTTTTTATTTTCTCGAGAGGAAAAATGAGCTTTAACAAATAATCAATTCGCTTTAAGTAGTACAATGGCAGTTTAGTCAGACGCGACTGAGTCTTTTAAAGGAGCTTCTTAATCTTATTGATACTTATTACAAAAAATGAGGCTTGCGATAAGTGGAAAATAAATATTAAATTATTTTTCAGTAGTTTAAGTACGTTTTAGTCAGACGCGACTAAAACTTTTAAAGGCGTTACTTAACCGTATTGATATTAATTTTTCCTTACTGATTCTATAAATCAAAAAGAAGTTATTATTTAAAATTAAATTAAGAAACGTAATAAAATAAAATGAATTTCATTCTAAACTGTTAAACCAAGAGTAAAAAAAATAAAAAAATAAAAATAGTAAAAACACGGAATAGCCGCTTAGTTAGAGGCATATTGGTGGGTCGGAATAACTAATAGAAGTTCTCGAACTTGCGAGAAGTTTATTAATTAATCTGAATTTACTTTCTCACCCATCATATTTTAGAAGTGCCAAGGGGATATCGTTAAACTGCTTAAGCAAAGGAGAATGTGTCGCGAATTCTGTAACTAAAATTAATTAATCTTAAGATGGCCGAGCCCTGGACAGAACCGCATTGCAGCCCAATGCTGTACCTAAAAGTAAAGAACCGCTTTCCTCTATACAAAATATTTCAGTCGAACATTAGAAAGCTGATAACCGAAATGAAATTAATTTATGTAACATATATTTGCTTACTTGTCAAACGATATTCGAGAGAAATTATTTACTGAGATTAGCAACAATTGATCTATTTATAATTGAGAGTGTTTGATTAAAAAATAAAATAAAATATGAATGTAACGTACTGCACTTGCATGATTGGATCACTTACTCGCTGTAAACTTGAGATCAAGCGTACGCTAATTAATATTGACGTATACTTATGCTAAATAGAATATTATATTTCGATGGAGGAATATTGTAATGAAATTGGAATATCAATTATACCTTCGAATAAATGAGTTACTTGTATTTTAATTTTTCATTTCGAAATTCACATGACGTAAATTTGTTAATATCAATGCCAATGAAATGTGAATTAATTAAGTTTAACCATTTATTAAATTAAATTTCTACCTTGCTGCACGACTATCTATAAAATGCAATGCATACAAATTACTTTTTATAATTAACGTACTGCCGTTCAGTTTTTTTTTCAGAATATGATTTTTGATTTATTGTAACTTTTATAATTGGACTGTAAAGAAAAACATTGATTTCCGATAACTAATTCAATAACTCAAAAAAAAAAAAAAAAAAAAAAAAATTCGCTTTAATATTTTTTTTCGAGTAATTTTTCTTCATCACTCCCTACATCATACCAAAACATCCACGAATAAATTATTTCTCGCATCAAAAGAACTTGTTCTTGATCCTCCACAAAAACCGCATTAGCGCCGCCGCTAAAGCCCATCGTTAATTCCACCCGCCTCGAAATCATTAACTCGGCCAACAAATGATAATCCCCGACGTGTCGAGCAAAACTACGAGCGATCGGGACAAATTGGGCGTTTCTACGATTGCGCGCTTCGAAACACAAAATTCATCGGCATCAATAATACACCCGCGTCTGATAATGCGCGCATAGGCCGCCCCGGCGAATTTTGTAATAAATAATTTACTCCGCCGCGGCAGTTTCAATCGACCGATCGGCCAGATCAAAGCTCCGCGAGGATTAAAGGGCCGCACCAGCGGAAAATCATTCGGCCCTCCTGCCGGCGAGTTCTAATAAATTCGACGACGTGCCACCGCAAAGCCCCGCTAATGCCCAGGCGAAAAACATCATCGGCTGTAATCCTTGTAATGTTTGCCTCGCGCGGGCTGGATTACGCGGGTACACTTTTTGCGCCGTCGATCATAGCGCGCAACGCGTGCGACTAGCCGAATATTGAATGTGCCGTGGTTTCGTGGATTTTGGAAAATTTATGCGCCCGCGCCCCCGGCGCTTTGAAATGCTGATTTATTTATAGAAATGCGGAGGTTCCGACGATTCTGACGAGATAACTGTCGACGGGAGGGGGGTGTTGAATTTGGACCTTATTGGATTGGGTGTTGCTTTTCTTTGGGATATTGTATTTTCTTGAGCCACTGTAAGCTTCATACGTTCGAATGAGAAAAGAGTCGCTTTGGACGTCGGGATTTACTGTTAACGCGAAGGTTTTAACTTATTTATGTTATGCGGGGGACACTTATTGAACACTTCTTGAATTGAGAATAGATCCTTTTGGGTGTAAATTAAAAATTTTCTTTTATATCGGAGATTTTTGTGACAGGCGGTTTATCAATGCAGTAAATGTCGAAATGTTACGTTTATGTACTTGTTTTTTATTTAATAATAAACAAAATTTATCGCTTTTTGATTTCTCATTGTTAAGTCGACAATTATAGAAACGTTAAAACGAGATTATGGATTGTTATATTGTCTAATGAAATTGTAAAATACTATATATTATACGTTGCATACTTCTATAATAAATTGCAGTCATCGTTAAATAAATAATTTTATAATGTACAACATTT
>JAWWEP010000001.1:9343510-9358253 GCA_035582995.1 Sycophila quercilanae
TTTTCAATGCACTGCTGCAATTTTTACCTACAAATTTTTTCAATGAATTGTAAGGTACGCCGTTCATCTAAAAAATATTAAGTACTGAATATCTTAATATATTTTTAAAATAATATTTTTACATTAAAAATGATATCTATATAAGACATTAGTTGCAAACTATTATTTGTCTACTAGCTAATTATAAAAATCAATATTGACGCTATAATTAATGCATAAAGCTAAAAATTAACATTTGATAAAATTCGAAGACATATATCCGTTGTTAAAAATAAAACACTACCGGAGCATTCAAGAGTATTCATCGCGAAAAATTTGCGAACGCGATAGAATAAGAAGAGAAGCAACCCTATAGAAAAGGGACAATAACGGAGCGGAATAAAATGTGAGCGGAAGCTTAAAAAGAACTGAGAGATACGCGTGAAAAAAGAACGATGTAGAGAGAGAAAAAGAGAGACAAACAGAAAGAGCGAGAGAGAGAGAGAGACACTCAGATAAGTAAATGTGAAGAGGAAAGGAAAAAGGGAGAGTCCGATAACGAAACATCGGTGGAGTGAAATAAAAGACCACGCCAGGGGAGGATAGGGGTATAAAGGGTCGAGTTGGACTCGCTCACGTCTCCCGCAGAGGGTCAATTTTCGATGTTACCCGGCAAACTTGAGGGAAGTGTATTTGTACTCGCGCCCGACCATATCCGCCGTATTACTACTTAAACTCGAGAGGCATTGACCGTCATTGTTTTCTCCGCGACGCGCTCCGACTATTTTTGCACGATCACGTTTCGGCCGTTCCACCGGCCGTAAACCACCCGATTTCTTTAATCTTTAGCTCGCTCAAAAATATGTTCCCTCTGGATTATCATTTTCCCGAAGCACTTTGTAACGGTAACGATTATAGTCCGGATTACAGAGTAAAGGTTTATCGCTGCTTGATTAGAAAACTGCATTACCTGACTATTTTTTTCTACTATTAGAAAACTACGATAAAAGTTTCTTCCACATCCTGCTAATACGCGTAATTCTTTTTTATTTTTACAATATAGAAAAATTCTTCGATTTTAAGATTAACATTCCAAAGAAAATAACTGTGCACTACGATTAATGTAATTTACTATAATTTTTTCTAACTACAAGGAGAAAACTGTTGCATTAAAAATTATTATTATAGTATTTACTAAAGCAAGGACAAACTAATAAATTTAAAAATATTTCAGTAAAATTTGCAAGCAATTCTATCATTTTCTTTTTATTTTTTTCTTTGTTTTGGTAAACACTATAGGGTACTTTTTAATACAACACTTTTTTCTGCGTGTCCGATAATTTCTACTAAACGACAAACACATATTTTTTACAGAGAGAGAATCTATCCTTTTCATAACCTCTATATATTTTTCTATATATATCGGACACTTAAATATACTAATTTGTTGCTAATCCACGTAATACATTTCTATATATAACACTAAACCCTTCACAGAATAAAAACGACGCCTTCCATCAAACGCATGAATGATAAAACAAAAAAAAAAAAGAAAGAAACATTACAATTTAATCCCCTGAAATTTTGCGCCTCCTACGCACCACCCACGCAGCATCAGAGCAACCTACCTTCCCCGGAATAAATAGCACTATCGTCGTTTTTCTCGCGCGAGTATACGCGCATTCATAATTCAGCGAGTTTGCGCGTACACGTCCGCCCGTACGTATATACGTACGATCGACCGCGTGGCCGCCGAGGCGCCCTCAAATACCCTCCCGTCGCCGGTGTGTTTGTGCGGGGCTGATTAATCGGCCGGGCCCGACGAATTAGCGCCCGTGTAAGCCGGAATCCTTGCCCCGACGAACTTTCGGGGACGGCTCGCGTTACAAGGCCGCCGTCCCTGCTGTTTACGCTCCTCCGCCCGCGGACGGCTCCTCTCTCTTTTTCATCCCCCTTCTTCCACCCCTCCAAAGCGCCGGTAATTATCGGCGCGGCGGCTTTTGTTCGACGCGCGCCGCGCGCGTTTATATCAATAGTCCCCCGTGTGTGCGCCCGGCCGCCGTCTCCGCCCTCCCCTTCTCCGTTTTGCGGCGCGCGCTGTCCGCGCCAACGCGGCTTTGTGCACGCGAGGGGGAGGCGAGCGCAGCCGGCGCGCATTAACGATGACGGATATCGCCGGCGACGACGACGACGGCGGCGCGACCCTCCCGCGCGCTGACAACCGCCGCTGACTTTCGGCCGCGACAGGTGGGAAAGCGCGTCGCGACGCGAAGACACGCGGTAATTAAGTTGAGAGAGTGAGAGCAGGGTGCTCGTGGCTCATCGATTAATGGATTTATTATACGCTGGCGGATTGTTATTTTTGGCTTCAAGCGGATTTGATAATATACCAGGGCGTGATGTATCAATGCGGAATTATAAGTAAAAAAGAATCTGCGAAATTTTTAAGGTAGAATAAGTAGTAAAGGTGTAATTAAAAAACAAATGATAATAATAATAAAATAAAGGTAGATGTGAAGAAATGAACAGGGTGCTCGTGGCTCGTCGATTAATGGATTTATTATAAACGCTGACGGATTGTTATTTTTTGTTTCAAGTGGATTTGATATTTATAGCGAGGTGTGATGTATCGATCTTAAATTAGGAATAAGAAAGAATCTGCGAAAATTTTGGCGTAAAGTAAGTAAAGGTTTAGTTAAAAAAAAAAAACAAATAATAAAATAAAGTTAGATGTGATGTACCGACAATGAATTTATAAGAAAAGAAAAATAAACGTAGAAAAGAAGAAGTAAAAATTTATTTTGTACAATTTAAGAAAATATTAATATAATAATTTTTATTTTAAAAGTTTCTTTATTTTTTAATATCTTTTCGATATTTTCTTAGCAATTTAATAAAGATCTTATTTTATTTCTATTCAGTATTTATACAATAGATCAAATCTGTGCAGTACACTGTGCTTTTAGCTTTTGAAAAAAATTCTTTTATACGAATTTTGGTATAAAAATTTATCTTTTCCGTTCTATCACCTTCCATCAATAAAAAATATGTGTAAAAAGACAAATATTCCCATAAAATATTCTTTTAAAAACATTCTGAAAGAATATGGTGAAATATTCGAAGAAAGAATTTGATTGTTTAATAAATAAATTCCAGATACGCGACGCAAAAATACAAAGTTTAATTAATAAGAATTTAATTTTTGGAATTCCGAAATTGTACTACAAAAGCATTTTTTTCTCTTTTTAACACAAATTGAATCAAGTATTTTATCTGAATATTTCGCAAATTTATAATAAACGTGATGCACAAATTAAGATTACGATAATAAATTCAAGAAAATGGCGCTCACGCGCTAAAGTCACAGAATTTACAAAGATAAAATTAATCCGATTAAAAACATTTTGATTTCAGATCAAGGCGTGCCGAATGAGTATTTTGAAAGACATGGACTTACTGATGAAGCGATTCGACGAGGTTCGTTTCGCTGAAAAGTGATGCTAATTAGAGCGACGCAGCATCCGTATAGTTTTGTTGGCAAAGTACCAGGCTTTATGTGGACGCCGCTCGGTTCCTCAGCGAGCTGCAATATTTACAGCTCTCGAAACTGCCGTAATTCACGCTCGTGTAATTCTGACGACCCGCTTTACAAAATAATTGGATTTCATAATCGCATTGTCCTCTAAATTCACACGTTAGCAAATAATTAACGAAAAGTAGATTGTTTTGGTTAGGCATTGAAAATATTTTATCTCTTACAACATTTTAATACATCTAAATGCTAATTCTTTAATTGAAGTATATATTTTTCTTAGGCTTTGGTTTTCGATAAGGGACATTCCACTCTTTTTGAATTTTTTTATTGCAAAACATAATGTAATGTAATTTATTTCTTCTCATTACGTGCTAGCGTGTCATAAAAGAACATTATTATTAACTTCTCATTATTAATGTTTAATTTTTAATCAATAAATAACATGAGATAATAGAGAGGGTGGTTCTATTTTGAATTTTAAATTTACTCTTAACTGATTTTTTCCAGGTTTATTTTTAAATAAATAACTTAAGTAGATAATGCCGAGTTTAGTCAGACGACCATATTTTATATGGATTTTTTAATTTCGTACTACTTTGTGGACTAATTAATTAATTTATTTTTAAATATTACGCTTAAACTGATGACAATTATTGTCTTGGGGTATTGTAATATTCTTATAGGCTTTTTTTCCAGAACAATAGTTTCAAAAATATTATCAATGTGTGGTTGCATTTTTACCACAAAATTTTTTCCAATGACTCGGAAGCCTTTATCATAAAAAAACATTACATAATACTACGATTTTTTAATTTCTGCTAGTATACTTCATCAATTTTGAAATTCTGAATATAACTCGTATATCATATTATGTCTGACCATATTTGTATATTACTACTTGCGCTTTATACTAAACCCTGCCTAAACTGTTTTAACAAAGTAATCCCGAGTAATTTTGCCTAAAGTAAACATAAACAGATACTTTTATATTCTCCTCTCATATGTAATAAAAAAATGAAAACTCGATTTCAGAGAAAACTGAGACAGTCTATATCTCAGTAACTCAACGAATTTTTAATGTCCCAACTCCCCGTAGACGTAACTAAATAATACCATCTAAAATTTCAATTCTCTCCAAGAATGAAACTTTTTAAGTTATGAATTTTCTTATACACCGTTAATTAAATCTAACATGATGCAACAGCAGAATCCACAAGACCAGATTCAAAACTGAAAATTGTGAACGACGTGCGCAACAGTTTGGAACAATCCGCCCGAGAAGATGCGTCTCAGCCTCAGCCCGAGCGTAAAAGGGGCGAAGATCCCGGCGAGGCTACTGCACACAGAACCGCCTTGCGCTTGCGATGCAACGTCGCGTTCTCGATCGATGCCTCGGTGCGTCTCTCTCCCCGGCCGCACGTACACGCATATACATGCGGTTCCGCTCGTCGCGCGGCGGATGTTTCCTTGCCCGCGTCGCCGGCACGCCGCCCCCTGCCGAGGCGGATGCCGAGAGGAGGGATCGTAATTACGGGAATTGAGTACCATTAAGCCCCCCGAGACGCTCGCGAATTTTCCGCCGGAGGCCGGACCCTTCTTTTTATCCATCCAGGGGGAGGGAGCGATCGCATCGGGGATGACGCCGATGCGCCGTTAAGCGGCTAATTGACTACTGTCATTTGCCCTGAGGATTGGAGCTCTTATAGGTACATCCGATGGGTTACTAGCTGGATTATGACTCTTTTGTTTTTTTTTTCTCTTTGGGGTTTTTGGAGCTGCAGATGGGCATCGTTTATTCAGGAGCTTTTCGTTTCCTCGTGTCTTTTAGTCTTTTCGCGTGTAATCTAATGTTCCGGGATTTTGGTACGCTCGAGTGATCCTCGTAGAAATTTCGAATGAATTTATTTTACGTTATGTATGCGACCTACATTGCGGGTGCACGAGGAAGAGAAAGGCTCATGTGGAAAAATCAAAAAGTTCCTCGGAAGATACGAATAAGAAGATTGTATGAAAATATTATTGTTTTTTTTTTTTTTATTTAAGTATTTCGAGGCTCTTTAGAACCTTATATCTGCTAAAATAGTATCTGTTATTCATGTCAATTATTAAATTAAATATTAGTATATTAGAAAAAAGTGTTGAAAAAAGATATGAATGTACAAAAGCCTGCTGCTTTTTTTAATAAGTTAATTTTAATAATTAACTAACTTATTTAAAAAAAAAAGCAACAGGATCTTGTACATTCATACATTGTTTCAACACTTTTTTTATGTAAAATTCCTTATTATTATTTTTTTATTATTATTATTTTTTTGTAAAATTCCTTTTATGAAACTTAATTATCTTTACTTGTTTAAACTGATCGTAGATAATTTCGTTGAACTTCTTTCGCGTCATTTACCTCGGCTTGCATAACTGCGACTCGCTTTATCTCGAAACTAAATATTTAAAGTGTCAACGGTTTCTTGCGCCCGAGCTTACAAAGTCTAAGCGATCAAGACCAAACTTTGTAAATGCATTGTTAAACGCAGCACCTATTACCGTGATATATTTTTACTCGGCTATCGAGTAACTGCGAGCGATACAAAAATAATTAGTTTAATCAAAATAATTAATGTCGTAAAGTACCCACATTTTTGTATATAAAACTTTTATTGAACGATTAAAATAAAATTTTATGAAAAAACAAAATAATCTTTTTTTTATGTTACGCACGAGGAGGGTTGATAAAATATAAAACGCACGGTGATAAATAACGAGTGTTGAGTATTTTTCACCGTGTCATAATAAAAAAATATTTATTAAAAACTACTTGAAAAATAGGCATCCGAAGCAGATATTCCTTTTTTCATTGTCACAAAAAAAAGAAAAAAAATATCATTAGAGAATCATCTCTCACGCGTCGGTGTGTCCCAGTTTTTCATTCAACAACTTTTTTTATTTTTATTTAACATGATTAATTGCAAACACTGAAGGACGTATGACGAAGTAGAAAAAGCGAATGATTGATATAAACTCGTAAACGTATATAATTACTTGATTGATCGGCTCGTCATCGGCGCGCTGTTTGCCTTCACGATATACGCCAGGATTTAATCAAAAATATTTTATTTACTTAGATTCGTTTTCGAAGCGAATAAAGATCGAATTCTTATTGACACAGTGAATTCTAATGGATTAGGGAATGTTGAATACTGCCTACTTTTAATTAAAAATAAATTATGTACAAATATTTTTGTGCCTTCCCCTCCCTACACAAAATAATAATGATCGATATAAATATCAAGAACGAACCAAATAAATATCTACAAAAAAATATAACGATACAGCAATACCTATTAATATCATATAAATTTTTTTTTTTAAATACGTAATATAAATAATTTATTAAAATACTTAAAAAATCGCCAACGATAAGCAAAATACCGCCCAGGCAGTTAACTATGTGTGTTTATCGTATATACACCAAAGTAAATCGAAACTTTTCGACGCGCGAAGTGTGCGCGCAATTCTCTATTGGAAAATGCTAATTTGCTCAAAAAGCGTGTGGAGCGCCGTCGAATACCTAATCCCCCGAAACTCGAAAATACACATACACAGTGCATATCACCAACTGCTAATTTGCACGAGCTACTACGGCCCGTTGCCAAACACAGCCCCAATCCCATTTACTCCGCGGGGCCAGAGGTAAAAAGCGGTTCGGCATAACGTAGAGTTCAAACATTTGCCCAGCTCAAAATTCGAAAGCCCCAAATGAAGGGAATATGTATCTTTCAGATCGGCAAAAAGCTTCGGTCGCGCGCCTCGTCGAAAATAAACTTCTCCATCCCCCCCGGCGTCTGAGTGCCTCAACTTCGAGCCGCGAGATCGTCGACTGCCGATCGAAGCCCGGCAAAGCACCTGCAGGGGTCGGGGGAACGAAAAGAAGGAGAAACGTCGCGCCGACGTAGAAAACGTCGGATCGGCGAAAGTTTCGGAGAAGCCGCGCGTCGACTAATTAAGCGAGTTTCCCGCCGCGGCTAATCCGCGCCAACTGGCCTCTCGCGAGTGGTGCAAGTCAAGAAGTGGTCAGACGCCTCCGCGGGGTCGGGGCCGCGCGAGGAAAAGCGGATCCGTCGGAGAAGCCGCAAGTGGATGACCTGCCGCGTCGGAAGGGGGGGGGGAGGGGAGCGGAGAAGGCGAGATCAAACGGGTGGTCGCGGGTCAAAGGACGCGGGCCTTCTGCGGGAGATAAGGTAAGTAGCGCGCGGCGAGAGACAAGGAGGGAGAGAGGAAAGCCTGCGGTGAGGCCGGGGCCGTGGCGGTACTTCTCCGGAACGTCATTTAACTCGGGCATTCGAGAGCACGGGAGCTTACTTCGGACTAGCGGAATGCCGGGGAACGACGGGCAAAGGAGGCGCTCCTTGGGTACACTCGATCATGGTAATGCGAGGCCGAGTTTCGCGCGGCTCGGCGACGTGCGAGGGGCCGACACCCGGGAGAGAGCTTCGTTAGGGATTTTAACCGTCGCAATGATATGTGGACCGATGACGTTAACTGATTAAAGTCGTGATGTGTGCGGCCGGGGGAAAGTTCACCTTTCGACTTGAAAGCATTAATTTCAGTCGATTTCCTATGTATGGCAGAATTTGCAACGTTGCGAATGCGATCAGGGTGTTAGTTATTGACATTTTTCTTTGCCACTCGAATAGAAAGCTTTTCTCGAGTGTTATCGCATTCGTAATTATTCGATTCAGTTTGATTTAAGTAACATTGAAGCTTTTGTCAGTGCAAATAATTCAGAAATAATATATACACTGCGGGAAATGTAATCGTGGTATGGTTTGCAAATACTGCGATAATGTTTACGAGAAAATCTCTGTAATTTTCACTTAGAGATTATTCTTTGGAGACACTTTGTAATAATTATAAAAAAGCTCCGAAATTGTTACAAAAAAAGCTTTGTAATATTTACAAACAAAAAAATCTATAATTTTTACAAGAAAATTCTCATTATTTTTACAGAGCTTTGCCTGTAAAACAATTAAATTTAATTCACGTAATTTTTATGGAGAGCTTTAACCGTAAATTTTGCGAGAAAATTCTTTCGGTGTGCTTTCTTGATTGAAACTTCTTTTAACCAAATTATCTGGCGAATTCGTACTTACGTGTCGAAATTTTATTTAAACAACATTTCTTGGAAAGACTTTTTTCCTTTACATAGAAATAAATAGAAGGAAATCTTAAAAGTCTTTGTTAATTTATTTCATACTTCTAGTATACTTCTTCCTAGTGAATATTTATGAAGTAGAAATGTTCCATTAGTAATCTGTAAAGAGAGTTCTTCAACAGAATAATTAAAAAACAAAGTTTAAAATTATTCAAACTAATTTTGTACGAACAATCTAAAATAAAATAATTTCGATCAAAGACTTAAACAGTCGCAATATTCTTCGGAAGCCAATTTGAGGAATCACTCGGAGGGGGGCAAAGTAACAGAATAATTTCAAATCCGCGAAATTACGCGATCGCCTGACGCTTGTCAAAAGCAGAACTGCTAAAGTATCGTTATAAGCCGGAGATTCGCGAGCGGCGGCGGACTCGAGGAGAATGAAAAGCAACGAAGTGCAGTAGGAGGGGCGTCGCTTTGCGAGAGCAACAAAAAAAAAGAAAAAGCGCTGATTCCAGGAAACGGGAAGTTGAATTGCGAGTCCGCGAAAGCCAGCCGAGCGCGCCGCGGGAAAAACAAAAGGCGCGGGTTGGTGGGGATGGAGGAGGGAAGACCGAAGAGATAAGTCCGTCGACGGCGCTGAGCCCCGAGGCTGAGACGTCACCGGCCGAAATAAGTTCCGCTAAGAACCATAATGCAGACCGCCCGAGATAAAGCCGGTGCGATGGTGCGTGGATTAATGAGCACTGTTAAAATTTGTCTCGCCGGCTTCGTAAGGGCTTGTGAAATATCGGCCAGAGCGATTATATTCTCGGAATGTAATTTGTACTACAGTTTTAATAACAAATTGCTATCATTATTTATTTATTTTTATTTTATTTTACTTTTATTGATTTGGGATAATTACGTTTCTTTGAAAGAAGAATTAATGTTTGAAAGTTGTATTACACTTTTAAAAAATTTAGTATCATCGTTTATTTATTATTTTTGTTGTAATTGTTATGGAATCTCGTAATTAGGATTTTTTTTTTAAATAAGAATTAATGTTTAAAAGTTGTACTACACTTTTAAAAAAGTATAAGTAGCTATCATTGTTTATTTATTTAAATTGATTTGAAATCTTGTAATTACAAATTTTAAAAATTCAAAAATCATGGTATAGTAATAAATGTTACTATAGTGAGTAAAAGTAGTAATCTCTTTCATAATTTTGAAATTTTCTGCAAAATTGCATCTTTTCCACTGGTGTAATATCCCACGAGCTTGAACTCTAAGATGATAAATCTGAATACTCTGGTGATGTTGCTGAAATTGAAAATAATTTTAGAGCAGATTTTTATTATTTCTTAACTTAAAAGTAACAATGAATAGGTAAATAAATTGTTTTATTAAAACTCTTGACGGAGTTGAATAAAAAAAATTATCCCTAAAAGGATTACGAATACAAAAGACCTGAAAAAAATTTCAAACATTATTTGCAGAGAGAAAATCCTTTTGAATTTCGTACTTCAAGCCGTGAAAAGAAATATTTAGTTCATAGCAAGCTTACGAAATTAAAAATTTAAATTACCCGAACACTAAACACCCGACAGTCAAATTCAACTAGAAAAACAAAAAAATATATGTATATACATTTACGCCAGAAAGTTAGCGTGAACCACTTGGAAAGCTGTAAAGTTCACCCAAGTCCGAATTGTCAGTTATATACGTGCAAGGAGCACGTTACACCGGACATCTTAACGCTCTAGAATCCCCGTAGTGTACAGCCGAGAGCAGACTAACTTGAGTAAACCCATCTCATTCATTAAATCCTTTAACAGCCCTTGAAGTTGAAAATTTCACGCCGAAGCTCGAGTATCGCGAGCTCCCAGATTGCCGGGCCCACAGGAGCCGGCGCCAACTGCATTTTTGCATTGCGTCGCTGCGCTCGATATCGCGGCCCCCCAGTATCCTAAAGTCGCGAGCGACAACCGTGAAACCGAAACGGAGGGGCGGAGGAGCCGCGGCGAGATGAGGGAAGGAGCCGTTCGGTTACGCAATGAGAAAACAAAAGTGAGTCGCGCCCGCCGCGGGTAAGAAGGGTCCTCGGGGGGTGATGGGGTTGCGAAGTCTTAAGGTGGAGGGAAGTTTTCACAGTCGTATAGCTTGGAAATGGATTTTCCTCGCGGAGCGACGGAAAGTTGGCCGCGCTCTCCTCTCCCTTTCGCCTGTACAGGCTCTTTCAAAAACAGACACCTGTCAGGGGCGCGGGCCAACCTCGACGACTCTCCTCCCCCCGCCGGCGACAATTTCGCGAGCGTCTGGAGCGACGCTTTCGTCGCAAGGGATGGAAAAGAGGAGATTCTTTAAATTCCTGCGCCTCGCTTCTCTCTCACTCGGTTTTTTTTTCGACCGATTTTATTCCGCGCCTCCGCCCCTCTTTCTTCCTCTCTCTCTTTCTCTCTTCGGTCTCTATCTTCGCGGCGGCACTTTTCCTCGAGTTCGACGTCTATACCGAGGAGCTGCGCTGCTCTCTTGCTCGATTTTCCGACTTATTTATGTATGGGGCTTCTCCTATAGTTTAGGAGTGTATTTTACGAATTGAGAGCTCGCTCCGTTGCGGTATTTCAATGCCGCTCTCCAAAAGTTGTTAAGACGCGAGCGGAGCCCGAGTCTCAAGGAGTTAGACGATGCTCAATCACTATTAAACGTTAAATTGTGTTAAGACTGCGTAAAACGTATTTTTCTGGATTCTCGATGTATTTAAGAGATTTAATTATTTATCTGAAGTTGTGAATTTAATGGAAACATTTTTGAAGAAGTAGCGATTAGTAAAATTCTTCAATTAACAATCGATGTTAATCGATTACCATGTAAACTTATTTTTTTTCAAGTACATTTATACAGTTTCCTGTAATTTTCTTTGAATTTTATACCTTTACCGTATGGGGACTTACTATTCAATGTTAAATTATAATCTTTTAGAAATATCGAAAAAAAGGCTGTGAATTTCATTGAAGAGCTTTAAGAAAGCTTTAAATTGAAAAGTTATTAATTATTTGATATTTTTTGCGACTTGAAAATTGTATAAATTATAATATATTCTTTCAATAATTTAATTTATAGTAATAAACAACTTTTTTCTAATCTAATATATAGTAAATATAAAAGTTTCTTCTACGGTGAGTAAAATATTTATTTAGAACTTAACTTTTCTTACTACTTACAATTTACAAAAAATTAAAAACATAAAAATGTTGTTAGTTGAACCGTTGAAATTTTTATTTTCAAAACCTTACTGCACTCTGGTATTTTTAAATAGTAATTTCAGGAAATGAAAACTTTTTACTTAAAATTTAAAAATGTACGATCCATTAAAACTGACTCGATTAATTTTTTCTAATCTTTTTTTATTATTCACTAAAAATATCCAGTCAAAGATTAAAGCCATTTTTCAACTATTAATTAATTCTTCTTAATAAATCTTAACCATTATTTTGGTCAAATAATTTCCTAATCTACACTAATTTAATCTACTTACTAGTACGAACACATGCACGGTAACTTCTTAACGTCTATTAAGAAAAATTACTCCCAAGCCACTAAAACAAAAGAAAAAACGATAAATTTTCTAAATTCACCACCTTAATCAGCTGAAATTTCGCCTTGACCTCGCAGCCTCTTCTCCCCTAAAGCTTCTCAGTACTTACCGTAACAATAACGCCGCCCAAAAGTACAAGCGCGAATCGCGATATATTCGCCCGAGCAATTCGTCAAAAAGCCCCTTCCGGGGAAAAGGGACCTCTCGCTCTCATTACCAGATTTCGCTTAATGCCAGTTGTCGGTCGCCCATGCATGCAGCCTTTCGCTCGCTCTTTAACCCCGTCCCCCAGCCATACCCTCGCGGCGCGTCAACCTCTCGCTCTCCTGCTACTTCCTATCGCGAGCCACGCGCGATGCGAACTCCAGGGCGCACTGCACAAAGAGTCCCGGAGAACTGCGGGGATATGTTAATTTTCCGGTAGGCCGACGTTCCTTCCACCATGGCAGGCGCGCTCCGCGTATATACTCTTATCCCACCCCGACCACGCCGACTTCGCGCACGACTAGGCTGCGAATTTTCCAAGATTTTATTTCAGATCCCTGAGCGCATCGCGTGCTCATCCTTTCTAATGCTCCTGGCTATTCCTCGTCTCTTTCTCTCTCTCTTTTTTTTTATTTATTTATTTTGTATTTTTTTTTCTCATTTTTTCGTTCTTTTAGTACTTGCATGTACGAGTGCGGTGCTCGTTGCTTTTCTATTGCGACTGCCAACTCTAAGAATTTTTTTTTTTTAATTTTTCGTTTCTATTTTTCGTTTTACCGTGCCCTGGCTTTCCGTTTAATTTAACGTCTGTTAGGAACGTGTTATTTGAAAATTATAAAAGGAATGTTGCGAAATGCCTTGCTGAAGTGACATGCAGCTATACGTAACTGGGTCGTTTCTACTTATAAAATCTCTGTGGAAGTATTTCCGTGAAATGCATTTGTGAAAAGTTTTAAGATCCTCGTGTCTAGAGTTATGAAAATCTTTTTTAAAATCGCTTATAGCTGCCAATAGATTGGCGCAATTAGCTTCCTCAAGTAGGAAACTTAATAAGCTTCATTTGTTGAACGCAGTTAGAATAAAATTGTATTGTGAAAACTATTTCAGATTTTGCATAATATAAAAAAAAATGGAGTAGCATTGAACCAGAGATTTCTGATTGAACTTGAGATTATTATCGTTATTATTAATTAAAATTAATTAAAACAAAGTACACTCCTTATTTTCCGGAATACATCGAATCAAATTTCTTAACATTATATATTTTATAGTTGAAACTAAAAAGTTTCGTGCCCTTGAAAATAATACAGACACCAGAATCTGCAACCAAATTAAATATAAAAAAAAAAGAAAAGCTCAACCATTGTTTCCCCTGCAATGGATGTACAAAAAAAAAAAGTATTATCAAAAAAATGTGAAAAAAAAACCGAAAAAAAATCTCCCTCTAACCTTTCCTTCACTTTAAATCCGAAATATAATTGTTTCCACATCAGCTATTTAAATCCGTCACTCTGATAAATGAGAAAAATCATGACAAAGCGTCTATCATCCGCAGTCGCTCGCACCAAGCGTTTGCTCTAGCATTTTTATCCCGACCGACGTGCAGCTCGTCCTATTTTGCCCCTCCCCAAGTCGGGTTAAATCAAGATATATTTTTCGAAAATTAAACGTCCGCTTAGAAGCTGAGATCTGAATTTGAAATGGGGACGTGCGCACATCCTCCCCGAACAGGAAAGCTCCAAAGAGAAAGAGACGGTGGGCAGGGAGGAGAGGACGAGCCCGGGCCCTTAATGAAGTTGCAGATGAATTCTGCCCACTCGTTCTTGACTAAATGCCAGCGTATTTAAACGAGATGCACGCCGCGCTGACGTGCGGTTAGTGTCTAAATACCCCGAATCAAGATGTGCATCCGGATGGAGCCGGGACTATTTTTGTCCCGGTTGAGCTGCGCTGGTCGCCGAGTATTAAAGACCGCGGAGGACGCTCGACTACTTTCAAAGGGAATTGAGTATGAAAACTAATTAAAATTTTGTTTAAAGCGCAAGCGGTGGGGGTAAAAAAAAAATAAAAGAGTGCGCCGAGCTTTGAGAGCCAGTTTCGCCCGAGCTTACGTATTTTAATTAATTTTTTTTAATAAATTTTCCTCAAGAAAATAAATGTGTTCCTTCTTTTTTTGTTCTCTCTTTTATACCTTCCGCTGTATTTCATTGCGCTTTAGTTTAACGGCAGTCGGCGGAAAAGGATTTTTTAAATTGTGCACCTTCCCGCTGTTGACCTACAATATAAAATCTCAGTGTTACGAGTGCGACACTGCCAGATTTTTTAACGTAAGCAATTTCTATGTCTGGAATTGTCGAAAATTAATTTGTTAACGCGTAAACTTAAGACCTCAAATCGCGCGACTCTCGCGAAATTATTCCTTCTTATATATAGACTATTCTACACTGAAAAAAAAGTAAGAAATCGAAATCGATGGTTAGTTGTTTCAATTAATATTTGATTGAAACAAATAAAT
>JAWWEP010000001.1:9359602-9378798 GCA_035582995.1 Sycophila quercilanae
TCAAAATTGACGCTGTTAAAATAACAATTTTTTCTGTTGGAAGTATTTAACAGCGCAAATCGTTGATCCAACTAAATGTTTTTCTCAGTGTACCATACTTTATAGTAAAATTTATCAAATAGAATTATAAGTTTTACTGTAAAGTATGGTAATTTTATATATTATACTTTTCCAGGTATAGTAATATTTACGCAAACATTTTTCTGAGTGCGACAGCATTACTCTAAAACTTTTGAACTTTATTAAAAGGATTGCATGAGGACATGCAATGGAATCTTGATTGAAGATATTTAGTTAGTTATATAAGCTTTATTATATTATATTTATTGTATTGAGCTACATAGCCTGTTTAATAACCTAAACAAATAAATAAATACAACAATTAATTTTTTATTCTCCCGGACAGTATAAAGTAATTTCTACAACTGGCGAGCGGAAACGTGAATATTCAACAAATTGAAGACAAGTTAATGAGCGCGGCGCTCCTCGTCGCTGATAATTGATCGAGTTAGCCATAAAATTAACTGAGCGTCGCTGAAAGAAAATCGATAATCATAATCCTATAAGAGGAGATTCGCAGTTAACGTCGTCAGGTGACACAATGGCAAGGGGAAGAATCTCGACCGTATAAGACACTTATCTCACAGATTCCTAAAAGGCAATAAAGGGATAAGTAAAAGTGACTCGAATCCCGCCAACTCAGCCCTCGGGATCCGCGCGAGGACAAGCGAGGGAAGGGTCCGACCGAGAAATAGAGAAAAAAAAAAGGAAGAAAAGGAGTATCCGCGAGTCGCTCACTACGGGGCCGAAAGGCCTCGCTGTAATCGGACGAACGGCTTACGGCTCTTTGCTCGCCAGCTGAACTATCGGTCAATTGAAATTCTCCCGGTGTGCACGCGCGATCGGCCAACAAACGATCCGGGAGATAGAAAACGAGCGACCGTGAGCGAGAAGGAGCTCCGCGCAAGGGACGAGAGAAAAAGAGCGAAAGAAAAAGAGATAGGTAGATATAGAGAGAAAGAGAGAAACAGAGAGCGAGAGAGAAAAAAAGAGACGAGGGCGGGCCTTGGGTGAGAGGGGGCGGTGTATATAACGCGTGCAGAAGAGTCGAGAGCGAAAAGCTAACTGTTGGATCAGCTCGCAACGAACGGAGAATGCCGGCATTGTTTCCAACGCCCGGGCTTGACGGGGCACGCGAATCCACCCGCACTTAAGGACAATGGCTCTTGAGATGCCATCTCTCGAGGTGCTGAAGAATTCCTGGCTGCGGGCGTTTGTTAATAACAATTAAATCTTCGAATCGAGAGGGTGATTTTAATTTTCTTTTTCTTCGGTATCGTACAATTTTTAATTATATAAAAATTGATGAAATGCCAATTATTGAATTTTTATAAAATGTTTTATCTACTATTGAAAAATTAAGGAGGATCCATTCGTATTATAACAAGAATAATTTTAAAATAGTTTTTTTTATAACTAAAATCATTTTTTTTTTCGTACTATGATTTTTTTCTTATTTTTAACACTGTTATTAACATGGTTATGAATGTATGAAAAAAAATGCAGACGTAAATTTCCCTCGGGAGAAGAAACCCAATGCTATATTTGATTTATCGCCGCAGGTATCGTCTCAGTAGATTTAACTGATTGTATCTGAGATTCTTGAATTTAAATAATCACAATGCGCAAATGACTTATATACGATAAAAAATCATCCTTTGCTTTTCTAAAAAAAAAAAGAAAAAATTATTTAATAAATAGCTATACCGTCAAAAATTTGTTAACCCCATTCATGTGGTATTAGTGCGTAATTCCTTAAGTGCGTTAAGACTTTAATTGGCTGAAGAAAAAAAAAAAGCAGCTCAAGTCTAATGAAATTCTTTTGTCGCCGTGAGAGAAACACGTAAACCGCATTCAATTAATCTGGAAAATGCAATTCCCGTGTCAAAATAATAAAAAGGAAAGGCGTCATCCGTCTGGAGGTCTAAGTACGTCCGTTCGCGCGAAAATCCACTTAAGGGCTTTGCTGATTCTCGGCTCTCCCTCAAAGACGGACTTTGCCGCTTGTCTTCTCCGCGCACGAAGCACCGTAATACAGCCTCGAATGAGGCCGACGACGCGCGTCGCTACAAAGCCTCGTCTCTCTACCCATATCTGCCACTTTCTCCGCCATCTACATGTATATACCTCTTATGGCAGATGCTATTTCAGGCTAAACTATTCGACTTTCCACTTTCAGTCTTGAATAACAGCCAGTTAAAACTGAGAATCTCATCTTAATTAACACCGACGATGATATTTCCTCGAGCTTGTTATTAAACTTTTCCTTATCAATATAATTTTGAAATTTATCATGGTCTAGGAACTACTGTAGTTGAACAATAAAAATGTCGCAATTTTCTATTAGAATATATATAAACAATACTATGAAGTCATATGTAAATATATGTCTGTAGTTATTCGTCATTATTAATATTCAGTAAGATGCATATAAAACTTGTGCATTAGCTGATTTGCTTGCGACAAAGTCTCCTAATAGGATATGAATCCATACAAAATTTAATTTTATCAATATAATAAATTGAAACATGTAGGTTACATAATTTCAAACTTATATTTTGAAGAAAATAGGTGCAGAAAATATAAATTTTCTTTTTAAGTTTAATCCCGATTCACTGCAGTTCAAAAACGAAAGGATTAAAAAATGTGCACTGAGAGAAGAAAATCTCTACAATTTTTAATCTGGTAAAACTTTGTAATTTTTATAAAAAAAGTACTGTAAAAATTGAAGAGGATATTTACGCAAAATTTAAGGAGCTTTTCTCGAAAAAATGACCTGAATTTTTAACGGATGTCGAAGCTTTGTAATTTTTACAAGAAAAGCTCTTTAATTTTTTTAAAAAAAGCTCTGAAAATTTTTGTGGAAAAGCTACGAAAGATTTAAAGTAAAAGCTCAATCATTTTTACGTGATTAGCTTCCTTAATTTTTACAGAGCTTTTCTTATAAAAATTACAAAGCTTCGCTAAAGGTGAAAAATTGATTTGAAAATAGCAGTGACTTTCCCGTAACAATTTCCAGAGCTTGCAAATCATCCCTCGCTTAGCTTTACAGGGATTTTTACAAGGAAATTGTTCAGTTGTATATATCTTGTACTTTTTAAAGATAGCTTTATCGTATTTTTTTTTTTTTTTTTTTTTTCAAGAAAATTCTGCAACTGTACATATCATTTAAAAAATCGCTCAAAACATTCAACAATAAGTTCCTCTTACATTAATTTTCTATTTATTGAAACAAAATTACAGAAATCACCCTGTGTCTTTCCGCCAATCCATTTTTCACATAATCACGCCCAGAATCGACACTAATAAAGATAAATCAATGTATCCACGCGCCCGCCGAATCCCGGAAGTGGGGGTCGCCGCCTCCGCTGAAAAGCCGGTCTGTTTCGCAGCGGTCAGTCCTCGCGTTATCGCCTAATGGTTTCTTTCCACGGCCGGCTGCGATCGCAGCGGGAGGGCACCCTAACGACTCCGGGGGCGCCGTTCACGCTATACCCCTTTCCGCGCCTCCGCCTCCACTTACACACGGAGTCGTGCTCCTGCCGCCTAAGTGTAACGGCGCCGAGCACACGGGGAGCGGAGTGTATACAGCCCGGCATTTGCGCGCTTGGCCCCGTCCATTTGCCCCCTTCTTCACGGCGGCGAAGCTTCCCGGGGCCAAAGTAAGCGCGCCCGAATCCCTCACGCACCCTCTCCCGGGCGGCGAAAGTTCAGCAGCCCTAAAGCAACTTTCGGCCCCCGTAGGAATAGCTCTGCGGCTGACAGGCTACTGTGTACACGCTCAATTATACCGAAAACAATACTCGCCCGAGCTGCTCTCGAATGTAAAGCCTTGCGGGAGGGAATTAGGGGGCGGCTTCTAGGAGTCGCGGCAACTAGACTAAAAAAGAAAGATCCCTGGTGGACGGGTTTTTTTTTTTAATGACGCGAGCTCATTGACTTTTTTCGGCGGACCCCTATTCATGTAAAGTCAAAGTCGCCGAAGCGGGCCTTGCTGGAGGGAATTAGGGGGCGACTTCTGAGAGAATTTCATCGTGAAAATTACAGTGATTTTCCCGTAAAAATTACGTGAAAAAACGTAATCGTGGGACGGTTGGCAATACTGTACATTTTACCTGAATCTTGAACGACTGACTAAGTTTTGTCAATTTTACAAGAGAACCTCTGTAAAAATTATTGGGATTTTCATGTAAAAATTACAGAGCTTTTTTTGTAAAATTTACAAAGCTCGACCAGCCATCCAAGATTCAGGTAAAAATTACGGTGATTTTCCCATAAAAATTTACAGTATTGCCAACCGTCCCACGATTACGTTTTTCACGTAATTTTTACAAGAAAATCACCGTAATTTTTACGAGAAAATTTTCTCAGCGTAGGAGTCCACGGCAAGTCGACTGAAAAAGAAAGATCCATGGTGGACGCGTTTTTTTTTTTCATGACGCGAGCTCATCGACTTTTTTTCAGCGGACCCCTACATTTAAGGGTCCGTCGCTGGAATTTTGAGGCATACGGCGATTAAAAGGAATTTCCCGCGGGGACATTTTATTGATGTGTGATTGAATGCGAGGCTTGAAAAATTGACGGGATTGCGATTCGATGCAGCGGCGCGCGTTTCTGTTTTCATTTAATTAGCGGTCGGCGTGGATGCTATCGTTCGTGGATGTAATTAAAATTGTACTGTCGAACGAAATGTAAATGAGGTATATATGGGGGGCTGTTTGCTTTAAAATCTGTCTTTTTCTTTCTGCCGCCTTTGTTTACGGAAAGTATTAATGGCGAAGCGGGAAGGGGATTATTGCGAACGGCAGGAAAAACAGATTGGAGCTACTTGTTCATGGAAAATTTAGATGGTACTTAGAAAATCCTTTTACGTGTCGTTTCCCCGATACACTTTAGCTTTTACTGAGTGTAGGGTTAACGTCGGAAAGCAGTAGATTAAAATTTCAATAGTACTTTTGTTAAATAAAGCATTAAATGAATTCACGATTATCTTGGCTTTTCCAAGCAGTTTTCTAGTGATATTTTAAAAATGTACAGATTTAATGACAAAAAAAAATATTATTGTGTACCTTAATTTCTGCTGCAGATATCAATACATTAATTTTCCAGTTTATTTTTAGATTTATGAATTATATAAATTTAAGTAGAAACAGTTTTCTTTTATTTCTTATAAAATATCAGCGCCGGTGTATTAATTATTTAAAAAATTTATATACCCACGTGTCTAACTATAGAAACACATAGTTTCATAAAATCTAACGTGAAACTAAATTTTTAACCAGCAGCAAAAAAAATTACCTTCAGCGCACACACAAATAAACATTTTCAGTTACTACTGCTGGCCGGTACTGGATGTTACTACATCCAGTACCGGCCAGACATCCCGTAAAAAGTTAAAAGCTTCAGAAACGAAGCAGAAATTAAAATAATTCCCCTTATCTAAGGTAGAAAATATAAAATTCTATCTCTCGCAGCAGCAAAGAATTAAATATGCATTCACCGGCACCCAACTGAGTGAAAATACGGTTATCACGCGATCACAAAGTCGAAGGCACCAAAAATACTGATGCATGCGCGCGTCCATCCGGGAAAAGATCTCGAAAGCTCCGGATGCCCAGTCCACCTCCAGCATCTGTAAAACAAAAGCCAACAAAACAGCCAGAGACGAACGGCCGGAACGAGGCGGTCCGAGGTGAGCGCGAATCGAAAGAGACGCTGACCGGACCGGACAAAGGAGCAAGAGAATTAAATATACATTCGCTGAGATATATTTCCCAGCGGCGCGTCAATAAAATATTATAAAAACCTAATGCGAGCTGCGAGGATTTACCGTCTTTCAGGGGTACCCGAAAAGATTGATGAATCTAGTCAAAGACGAGCCTAGAGTTTGCTATTAATGTCAGCGATGCATTTGTCATGTTTAATTATTTAAAAATGTCCTTTTAAACATTCATACTGACCACCTATGCGAATGCATTCAAGCATCACCTTTTCACAGGATAAGAAGCACAATTTGTGAATAATTGCTGCGAGGAATGGGCGTATATCTGATTAAAATATCAATGACGGTCACAGTCATGGGGAGGGAATAAATTCCGCAATGAAATAGCAATGCCCCCGATGCTCGAGCGCGTAGATATTAAAATCGCGAATAACGAATGCGTGTTTGCCAGAACTATAAAAAAAATATATTGCCAACGTGTGCAGAGTTATATTATCGATTTGTATTTGTATTTAAATGTGCGGACAATAATTTTGATGCTGGTACATATACGTACAATTAAACATTACATTTCTCGTTATTCGGATATTAAATGAATAGGCGTATCGTGATTAAGATACAAGGTTAAAATGACGCGATGTTTTACGTGGAATAATAATAATGAAATCGATCGATTGCTATTGCATTTATTTGGTAAAATTAAAATACTTCGAAGGGTTATAACTAAAATTTGCATTCCACGAACTGATACTGCAGCAATAAATTAAATAGTTTATTGAAAAAATATTTAGTAACATATAACAGACAAATTTTAAAATATTGCCAATTCTCAAAGTATAACAACGAAAGTTTAAAACTAAAAAATTTATGCGTCAATTAGATGTGACTCGTTTCAAATAATAGCCATTTAATTCCTTATTAGAAAAAATTTCGTTAAAATTTTTGTTTTTGCATTATTAAGGAATACCGCCTAAAGTAGCATACTATTAATCCGAAATGTTCATTATTACTTTGCTGCTCTCACACATAATCATTGACCTACTCTAAAATTCTGCATATGCATTTTCGTTAGCACTTTTAACAACGCATTTCAATTCCATTTAGAAACGTTGAATTTTGTCCCCTTAAAAGCAGCTGCTTTTAAACGAAAAAAAAAAGAATATAAAGCCTCAGTTACAAAATTCCCCGCGAAAACACTGCAAATAAAAACATAACGACACGCGCTTTGCAACCATATGACTTATCCTTCGTAAAAAAAAAACCGTCGCACAAAATAAATCAAAGTAATCCCCCCCCCCCCACAAAAAAAAAGAAAAACACATGGACAAAATCTCCCGTTAATGCCAGCGCATTCGAGATGACCGAGCCACATCTCCGTAACAATCAGTGCGCTAACGCACCGACGGATGCGATAATTCACATCGAGCGCCCATAATCATGTCCACAATGAGCTTGCGCGCGTTGTCTAGCACATTCGGCCGATCATCGGAACAGACCGGGGCCAGCGCGTGCGCCGAAAACAGAGACGCCACGACACAACTGGCCAAACGGTCGACCACCCCATCCGCGAGGGAGAGAGACGGAAAACTGGAAGAGTCGGGGGTGGAGAGCAAATCGCGCGATTGCCACGCGTCCGGCTAATATAATGTTTACAAAAGTATCAGTCGGGACTGCGACTGTGTATGTGAGGGTGTGCGCGCCCATTGTAAAGCGTCCGTATATACCTGTCTGCGCGCCCATGCCAATTTCCAAACGCCAACAGCGGCTCGAGGGGGGGTAGGGTAGGCATGCCTTTGGCGACGCGCGCGCTCGCGAATATTTTATCCCCTGGAAAAATAACGATTTATCGAGGGGTGACAGCCGGAGCCCGCGCGGGCCTGCGAAAATATTTAGCGACTCGCTCAATGGGCTGGCGCATAAAAGGAGCGCTCCGCGGCGGGGTATCAGCCGCGCGTTATAGGCACTCCGTTTTTTTTTTTTTTTTTTCCGCCGCCACCACTGCCATCGAGGACGAGGAAACGAGCTGAGCGATATACGCGGGGGCGAGGTGGCGGAGAAGTGGAAAGTTGAAAAGTAATAATGAAAGAAGGCGAAGTTATGCAGTGAAAAATTAGATCGGGGGACGAAGCGCGCAGGAAAGAAGTGATGGAGGGGGATGGGGCTTGGCTGTAGGGACGCAGGGAATCCAGAGTTATGGGTATAATTGTTTACTTTTTGGGAATTTTCGCCGTGAGGGGGAGCGGATCGGGAGACAAAGAAAGCTCTCCGCGAAGTTGTATTGGTGACTATTTACTTTATTGCTTTCGGCGGTTGTATAATAAGTCGAGTGTAAAATATGGGACTTTTTTATCGAGCCTTTTATTAAATTTCTGCGCTTTTCAAATGTATTTATAGGTAATAAACAGAGGCGTAACTTTTTAAATAAAGTCTTAAGTAAGTTATAACAATAAAAGGCGGTAATACTGTGTATGTGGCGAGAATTTAGACCATGAAAGTTGTTAAAGGTCTCAAGCTTGATAAAGTAGGTATGAATCTTTCGAAAAAAAAGGCAATAGTGTAAGATGAGATTTCGTACCTGAAATATATGGCCAAAATGTCACGCAACCTTCAACGGAAAGAAGCTCCATAAAAATACCTTCTAATCAAGTTTTTTAAAAGAAAAACCATAAAATTATTAAAAAAAAAAGACAGAAAATCGAGATTTTTTGCATTTCATACGCGACCATTCGTGGAAAGCTACACACATCAGAGATCAAGTTACAATTGGTTACTACGTTACGTTACGTATACATTTTACGTAATAAGAAAAGAATTTCTTAGCCTTTTAATAAATTATAATTTTTTATTAGCTTTTTCTGATTTTTGGACAAAGACATTGCTAATTTCACTATCTATGCTATTATCACTATTTAAAATCTAGTGTCTTCAGTATGCTGACTATTCTCAAAATTCTGAAAAATTAATAATTATTATTTACACTCCTTTTAAGCAACCCTTCAATTTTAATGATAATCATAAAGTATTTATATCTTACGAGCTTTGCCATTTGAAATAAGTTTTCCGCAGTGGACGCACCAGTTTGTTGAACCATATTGTAAAATACTCCAGTACTTTGTTCAAGTAACTTATAAGGATGATCAAATTCCTTCAATCAGAGCAATAAAAAATTATTTTACTCGATGCGCAGTGAAACTCTTTTAAAGTATAAAAATATAGAAGAAAATAGAAGGTACGTTACCACTACTTCTCCAGCATCCATAACAAGTATCTTATTACTGTCGATAACTGTATTTAAACGATGAGCAATTACAAGTACAGTGCAACTAGCACAATTCTTACGCACGGCTTTCTGAATGAGTTCGTCGGTTTGCGGATCGACATTGGCTGTGGCCTCATCGAGCACCAGTAATTTATTGTTTCTAATAATAGCACGGGCCAAACAGAGCAATTGTCTCTGTCCAACGCTGAAATTCATACCTTCCTCGGCCACTTTCATATTTAAACCTAAATCCGACTGCAGGGATCCTTTTATCTCGACTTTTTCCAGAGCTTCCCATAATGCGTCGTCTGAGTACTCTTCGAATGGATCCAAATTTTTCCGCAATGTGCCAGCAAATAATACCGGTTCTTGCGGTATGATGCTAATACTCGAACGTAATTCTTGAAGCGTTATCTTGCTCGTTTCAACGTTGTCTATATAAATGTCTCCGTTGATGTCGGCTAAGCGAAACAAGGCATTTATTATTGAAGATTTTCCAGATCCAGTTCTTCCTACTATACCGATCATCTGTCTAGGTTCAATGGTAAAATTTAAATTTCTTAATGCAGGCTTCTCTTGGCGATCGTAGGTTAAGCTAACGTCTTTGAATAAGAGCTTGCCTTGCTGTGGCCAGTTTTCAAGTCCTTTATTTGCTTCTGTTCTTTCCAATAATGGTTCTTGCTCAAGTTTTGAGTACTCCAATATTCTTTCAACCGACGTCATTTGATTTTCCAACTCCGTCAGTTCTCGCATGCCCCACTGCATCATTCCTGTCAGTGCTAAGCACTGAGTAATCACAAGACCTGCATCTCCGGCCAAGGCAATGTCAGCCGATGATAACAGAGTATAAATTACTACTCCAGTAAATGTTGCACAAAGAAGTTCTACATACATTCCAAAAGCTAGTGAACCAGAAAAAAACAAAAACCATGTTGACGAATGCACATCTTGGTAGTGGTCGAATTCTCTTGTTAATATTTTTTCTGCATTCAAAGCTCTGATGGTAATCAGGCCATGTACACTGGCACTTAGGTGATTGAAAACCGGCGATCGAGCTAAAAATTGTTGAAACAAAATTTCAATTTATTAAAAGGGATAACTCTTAACTTATAATATTTCTCAAAATTAAAAAAGGAATTCTTACTTATTCCTTCTAGTCTCTTGACTGAGCGACTGGTTTTTATATAGAATGATCTGATAAAATTAGCGACTACAACCAGAATTACTGCAGCTATAAGTAGCCATGGATTTATAGTTGCAACGATGACAAATATAGCAAACGAGTTTAAACCAATCCGTATAATGTCAGCCATTGTTACTGGAATCCTTACATCGACAAGCCCCATGTCCTTAGAAAATCTACAATAAATAATTCATATACATAATTTCACCCAATTCTCTTTTAACATTTTAATTGATTTACTAAAAAAAATTATTATCATGCATACACACTACCTATTCATTATACGGCCAATAGGATTTGCATTGAAGAAGGACATTGTTGTCTTGGTTATGTTGGTGAACATCATATCATGAAGGTTCCTCGAAATGTTCATGCACATATGACAAAAAGAATAAGTTTGCACAAGCGTCATAAGAATTAACAAAAGTGCAATTGATGCGTAAACATAAATGTACCAACTACGACCTCGCAGAATATCATCATCACTTCCAGAAGATAAAAGGCTTCCACCCTTTTCTTCAACATTAACCCAATACGTGATAAAGTAGTCAGCGCCACTTTTTAGGATTTGGCAAGCTATACTTGTCAAAAAAACCAGGAAAACTAAAAAGCCATTACGTGCTACTTTAAAATATTGCACGTAAGTTTTCATCGAAATACCACCCACAGTTCTACTTTCCGATTGCTCTTCTTCTACTTTAGCTTCAGTCATTACTTCTGGTCTTACGCCCTCTTCTCTTGCAGCATTTTGTTCATTGCTAGATATTTCCTCCGTCTCGCTTTCAAGCTTCATAAAGTTAATTCCAGAATCGACTAGTTCAGTGTACGTTCCATCAGCCAACACAGTGCCATTGTCGAGAACGATGATTCTATCGACCTGTTTCAAAAAATGATACTGATGGGTGTTCAAGATGACAGTTTTGTCCTTCAGAAAAGTTTTGATGCACTCTTCGAAGATACCTTTGCTAACTTGGGCATCGACAGCCGAGAGAGGGTCGTCCAGCAAATAAATGTCAGCTTCGTGGTACACTGCACGAGCCAGATTGATTCGGGCGCATTGACCGCCGCTCAAGTTGATTCCCTTCTCACCTACCAAAGTGTTCTCGCCGTAGGGGAGCAATTCATAATCCCGCTTTAATTGACATGCCTCGATGACTTTTTTGTAGCGTTCTTGATCCATCGGCTTACCGAACAGGATGTTCTGCTTGATAGACGAGGTGAATACCCATGGCTCTTGACTTGCGTAGGAAATTTTTCCGTTTATCTTCACCTCGCCCCTTATCTCGGGTATTTCTTGTAGTATTGCTTGAAACAAAGTTGTTTTTCCAGCGCCAACTTGACCGATAACAGCTGTAAGGGATCCCCTTTGTAACTGAAATGAGATTTCCTTCAAAGCATCAAATTTGCTCTCCGAATTCCATTTAACCGACACTTTGTTGAAGAATAATGAAACGTCGTCATTTATTGCTGAATTAAGGTTATTGTTACTTTCGCGAGACTTTGACTGTTGGATCTCTTCTAAAAGCAAAAATTCTTTTATTCGCTTTATAGATACTAAAGCTCCAGCGGCTTCCCTTATACCTACACAGATAGTTTAAAGAAATGTTAATTGTAAAGTTTAAATTAGTGGCGAAGGGTATTTGATAAAATTTTATAATTAACAAAAATGTATCTGTTCGTCACGGCAAAGTAAGTAATTAGAAAATAAAGTGTAAAAACGAGCGAAAAGAACATTAGATATTTATCGAAGATATTGTGAAAAATAATCTAAATATTGATGAAAAAAGTACCAATTATATTCTATTTGTATATTAATATTTCAGATATCAATCAAATATCGCCCGCCACTATTGCAAATGCAGAAATTAGATAACATAAACCTTACTTATGGTAAAAAAACGACATAAAGACAGATTTAATATATTGTAATAAGAAGTAATTAAATAGACTTTCTCAGCAGCAATGTTGTTTCCGAACAAAACGTAAATCACCACTATTACAAAAAGGCAAAGTTGTGGAATGAAGCTTTCGAATGCATAGCAGATATGGACAATCACGCTATTGTTTCTTATAATCTTTACCTCCTTTCTGAAATGTTAAAACATTTAGACGAAATTGGCAAACTAACAAAAAAAGAAACTACATATTTTATTGTATTTACTCTCGAGCATTGTCGGTAAGGTATGCAAACGGTTTTTCCCAGGCATACATCTTAATGACTTTAATGCCACTAATAATTTGATTAATCAGTCTCAACCGATCGTCTGTTCGACAAGCGATTTTCGACGTAAGGCGAGAAATCAATTTTCCACAAAATCCTGTAAGAAAAGCAGAAAAATAGAAATAAATTATACTATTGACGGAAATAATCTTGTAGAAAAATATACAAAAATAAATAATTTATACGTACCTTGAATAAGAATAAGTATAAGTAATATAAAAATCCCTCCAAAAGCAGCAAACCCTACTTCTCTGTACAATAAATATGAAATAAGGATTGTTTGGATGGGCGCTATCCACGTGTAATGCATCAAAATAGTCGCCATGTCAAACCTGTTGACATCGTTGCTCAAAAGATTTACCATCTAAAGAACAAATTTTCTATAAAAACAAAGTCAATAGTACACTTTTGCAGTAAGGACAATCACATACTTACTTGTCCGATGCTAGTTTTACCCTTCGATGAAATTTTCGGGACTTTCAGAATTTTCCTATAGATAAGCGAACAACACGCAACTCTCATCTTCATTCCAAAGTGCTGCATTTCGTGAGAAACAATTTTATCTATCAAAATATCCATAAAAAGTCCAATCACAATGCATGTGCTCCAATAGTAAGCTTCTGTCCTCTCCATTTTATGATCATCGTGAAAGTATTGCAGTAACTTGGCTAAAACCAACGGACGCGTCGTTCTGCAATCGACAATCGAATGGTCTGAATCGTTTTGTAAATAAAAGGTCACTTTTAATGAAAATAAATGGATAGTTATAAAAATAAATCACGTTTACCTTAGGACGAATTCAAGGATTACGACGCCCAAACTCCATAGAATAATCTTACAACCGAAAAAGCTCCAAAGCACTTTGATTAAGCTGGGTATCTTTTTCAATTTTTGTGATTTTTCGAGTTCCTGACTCCACAAACGAGAAAGTTTGTTACCTAAGAGTTGACTTGTATGTTCATCCAGGGGTGAAAAAAGATCTGACGTTTCCAATTCCCGCTTGTATCCATTGCGAAAAATTTGATACAGCCATCTATCATTAATATAAAAAGAATTACATTTAATATTACGAAACGCAAACAAATAAAAGCAAAGTCATGATTATTGCGATTATTTAAGAATTTGTATTTTTCTTAGAAATCTTAGTTACATAAATTACGATATAATCTGTTTTATAGAATTGATCGATGCAAAAAGATCAATTTAGATAATAAGTATCGTAATAAATTATAATAAGAAAATAATTCAGATAAATCTTTTGTAACATTATATAAAATCTTTTTAATTTATGCTTTCCAAGTTTAAAGACAAAGAATGCTCAAATTTTACGTATCAATAGCAAATAAACGTAAATAAATGAAACACATTTTGATATTATAACAATAACTATTCGATGTAATAAAAATATATACATACTTGAAAGTAATGACTGACAATGCATTGGCACCTTGTCGCGGATTTTTTACGATTTTTTTTTCACTTTCATCCATGATTCTAGGTGAAACTCTTCAGCACTTAACAATGACAAATGATCAAAGTATTAAACACACCAATTAATTTGGTCAAACGTTAAGCTCATTATGCACCAAAAAAAGTGAATTGATGTACGATTCTTTTACCATAAGTCGCTCATATGCATGACGAACAAATTTCTTAATGAATGTAATTGTGATACTGAATGTATTGTTTCTTAGAGCACAGATTAATTATATCTTATCTTAAGCGATAGATAGTCGCTGTTAATAAATTAGCAGTTAGCTTCTAAAAAAAAATATAATTGTTTGCTTCTTTTTTTTTAAATTTCAAATAATATTTTTATTTAAATTATTTTATATAATTTATTTCTTAAGAACATATTTATCTCAATACAATACGTTTATATCACTTACATGCCGCTTTTCAAAATTCTTAAAAGTAACCAAAATTATGAAAGTCAAATTCTTAAAAAATAGAAACAAGAAGTTAATAAAATTTTTCTAAAATTATTGGCTGTGTCAAACTAAATTTCATTAATAAAACTTTCAATTTCTCAAAAACTTAAAACTGAATAAATGTATACTAAAGTAAATGCGACACAAGGCAGTCGTATGAAAATTTACTGAGGATAAACACAATAAACATTCATACTATTTTTTCAATTGAAATATGACAAACAATTAAAAGAAAAGAAACCGAAGTCTTCGAAAAAAAATATATCAATAAAAGTTAATTTAGAGAATATTATTTCTATAAATTAAACTCACCAAAAAAAGTTGCTAATAATGCTCAGAATATAGCTTTGAAAAATAAGTGAAGTATCGTATATCGTAAAAGAAATTTCACAGTTTCAAGATTTTTCTAGAGTTATTAAGCTTGTTGATTTTCAGATAATGAAAGTTTTACAAACTGTAAGAGGATTGAAAAATTTATATAGAACAAGACGAAGAAGTCGAGTGCATCGATCAAACAGAAATCCAAGCTATACAAATCGAAGTTTAGTATCTCAAGTTCTGTCGGTCGAAATAGAGAAGAGTATAAAGGGGCTTTTTGGATTAGAATTTATACCCTGTCCGCAGTATTACGTGGTCTGTAGGAAAGCCCTTCGGAGAAAAAAAATGTCCTTCGAGACTAAAGAGCCCGGAAGTAGAGCTGGAAAATCGTACATTTATCATTCGACAGTCTCCTATTGTTTCCTAAACGACGACATTATAATAAAAAAAAGAATATACCCGTCATCAGCATTTAGCCTCGGCAAACATGATCGTTGTAATAAAATTTAAATTATTTAAATTAACGATCGCGTCACGATTGCTTTTGACAATAATAGTGGTAAATGCATTATCGAAATGGATATTATAATGCATATTATTTACATTACGTCTATTTTTGAAATCATCGACGTTAAATGAACCAACGTGTATCATTGCAATAATAAGCATCGACAATAAAATTTAATAGCGACTGTAGATAGCCATTAAAACAATACTTGTTTATTTTGCATTTGTTTCATTAAATATATAGGCATGTCGTATCTTATGGAAATAATTGAAATAAACAACAGCAGCGAATGATAAACTTAAAAAACAATATTATCGCAATAAATGTTATCTCAACGAATATTTTTATGACGAATGTTGTTCTAATAAACATTATAGCAACATCTATAAAAAAAAATTAAATATAATATAAGTATGATTAGATCTTTCACTACTAAGTTTTAATTGTTAAAGATTAAATATTGTATTTTATTTATGAATTTTTAATTAAATTTATAAATTTATTTGTAAGAGCTATGTCCGTTTAATAAAAAAATAAATGTATAAATATAATTTATTCCCATGAAGAAAAAAAAAAACAGTGTCTTCCTTTCAATACTAACTTTTAATAATCACTACAAAAAAAACACTAGCTTCCAACTTCTTGGAAATAAAAAAAGGAAGAAAGAAAGAAAGAATGTAGAAAAATTTCCCTCCCATAATTGGCCGGGCGAGAAACGCTCGAAGGAATCCCGCAGCCCTTCCGAATCATTCGCAGTGCTGGTTGGCGTGGGTGCGAGGGATTGTAAGCGTCGCGATAAAGAGAAAAGGGAATGCATGATAAATCTCAGTCGGGAAACTTAGAAAATCCCTACCTCGCAACCGAATAATCCCGCGAAGAAAATACACCGGGCGAACTCAACACCTCGCTCGCCTTCCCCTTACATAAACCACCGCCCACCGAAGCATTCTTCTTCTCCCCAGTCTCTCTCTCTCTCTCTCTCTCTCTCTCTCTCACTTTCTCTTTCTGTCTTCTTCTCACCCTCTCGGGGCGACCCAACCCCGATATTTTTCAGCGCGCAGCGACAGGCGTAGAGCCCCATCGCTCCCTTTTTTTCTCTCTTTTTTTTATCACTAGGGTGGTGTAAGATAGCATGAGGCAGGAGGCTCTTTGTAAACGTATACTCGCCTCGCAGCAGGTTGCAGAGTGTCGGCGCGGCGTCGGGTAGCCGCTCGAGGACATCCCGGGCGACGAGGGTGGCGCAGCTGCCCACCAGGCTGAGGACGAGGCGCCGGTCGGTCCAAGGCCAGCGGGGGTCCTGGGGCCGGTGGTCGATCACCTCGAGGACGCAGTCGGACAGGTCGGCGTCGGTCTCCGGCAGCGCGTGGTGGTCCACGAGAATCAGCTCCAACTGGCCCCGCTGGCGGAGCGAGCGCAGGTCGATGTCGTTCCTGCGAAGCGGAAGGACCCGGATGCATTATTCTCGGGGCTCGATTTCCAGTCGGCGGGGCACGGCGGCTGGGATCCGGCGCGGACGCGCGCGTCTTACGTGAGATTATGACGGGTCTGACGGTGGAACGGGAATTTTCGGCCGGGATTTCGGTAGATTCCGAGCGGAAGCTTTGCCGGGAGACGTTGTTGTTATACTCGCGCGGAAGGGGATCACTCGGAAATTGTTGGTATAAATTATATAACGTATATTATATATATATATATATGTATGCGTCGTTTTGCTGCCGTGTATTTCAGATGTTATTTAGAACTGTCAAATGTACGGGGGTTTATAACTGCTGTGCTTTACGTTTAATAAACCGTCGCAAATATAATTATTTTACTGGTTAGCTGTAAACGATGTAATTGACCATCTACAATACTATGGATATAAATTTATTTGTACAAATGTAAACCTTGTGAAAATTGTATATTTAGAAATTCTTCTCAATAAATTCGCAATGAAGGAATTTTAATTTAAAATTAAAACACATCTATAAGATCATTTATTTTACTTCAATCGCAATATAATTATACTTTGAAAAAAAAAAATAATTCTAAAGTGACTTTATTGTTCGCAAATTGAAAGTGCTCGAAACGTCGGCAGTTAATAAAATGTAGTTCGTGGCAGTCAAGATTAAGGAGTACTTTTTTCTATTTCAAAAAAGTGATTATAGTACGTATAGAAGCAAGAAAAATGTTTAAAAAAAAATATTTTTGCCTAGAATATTGTGAAACTAATTATAAACTTATATTGCACAAGATACAATATGAAAAATTTACATCTGACGGAGAATTAAAAGTATTGATTGATCTCGAAAGCACAAGGATGTATATATGAATAAATAAAACTCTTCCTCTGAAAAGGGGGAAAGATCAGATGCCTGATGAATCAATAGCATGGCCTCGCTATGCAAATAATATTTTTCACGATTAAAACTAATTAATTCCCAAAGTACACCCTCGCTACATATACAACACGCTCTAATCGCACTCGACATATGTATTATATACATACGCAGATCTCAAAATTCACTTTAAAATCGTAAATTAAAATGCGAACTTCTAATTGCACAGTTTGACTAAAAACAATTTTCCGTCGGTACACGAGTAATCCTCTTTTGCTCATCGTAATGAATATTTATGCACTAAGGGCTGTAAAGGGCGAGCACGTCTGCTAAGCCCCGCTGTATCCCGGCAAAGGGTTTAATGTGGCTAGCGCCGAGCCGAACCGTCTTTGGAGTTACTAATCCATACGGGGTCAGGTAACCATTATAGCATCGTGCGCCCAGGTTGAAAGGAAAAATCTTGGCGGGAAGCGAGGCCGACCTTAGGCTTTCAGAACCGACGCACTTATCATCTATTAAAGATGAGAGCCGAGCATTAATCTGGACGAGGCGTTTTGCTCGGATAATAACTTGCGATGCTTCGGCTTTACCTTTGCTATAAATTTCAGAGTTTCACGAGGAAATCGCAGTGATAACTGTAAATTGATATTAATCAACTATTTTTTTCTTTCTATTCGGGCTATTTTAACAAGAAATGCATATTTTTTTAATTTAAAAAAATATTTGTATAATTCTGGAGAGATTATTGATGAGTCATTTGTGTGCTTTCTATAAATTTTAATTGAATGGACTTTACTGACAAATCATATTTTTATATTGAATAAATAGAATTTTCTTAGATAATTTAAGATGAGAAAGTGAATAAAAAAAATAGTATGGTATTAAAGTTTTTTATGTTATGATCAGAAAGTTATAATACAACACAATTTTTATAGTTGATTTTCAGAGAAAGAATTAATTTATTTAGCGATAGTTCTTGATATTTCGAATTTTTGCAAATAAACGACATGTCAATTTAATTTAATATTACGTTTCATAATCAATTTTAATAAAGTAATGGGATTTTAATAAATGCTCATATAACTTTTGTAGCGAATTAAAATTATTAATTGAATTAACATTTCAGCTCGAAGTTACGCTTTTGTACAGTAATTGCAAATTTTATGCTCAGTGATGATTTATATCAGGAGGGACAGTTTTCAAGACGATTTCAGACACTTTCAGAAATTAAACTCTTTGCAAACTTGTTAAAGCTCATTCGAATGCAGCGATCCAATTCTATAACTAACTTTCAATCAACTTCAAATATCGCGAATTTTTTTTCTGCATAAAATCTTTGTATTGAATTGCCTTTATTTCAATAAATCAGATTAAATTAAGCACGAAGCCTCTCAAAGATAGAAGTGTGCACGACGTAAATATAAAATGTAAAATACTCACTTGAACAGTATACTGCTTACATAAAAAGTATGTGCACAATGTATTACTCTTCTTTTGCTTGAAATGAGCTTTTTATCTCAATGAATAATGAATAAAAAAAAATTCAAAAAGACTTCATTTACATTTCAAATATGAATTGGACTATAAATACAAGCTTCGAAAGAAATAAATTATCTCCCGGTTTTTTTTTAGACAAAAACCTATCAGTAATAATCTTTTGTTGCATATGTTATATA
>JAWWEP010000001.1:9393904-9426484 GCA_035582995.1 Sycophila quercilanae
TGGACGCCGTTGATCGAATTAGAATTTTGTTTGCTTCCGCGTAGGCTTCATTGAATTCTGCGCGCAAGGTGTACGCTTGTTAAGTTGCTCGAATATTCAGTTTTTAAAGGGGATCGCGTGTCTTATTAGCAATCGATTATTTCATGTTTAGTTTCAGTGCAATACTGTAGTATTGATAGCTTTTTTCTTCAATTTCGTCGTGTTGAATTTTTAACGTACTTCTTAATGAATACTTTCAATTTAATCTACTTAAGGAAAAGGGTTCGTTATCGATCGTGTCTTCAAAGCGTGTCACGTCAAATAATTTAGCTAATACTTTTTTCAATTTTCTGTCCTCTTTCAAAATAGGTTTTTTATTATTTTTTTTTTTATCACACACTCTTTGTCACAACCATTGACTAATTTAGTATTAATATTGTTGTAATTAATTAGTGTTGTAAGATTTTTTTTATTAATTTCATATTTCATTCTATAATTTTAGATTAAGAATACCCTTGAAGTCAGCCAAGGCAACGACTGTTGGTTTTCTAACGATTAACGTTTGGAACCTCGAAGCCGAAGACAAGGGTAACAGCACTGAAAGTACGCCTTCCAGAAATGTGCCAACTACCTCCAATCAAATGTACTGTCACAGACGTTCACAGTCGCTTCCTCCAAGACTGGGGACAAAAATCAAACTTCCGCATCAAGGACAATTGAAGCTTCTATTTGCCAATTCGCATATTCAAACTTACAGGTGTCTTATCAGATCAATTTTTATTTTAATTAAATTTAAATTATAGTTTAAATTTTAATCGACCAATGACGTAAACATTTTTTTATAAAAAGGGTGTTTTAAATGCATTGTAGATTTCATTCTGGTTTGGGTGGTGATATTTGCGTACATGAGACAATGGCTGAAAGCAAACTATGTTTCCAGTTTCCACAACAGTTATTGTATGTAAATTTTTCTTATACTTCGAGTCGACTGCACAGAAATATTACCGATTTTTAATAAAAAAAAAAAAAAACATTTACAGAGGAATTTGGATACAAGAAGAAAAGGAACTTTTACAAGAAGTAGCTGGTATGGGTGAACTACGAGAGCCCTGGCACACAAAGCAAGTTGAGCTTCTTGATCGTCATTTACATCTTTTACATTTATACTCGCAAGCGAAGGAGAATTTAGCCGCGTTCAAAGGTGATATTTAATTGAAACTTACTACAATGAAAATGATTGATTCTACTGACCGAGTTGCAATTTATAGGAAGCTATTTCAAGCAGTCGTCTCGCAAGAATGATAGATCTTTAGAATTCGCCCCGCTAAACTTACATTTGCAAAGAATGTGGGTTCATAACGATACATTAAACAAATGTGGCCTGTACGACTTCATCAGTGTCGGAGCATTTACAGCTCATTCCCACAAAAGTAAAAACGGTGGCCTTTTAAGGTAAGCCAACAACATCCTTAATAACTAAACTTTCTTTAAAATATTACCGTTATTTTTTTATTTAAATTTTTTTTCATTGAAAAAAAAATATATAGGTTAGTACAAGCGTTGAAAGAATCTCCAGTGCGTGGTAGTCAGTTGTATCAAGGCACTTCAAAAATCTCGATGGCCCACGACGCAATACAGGCCATAAAGCAACTTCGACGAGATGTAGTGGAAGCTATGCGATCGCTTATGAAACTAGCTAAGGATAAACAAACGAGTGGTATGCTTCCCATCTGCGAGGATATGGTATCCAAGACACGAATACTTCTCAGTCTTTGGGACCCAGGGCTGGTAGAGGAAGCTTTGACATTTTTAGAGGAACACAAGGTCGCGAAAGTTCAGGAGGACATCAACAACGACGACTCGCTGTCACTTAACTTCAAAGTTAATCAGTCGCTTTCACCATTCAAAAGGATTACGCAGCAGTTAAATTTCGATTTAAAGAGTCCTGATTTTGATGAATTCGTCACGCCGGATACACCCGAGTGCGTGCAGGACATTTGGGCGAAAGAAAGTGCAAAAAATAAATACGTTAGCTTTGCTTCGAATAATGAAATTAATAGTAATTCCGAGAAGCCACAGACGGATGAAAACTTTGTGATATTTCCTGAGGTAAGAAAATTATATATTGAACTATAATCATAACACTAATTTGACGTTCGGCAAAAACAAAATAAATAAATAAATAAAGTTTCACAAAATTATTTTATATTTGTTTGTAGGTCGAAGATGAGCCTAAAGAGACTGATACTACAGAAGAGGCTGAAAAGGAGAATCTTAAGAATGAAGACAATATTAATCACAACAATGAGGATGAGGAAAAGTGCGATCTTGATCGCTCGAACGATTTAGACCTGAGCAAACGATTCCTCGACACTCAAAAGATGTGTAATTCGCCTTCTGCGAATTACTACAAACCGACAGATGAACCTGAGCCCTGGGACCTTACGCAGCTGAACATTGAAGCAAGTGTCATGTGCCTCGTATCGAAGGTAAAGTTTTTGTGCGGTCGTTGCAGCAGCCCTGCGGTGAGACTTCGCAACAAAAATGGCATAGACAGGAATCAGACGCTAAAGAACTGCTTAGCGAACAATAGAAATAACGCATCAGGGGTGGTTACGATGCAGCCGAAAAACGGTATCAAGAGCGAAGAGGCGAGTAAACTCTTGGACAGCGCCGCACAGGGTAACTCTGATATAGATAAGAATTCGGCAGCAGCTAAAGCAAAAGAAGGTATTTATTCTGGATATTCCGTTCATAGAAAAAAAGTTTGTGAGATTTATGTGTTTTGTTGTAAAGGAATGTCTACTCTTTCTAATCTTGTGATTGAAATAATTTCAATTGAATGTAATGTCTCTAGATTCTGTGTTTTGTGATTTTGCAAGTAAGCAATGTTTATCACTTACACAAACATAAGTTTGATTTTATACAATTTATACTCATTATTATATCATGTCACGAATTACTTACGTTTCATCTGTCTCTCGACAAAAAAAAAACTTTTTTTCTCTCTGAAATCTTGTTCTTTACACCAGCTACTTCGACATCTCATGCTCATGACACGTGCACGCTTTACTTAGGTGCAACTGTGATTCATTGTAATAATACGTCTTCCGATAAAGTGTGCCAAGCCATGGACTCCATGACACGAGTGATTAAGAGTAACTCTACCCAGAGAAATAAGTTCACGGAAGGTTTGGACTTCGCGTCGATCGTCGACTGGACGAGCGAATTGAGACCGAGTATGAAGAAATTACGACAAGCAATGGACGGCTTATTGAAGACTGCACGTCTTACTCACTCCGTGTTTAGGGTTCAAGAAGATGCCAAAACTGCACAGCGAGTGTGTAATGTCAGATATAGACGAGATGTATGCTTCAGTCAAGCGGTAAAAATTGAAATTATTGAAAAAAAAAATGGAAAATTACAAAAATTTTAAATTATAATGTATTTTAATGGATTTTCGTTTGTTTTTATTAATTAGTTGACGGCTTTAGTTTCCGGCCTTATGGCAAAACTTTGGTGCCAACGGCCAGATCCAATGTTTCTATTAATTTTAACTTCACTTGGGCCATTGGTATCTTTTGAAGGTTTATTAAGTTACTACGGCGATGAAATTGATATGTGGGGTGACATGGCAGTCGCTGTTGAGGACATGCACACAGTCACGTTCACTTTATCAAGATGTGGAATTCACACCAAGTACGTAAAACCTCGCTATTTTATCCTCAATTCTAAAAAAAATGGGCTAACAATTATTCGAATGTTTTCATGTTACTTTTCAGTCGAATCGACGGAAAGTCAAAACCCACGCAATTCCCATCACCGCGGGTAATAGGATCCCGATCAGCCTTGACGGTACTTCTTCCTGTGCCAGATGCCATATACTCTTTACTTCCTTTAGTGCCGTCGTCGAAGCAGACGCTCTCGTTTAACGTGACACCTGTATTTTTCAATATCGGAATTAACGAAATGGCTTCCTTAGCAGAAAGCCTTGGAACTACTAAGCCCCAGGAAAAGAGTAACGTCGACAACTTTGACAGATTAAATGAGTATTACTTGAGATTCAAGAAATTGAATCTTCCAACTGAACCTGCTTCCACCAGATGTGAGTAGTTAATGCGGTAAACAAATAAGACAAGCCTTAATTTATAAAATTTTTATACATGATATATACGTTGCATATTAGTTGGAAGTCGATCAGCCCTGAATCAAACTCTTTCCGACATGATGGTAAATTTAAAAGCCTGCGTCCAAGCGAAGGTGAATAAAAACGTTGAAATTCTGCAATTGTCGTCACAAATTTGTAGACGTATGAGAGGCTTGCGGTTCACGAGTTGTAAAAGTGCAAAAGACCGCACTGGCATGTCAATCACTTTGGAGCAGGTGAATATTCTAGCAACGGAGTATCACTTGGCAGAACATGAATATTCAAGAGCATTAGACTGTATGCGAAGGTAAATTTGTCGAATTTAATTCTTAAATAATTGAAAAAGTAGAAACAATTAATTATTTACAACAAAAATATTCATTGTAGCGAGGGATGCCGGCGAGAAAATACGTGGAAAAATATTGGTGTGCGAAAATACGCATTCAACAGTCTTCAGATTCTAACTTATCCAAAACAATATCGACCACCAGTGGGTACTTACGGATCAACGCAAACTTAATTTAGGTGTTATATAATTATGATATTTTAATGTCTTGTTGTACAGGCTAGTTTTTTAAAATGCTACAGCATATTCTAGTGATAACATGTGAACGAACGAAAAAAAAGTGTGGGCGATTAGACGATTAGTGCAAATACTAAGTGTAATTTCCTCTAAAGGTGCTATTATTGGGCTGAATATCGGTAAAGTTTAAACATTTTTTTTCATTCTACTAATGCGGAGTATAATAACGCACGAAAGTTATTAAATTGTAAATGCCTTTGATTATCGTTGATTATAATAAATTGTACAGTGCCATTGTTTTTATAAGTTACTTCAAGGAAGTAAAAAACTTAAACACTAAATGGATTTATTGATCATACAACGAGTACAGGGAATAAAGAAAAAGTTCGTTTATTTTTCAGTCATGTATATAGTAATGTAGAAACTATTGATATTGTCTTATTATAATATTTGATCATTATCATACCTTTTTTATTTATTTTATATTTAATTTAAAAAACAAACTATTTCCAATAATATTGTCATTTAAATGACATTAAAAAAATAACCAAATTTTATAAAATAGTAGTTCTGGATCAGAAAGCACTTTTATATAAAGATTTTTTTTATTGCACAACCATGTAATTAATACACTAAAAATATTTCTACAGATAATTTCTCAAAATGATAAAATCATGTAGTTAATAACGAAACTCTTCAAAGTGAAATTGTTATTAATACCGTCGTTGTAAAATCGATGCTGACGATAAGTTACACTTTGAAATAAAATTTCAGTATCCTATTGAAATATTTGGATTTCTTTGTTTCCATAACACTAATTTCATTTATTCAAGAGTCAAATGTATAATGAAAATATAAAATTTTTTGCATGTACTCATTATTGTCATTTCTAAATTATATTTAAGTATGTTGTAAAATTCGTGTTCGAATATTAACTGAACAAATTGAAATTATTGGAATCCAAATAAAAGATGATTGAAAGCCGAATTGTATAAAATATTTGCTGTGCTTCTTACCCAAAATTTTTTTTTTACCTAAAATTTATATGACATAGTACGTGCACATTTTTTTGATAATGAGGTACTATTTATTACTATTTTATGTACTTTTTTATTTGCTGGTATATTGACTAAGCAACTTAAAGTTTGTACATTAAATTAATGTTGTACTTTTGATCACATGGAATCGTGACAGTAATGATGCATATATGATTAGAAAACGTGGAAGTTCGAAAATGAATTTTGCAGAAATTAGTTTCATTTCGTGCGTCTTTTAGGCCACTTCTTTTTTTTTAACTTTCTCTACAATGAATTACACTTCTTTTTTTCTTTACATGCTTGTATTAAAAATTTGCTGTGCGTTTCGGTAAGTAAAAATGTTGCTTTAAAAAAAATAATTATGAAAACAATCTCTAAATTGTTTCTACATTTTGGTGTTTATTTTTTCTAAGGAACGACAAAAAACTAATAATAAACAGAACGTTCGATCAGAATCTAAATAGAATTCGCGATGTAATAAGAGAATACGATTTAGATCCTGTGAAATTACAAAACTTATCGACCGAATTTAACGTAGTAAGTACTTTAAATTTGAATAAACAATCTTTTATTTATTTATAAAAACAAAAAATTGCAACTGCGGGAAGACTACGTTAATATAGCTCTTGCTAGTAAAAGTAGATGTAAAAGTAGTTTCAAAGATGATATCAAAATCTTACTTTTTAGACAGTTACTTTTTTTAATCAATTGGTAAAATTAAACCTCACAAATGGAGAATTATACGGAGTATCAACTATGAAAAGAGCAGATAGTATTTATTTAACGGCTCATCCAAATACTGTACGCATCCACGGCCTTTTAAAATTTGAGGAGCTGAAGGAAAAATTTAATTATTCCTACAGTGCAGGATTCTATTCCGACAAGGGTGAAATAGATTCGACAATAACAAATCTCACCGTGAGGGTGACTGTAGATCTTAAATTATTAGAGCTAGTCCTGGCTAACCCGAGGATAAAAGTCGAAGATTATGGGTACGTATATATCTAATATATCCTCGGGAAATTTTTTTTATTAATATGCAATACGAGAAAATCTATATTTAAAATTAAATTCAAATTTATAAAAAGCGAATTTATTAAGATGCATGTACAGACTGTTAAAACGAAGAAAACATTAATGACTTTGATTTAGAAATCTTGATCTTACTATGACCAGTGTTGCTCTCTTCAGTCCAATAACGAACATATTGGTGAATTATGCTTCTCCTGACTACAAAAACGATATACTGAATTTGGCTAATCAAATTGCTGAAGACATACTGCAACAAATTGTGAAAAAAATAAACAAGCACTTTATCCAAATAGTTGTAGGTGCACTGGCAAATCTTATAGAAGATACAGTGACCGGTAGACTAATTAATCCGTTTTTAGACTTAATAACAAATGTCTCAAATAAAATACTGAATATAAAACGTAATATAAAGTTAAAATGTTAATCATCTTTAACTCTTTCACTGCTGCGAAAACCGAAAATTCGATTTTTTTTTTTTTTTTGTTCAATTTTTGTCTTGGACAAAAACGCGTATTTTTTCATGAAACACATTTATATCATACCGCCATAAGAGTCAAAAATCATGACCCATGTATAAACCATGTAGCAGTGAAAGTGTTAAAATAGTACATTTCGATACAAGTGCGAGAATGTGATTTCGCTCGTGCGCAAACGTCACGCGAGACTAAAATCGCGCACCTCCTCGCACATGTATCGAACCGTATTTTTGGACACAACGTGTGCAAGATGCGATTTTGCGAAGCTGATTTTGAGCGTGCGTGCGCAAAGTCGTATCTTTGCGCATGGCGTATCGAAAAATACTTAATAAATCGCAAATGCAATGAATACGATAATTTGTTAATCCGACTACTCCTTAAATGTCACGTTTAATACTTTTATGTAATAACTCTGAATATATTTATTCTTTTTTTTTATTTTAGTAATGCAATAAATTTCTGCTCTTTACATATTGTTATTGCAATAATAAAATATTGAGGGATCATTGATATTTTTTTATATTGTTTTATATTTATCTATAATAATGCCGGAGTAATAATTGTACATTCAAAATTAAAGCAACCAAAATAGATTGTTTTTGCAGGGATTGAAAAATATAAATAAGCACTACCTATATTTGAAAAAAATATATTGATATTTACATATTGCTTATTTGTATAATTGTTTTATTTATTTAAATTTTTTATATTAATTTGATATATCATGATAATAATTTATATTTAGAATTTATATTTATACATAAATTTTATGTATAATCTGAGCAGTAAAATAAGTATTAGCTTATGCAGAATTTCTGCGTCTCTGTTGATTCAAGTTATTATAAAGTCAGCCGCGGTTAGCTAATAAACGCGATGACGTCACAGCGACCACATGTCAAGTCTGACGCGTGCCGGCATCTTTCTACTTGCGCACTCTCTGGCCATAGTCTTCGCGCGCTTTTTAGTTTTCGTTTTATTATCGTTTAGTTTACTATTTTTTTTTTTCGTTGCATTTATAGTAAACAATGACGAGGTAACGTTAAATTAATGTCGGACGACAAAACTATGGACCAGAACGAATCAGCGGACAAATCCGTTAACGAAAGTTACGAGGGTGAGTGATTTCTAACCAAACTGCGGTGAATTCAATGTTTTTTTATTTGTTTTTATGAATGAAACATTATTATTGTCTTTTTCAGATGACGGCTGCGACCAAATTGCTTTGTTGACTAATAGCGTGCCCGCGCTGAAGGACCTCTTCACGATTCACTGCAAAGTTGGAGAAGGTACTTTTAGCTCGGTGTTTCTTGCAACGTTAAAAAATTCGAAAGAGTCGAAAAGTTTTGCTGTCAAACATTTAGTTCCTACCTGTCATCCGGGAAGAATTCAACGTGAATTACAATGCCTGAAAGAAATAGGGTAATTATTTTATAGTTTTATTTGTCACTTGTTGTCTCTTAATTTTATAATTTATTGATGTGAAACTTTTTTCACAGAGGACAGGATCATGTTGTTGGTTTGGAGCTGTGTTTACGTCATGCAGGATCTGTTGTTTTTATTATGCCTTACCTGTCACATGATAGATTTACAGTAAGATTAATTTTGTAGCTCCTGTAAAATTAATTTTATCATCTACTAGTGTTAAAAAATTAATTCTTTTCAATCCATAGGATTATGTACATGATATGAGTGCCGAAGAAATGAAAGATTACATGAAAGCTTTATTAACAGCTTTGCAAAGGGTACATAAATTTAATATTATTCACAGAGATATAAAGCCGAGTAATTTTTTATACAACAGAAAGCATAGAAGGTACTGTAATTATTTTGTTGTACAATTTATATTTCAAAAACTATTTTAAATGATTGTTTTTCTAGGTATTTGTTGGTTGACTTTGGATTAGCTCAACAATATAGGGAAAGTCCACCAAAGGCTATCAAAGAAGAGGTCTCAAAAGATTCACAATCTTTGAAAAGAAAAAGAATTGATGAAGTATGTATATGCAATAAAATGGAAGTGATTTTGTTATTATAAAATTGAGGTTTAAATTTAATGTTTTAAAACTTCTTTTTCCAGAATAAAATAGATGGAACTTTGAAAGCTACCAATAAACCGTCCACTGTAAATAAATGTTATTGTTTTGGTAAGCCAAAAGTTTGTTCAATTTGTTTGATAAGACCTCTTGAAGCTGCACCTCGAGCTGGAACACCAGGATACAGAGCACCAGAAGTTTTATTGAAACATATTTCACAAACACCAGGTAGTATCAAATTAAATTTGTGTTATAGAGCTCAGATAAGATAAACAGCTTAATACACTTTTTATATTCTAGCAATAGACATCTGGGCTAGTGGAGTTATAATGCTAAGCATTCTAAGTGGAACACAACCATTTTTTCGATCCCCAGATGATATGTCAGCTTTGGCTGAGATTACATCAATATTTGGGTCAAATGCAATGCAATTATGTGCAAGAAAATTAGGTATTTTCTATTTAGTCTTAATTTTTATTTTTTCAAAAATTAATATTTGAAATACTATAATACGTTTTTTACATACCCCCGCCAAAAGTGCCTATTTTTATCCCGGCGCGGGAATGAAAAACTGGCAACTTCGGCGTGGGTATGTAAAAAAATTGTATATCCACTACGGAAAAAAAGAAAGAATGCCTCAAATCACATGTTTGTCACCTTCGCCTTTGGCTCGAGTGACAATTTCCGTGTAATTTGGGACCGTTCTTTCTTTATTTCCCTAGTAGCATAATATACTATTTAGCAATTTAGCAATATTTATATTAATTACTTATATTTACTGTTTTCACATTAGGAAAGAAACTGATGTTTAGTTCAGATATAAAAGGAATTGATCTTATTACGATTTGTCAAAAATTACAAAAACGTAATTGTAAAGACAGTATCAATACTTCAACAGAAAATTTTAAGGTATGTTTCATTTAAAAACTTGAGAAAATGTTATTGCTGCAAGTGTGAATTGTCAGAAATGTTCATTTCCATACATTTTAAAATTTATTTTTTTATGAAGGAAGTTGGACAAAAGTATCCACAACAAGCCTATGAGTTGTTAATCAGGATGCTGGATATTGATTATAACACACGGATTACAGCTGAGCAAGCACTGCACCATCCATTTTTTAAAGACTGATGATAGCAAATAATAGATAAAAAATTAAGTTTTTACATTTCTTTATTAATAAAAAATAAATAACAAGTATGTATATATTTTATAAAATGTTTTGAACATGTAAATATGTGTAAAATAAATAATTACAGAATTAACAAAACTATATGTTTTATCTTAGTCTGTTAGAGTTAATAAGTACAGTAATAATTGAATAATAAATAACATTAAGATGTATAAATATCCCTACAGAAATCTAAATGCAAACAGTCTTCTATAAGGCACAATTATCAATGAAGATTGTTTCTTCATTTATTGTAAGAAAATAAGTTATTAAGAAGTTATTTAAAATTTTTTAAATGTCTTTGATTTCTCATGATTTTAATACTATGACAAACAAAAATATTTGATTGTCAAAAAAAAAACACAAAATCATTTAAAAAATATTCTAATATTTACAAGTTAACGTAAATTTCGTCCGTGAAATTACTCTACATTTTCAAGGGGATTTGTTGCCGTCGTCACAGCTGGCACAATATCATCGTCGCCTACTTTTTCCATCAATTTCCACTTAGCTGCCGCTTGTAAAGCCTCTGCAGCTAATTTCTTTACTTTTTGGTTTTCGATCAACTCACTCTTTGTTAAGGCCATCAAAACTTCCATTATGTCCGTTTGAACTAATCTAGTAGCAGTTTCTTTAGTACAATTCATAATGTTGTGGATTATTACAGCACCTCTGTGTTGCAGATCCTGATTTGGATTGGCAAGTAAATATTTGAATGCTTCCAGCCAATTTTTAGAATCGAATACCTTGTGACAGGTAGCTTTACTTTCTGACGTAAGCATAGCTAATGCACCAGCTGCTGCCAAACTAGTGTCCACATCCTCTTCTTCACACAGAATGACAAGATACTTAACTCTGTCATTGTCCCCTTCGTAAAATTTGATAGTTTCTTCACACATCATTAAATTATTGATAACTTGTGTAGCGGCTCTCCTTAACATATCATGCTCTTCATACATGTAAGATTCTATTTTCTGGAAACCACCCTCTTTTAAAATTCTTTTCCTAACATTATGATTGATTCCTGCTAAATTGCACAGAGCCATCATTGCTTCAAAATTTTCTAAAGCATTGCAATCTTGATCCAGAAGATTGATGAGTGGACGAATTACTTCATATATCCTTTGTCCTGGGAAAGCTACCTCAGGATTGATGGTTATTCCTAAGCGAGCTAGAGCTTGTGATGCCTGTTTCTTGCCTTTGGCTGTACCTTCGAGAGCCAATGGTAAAAGTGCCTTGGCTCCTCCCTGTTGAACTACAATGCCTCTTACATCCTTTTCACTGCAAATAGCGTTGCAAACTCGTGCTATCAGCTCTTTGCTATTTTGACTGTCTGTTTTGGAAAGTGCAACCAAGGCACTTGTTACACCTTCTTTGGCTAAGCAAATTACCCTTTTCTTAACAAAGTCAGGATCATCTAATTCAGACTCTTCTGGTATATGGTGCTTAGCGAATTTGGCCAGTTCAAGCATCTCGGGAATAATTTCTTGTTTGTCATAAGCATTGCAAAGATTCACGAGGGTAGTAACAACGCCATAAACTACAGATTTATCGCCAGTCTTAGCTAACTCAATCATTGATTGTATAGCTTGTTTGTCTTCAATCAACTTTTCCTTTACCTCTGCATCAAAAGTTAAATACGAAAGACCTTCTACCGCCCACTTTCTCATATCCTTGTCTTTCTTTGGATTGATTAAAAATCTTCTGCAAGCTTCCGCGAGTTTCTGAGAAGCTCCATCTGCAAATGGTCGGATTGACGCGTCTGTACCTCCAGAACTGCTTAACTTACAAAGCCCTACAAGAGCACGAACTCGAATTGAATCGTCTTTTGATTGATACAATTTTTTCAGTATATTCACTCCCTGGTTAATGATACTAGTGGCCTTGTCTTTCTTTGAAGCAGCTGCAATAATGCATTCGCAAGCTACCTTCTGTTGGAGAATGTCATCTGTGCCAGCCATCACAAGAATCATTTGCAGAATTCCATCCTTAGCTACTATGCTATTTCCTACATCCAGAGGTCCTAGTAATAGTGTTGTTATAGCAACTACTACTCTCACCTGAAATAAGATAAATGAAATTATATTTCTGACATTTGATTAGTTAACTTAATTTTTTAATAAACTATTTACTATTTATATTACATACCTTGGATTCGATGTCAGGTGAAATTAATTTATCTTTTATGTATTCATCGATGGCAGCACTAAACCTCTCTTTTGCAGCATCATAATACATATTTTCATAAATTCTAGCGAGGCAAACACTAGTTACTGTTCTTGTTGAAGGAGTTACATCCATGGCAGATTCATACTTATACTCTTCAAGTTCACTAGCAACTTCCATCAGTCTCTGTAAACCGCGAAGTTCCACTAAACGTTCAGCCCAATTCAAAACATCATGATTAACATTTCTCATTATGAGCTCAATTACTGCATCTCTGCCTTGACCAGAAAAAGTACGATTTGTGGTGCAATATAATAGACATGACAATATGGTATCAATTTCTTTGTGATATTTTTCACACATTTCCTTGTTTGGTTTTGAATCCGGTTTTGTAGTCATTCCGCTATAACTGTTGAGAACAGTCTGAAATAAATAGAAAATTACTTTAATAGGTGGTAATCAATTTTAACTGATAACTTAATAAGAGTTGAATTATTTGAAAATGTACCTGAATACAATATTGACCAGCATTTACTCTTTCCTCGTGTTTGCTATTGATTACGTCCAAAAACCAAGGTATTCCTATATCTTTCAACATGGTTTCAGTTCTTTCAATACTGTCTTTACAAAGTTCTGCTAAGATACGAATTGCTGCCACTATAATCACTTCATTTTTCTCTGATTTTAAGAGCTTATGAATTCTCATTGATATACCCTGTTTGAACATTAAATCGACCCCTGCTCTTTCTTTTGACAAAACTAGTAAATTATTCATTGCTGTTTCTCTTTTTTCTTTGTCCACGTGTACATCAAAAGCTAATTCAAACATCTGGGCAACCTGTAAAATATAAGTAAAAACAAAAAAAAATATTAGGAAAAAACTCAATAGCAAGTTGTTAATAAATTTAGTTTAATTGTTAGCTTACCTTAGCAGATACTTTCGAATTCTCTCTCAATCTTTCTTGGCAGATTTCAAAGAGACGTGCAGCAATTGGTTGAATAGCTTTGTTACTAGGATCTGCAGCAACAACTCCTCGTGCATCTCTGTAAGCTTCTTCAAATCTTTCCAATGCTTCCAAAGCCTGGCATCTTCTAAATAATGCTTTTGGGTCACTTGGAGAAATTTTTAATGCTTCATCGCAATCTTCCACTGTCTTTTTATAATCCTTCTGCTTTAAATATACAGCAGCTCTATTTTTGTAATAAACTGCTTTATCGAAGTTATCTTCTTTAGTCAGTTTGATGGCATTCGTGTAACAAGTCAATGCCTTATCATAGAAGCCTTGTTTAAATTCTTCATTCCCCTTCTCTTTCCACTCTGGAGCTGTTAATTCACCTTTAGTCATCTTGATACAACTCAATTACACCTAGAATGAATTATTAAATCTTTATAATTTTTGAGTAATAGAACAAATATTGCTACCTTTTAACGAATTATATTGCAAAATTTTACATTTTTTATCAAAAAACAGAACTGAATGAAAAATCTCTTAGAAACTATTGAAAAATTAAAAAAGCATGGCTTGAAAATTCTTTAAATTTTTTTCTTACCTTAAAAGCAAACGCTAAACAATTGACACAATTGAGGGTACTGCAAAGATGTAAAATAAACAGTAACTTAAATAAACAAATAATATAATAACTCTTAACACAGAGTCTTTGCTCCTTTTGTTAATTGTTGCTCCAAAATTCGTAGTGATACTGAAGCACCTGGTGCCGCGGTTCAGCTTAAAAAGGTTTTAGGCGAGTTCTAGAAGCCACGAGGATGTTATCGAGGTTCTGAGTTAATTTTAAACTTGGAATCCGATGCCAAAAGTGAATAAGTATAAGGCACAGCAGTTTTTTGGACGAAAATAGATCGGCCGCTCACCGCCGGCACAATTTAACTTGATGTACTCTCAAGTCGCGTTTTCAATGGGCGACTCAATAAGGACTGAACGTGAACGGAATTGGGAAACGTGCCATGATTGGCTATATTCAAAGAGGAAATTACATGCAGAGAGAATGTACTCGAATTAGGACATGTATTTATTGGATAATTTTAATTTGATTATAAATATTTATACGGTGAGTCTATAAATAACACTATTTATAATTTGTAAGTTTCTGTCATAATTGCATTAAGTAACTATGATTAAAAAAAGTTTAAAAATATTCGGACTGTAATTACTTAGACTAGAAATTAGAAGGATTTTAGTTATTTCAGATTATGTTCAGATTATATGTAATTACTCATTCTATTTATGAGAATTATATAAATTATAATGAGAATAATCACTATTATAGAGCAATTTATTAATATTTTCTTTAAATATATATTTCGATCTACATTTTGAAATTCTATAAGTATGAGAATTGCTTAAAAAAATTAAAGTGTCGGATAGATTATACGAAATCGATGTAAAATACATATGTATAGTTTGTATTAATAGTCAAATAGTTACTACTTTAAATTAAAAGAAAAAAAATTTAATTTGAATGATAAGATTATAAAACATTGTGGAGGTATGAAGAAATCTAATTTTTTATTTTCATAAAAGTCAATTTTATTTGTAATAAAATCAGTTGTAAAAATATTTCAATGCATAATTTAATAAATGCAATACTTTTATCAAGTTTAAAATTTCTAAATACTAATTAATATATTTCATGAATATTATATAAAATAAGTACTTATTTTATAATTACAGTAGATGAAATTAGATTCTGTGAAGAAGTATGCTATGTACAAAAATGCAAAATTTAATAAATCTATAAGAATCTAAGAATATTTCAAAGTTTTTTCTTATTTGTTTTAGGCTTTAATTCAGTGAAAGACTCCATTATTTTCAAAAATTCCTTCTGAAATTGATGGCGTGAAAATTTCTCTGCAGTTCTTCTAGCATTTTTTTGTATTAAACGTTTGTCTGATGGTAACAATTCTAAAGCTTCTGTTAATGCTTCAGAATAATCTTTGAGTGTAGTAGCTAAATATCCACTTCTAGATTCATCTCCATTATCAATGAGTTCATTTTTTGCTGCACCAGAATTGTGAACAATCATAATTTGCCCAGCTGCTAATCCTGCAATTAAATCAGAACCAAAGGGATCATCAGCTTTGGCATATATACCGTATGTAGATTTTACTAGTTCTTCTTCTAAATAGTTGGCATTTGGAGATTCTGGAATTATTTTAACATGTTTTTCTAAATTTAGTTCTTCAACTAAATCTTGCAATTTTTTTGCATATGTTTTGTCTTCATTTGCACTTAAATTAATCAAAACTAAGCTTATATTAACCATTATATTCTCTTTGACTTTATATCTTATTTTATTCAGACTTTGTAAAATAAGTTCATGATTATTTTCTGGCTTAAATTCAGTGGCATTGATTATCTGAAAATTATCTTTTTTCTCCCAATAATTTTCTGCCTTTTTCATCAGTTTTTCCAAACCAATAGGTGGATAAACTAAATAAGTTCGCTTAGGACATTTCCAAGAAGAATTTATATTTTCTTTGGTCCACTGTGAATTTACCATGACAATATCAGCAGATCTACCAGTCCAGCCATAAATGACAGAAATAGCTAAAAAAAATTTATTTCATTGTATTTTTAGTTAAAACAATATAATTAAAAATTATATCTAATATACCTTTACAAATTCCAAGAGTCTGTGGTGATCTTCTAAAAATAACAAAGTGATTATCTTCAAGTCGAATATGTCTAGTGTTCAGTTCATCACTTGCTACCAATGGATTGTGAATATAACTTATAACTTTACAACCTCCTATGTACTTAAATATAAAATTTACAAAGCCATAACCCACTGTATCGATCATGATATGAGGTTTAAGAGATGCAAGAGCTTCATAAGCAACCCACACAGTTCCCATGTAAGCAAATCTTCTGAGCCATTTACTTTGTTTTAGTTTGACAAATCGAATATATTGTTTGAATTTTATATGAAATTGAGACTCCACTTTTTCAAGAATAGCTTCTGAATTAGTTTCTTTATCTTCATGATAAATGCAAATTTGGACTCCATTATATTGAGATTCAATAGTTTTAACAGCTGTCCATAGAACATTTTCTTGGGGTGTACCAGCAGTACAGTTTGGATGAAAAAATCCAACAGTAATATATTTATAATGCTTTTTCTCAACATGCCTTTTGGAAAAAAATATTCTTACCGATTTAAAAATCAATGGAAATAAAATGATTAAAAATATAAAAAATGTCTTTACATAAGCATACTTTTCACATAGCCAATAAATTGACTTTTTCCAAGTATCTTTAATCATGTTTAAAAGTTTGGAGTAAAAATAAAAAAAATTGTAAATATTTCACTTACTTAAAAAATTTGTAAAAATTGTCTTGTATACATATACAGTCAGTCTTTTACATTGTTTATAAAATCTTTTAAAGCTTTTTAAAAATCTTATTTATATCTTTCTTCTAGCATTTTATATTTCAATTTTAAATATTTTAATCTACAGGTACACTTACTAAAAATAGAATTGATTATAGTTTATTTATATTATATCATTAACAAAACGTAATGTTATCTTTTATAAACAGATGATTGGCACATAAACAGTCGACTTTTTTTCTTCAGTCTTCATTTTCATTTATAACCTTCAGTATGATATATTTCTTTATTCGTATATAATTCTTTGTAAACATCACTTAAAAATTAAAACTATATATATAAGTGCAGTAACATATAAATACAACGTGCAAATGAAGATTTCATTGTGTTTTGTGTATATAGTTCTCAACTATACTGAAATTATGAACAGCTATCATATACTGTACGACTGCACCTGTATATCGGTACCGATAACCTAAAAATATTCACGGTTTCAAGTTCATTCATATATATCAGTTTTATTGTTAAGGTAATTTACCTTAACACTTGTAGTATTTTACAATGAATGTGTATATAGATATATGAGGAATGAGGATAATTCAAAACATTACACGCAGGAACCTTAACCTGAATTTATAGGTATACTTATACGTCGTTAATGTTGTCAAATCAAAATCAAAACACACGTGTTAAAAGGTATACTTATTTGTGCATTTATAAATATAACATTTAACAATCTTAAAGTTTGTTTATATGAATATGTAAAAAATAGAAATACTTTGAAACTGCTAGATTTTTCTAGTTTATTTCTTTCAAAAATATATTTTATTTACTTTAAGTTAATTTTTTTTAAATTTAAAATTTATGTTTATTTTTACCAATTTTCATAACACTATACTATAATTTTATTTACTTTTTAGTTTTAAGATGAAAGAACTACGGATGATGGAAATTTTTATAAATTGAGATGAATTCCAAAAAGATGTTTCCTATACTAACAAAGGATTCGGAAGGTAAAGATGGCGAGGGAAGGACACTTTTTAAAGTCATGGATAGACCAACTTTTATTTTAAAAACCAGAGAAGGTGAAAGTCGAGCTGTCTCTCCTAGTCAACGAAATGGAAATAAGTATGTCCTTGTATAAAAAAAAAAAACCACTTTCTAAAACAGCAAGTGGAATACTCTTTAACAATATTACTATTTTTTCTGTAGAAAAGAATCGGATAGTCATTCAAGTATATTAGCGAAACCAATTGATAGTAAGTTTTTAATAATCAGTATTATAATTTAAAACTTGATTATAAATAGGTGATATATATTTTGACTCACAATTTTCAGCTCGTGCTGTTTTAACACCTGGTCCTGAATTAAGTAATTGCATAAAATTCATGGATGAAAATATGCAATTATGTGAAAATCCATTAGAATACTTACTTGACCAACAAGACTTTTTAGTAGTTGGTTGTGTAGGTACACAGGGTGTTGGAAAATCAACTATTATGTCTCTTCTTACTTCTAGCTATGTGTAAGAAATTATTCAGATCAATATTAAAAAAATAATTATTATACTTATGTAATGAATCTATTTTTAGGCCTGATTTATTTCCAGTTCAAAAGTTGACACATCATGAAAGTGGTTCCAATTGTACAAGTGGTATAGACTTTTATGTTACAAAGAACAGAGTTATTTACTTGGATACTCAACCAATATTGTCTGGATCGGTAGTCGATTATACAGCATCTTTTGATCAGAAAAAGAGTGCTAATGATTATGTTAACAACGAATCAAACTTAGAATTGCAGTCTTTACAATTTTTAGCATTTTTATTTTCAGTTTGTCATGTAATTATTTTTGTACAAGACTGGTTTGTTGACCCTCATTTAATCAGGTATCTAAATCAGTTAAACAACAATCACTGAATTAATGTTATTTCATGTTTTATAAATAATCAGTTAATTATGACATACAGAGTCTTGCAAGCAGCTGAAATGTTAAAACCATCGTCAACAACTACTATGGATCAAGATTATGTTGAATATTATCCACATATTCTGTTTTTGCATAATAAAGCGGAAATTCAAGACTTTATGCCAAGTAATATAGAAATGATGAAAGTAAGTTAAAAATATATTTTATTTTAGACAAAAGTAAATTAAAGGTATTTAATTTAATTTTTCTTTTTTATAGGATTTTTACAACAAAGCCTTTGGATCATCCAGATTGCAAACTCATAGTGGCCTTGATATGAGCTCAAATCTCATTGAAAGTCAATTAAACTTATTTCTTATACCATTAATTTCCAAAAATAGTAAAATTAAACACCATTTACAAATTATTAATAAGGTGATTAACATAAATAAAATGGTAACTATTTGTTTTAGATAAATCTATGTTTTATGAAGATGAAAAAGATTTGATAGAAAAATTAAAAAGAAAAATTCATGGTATAACTAGAAATGCTATGACGCCTTCAAATCTAACTGAAAAAAATTGGTAAATGTTAAAAATTGATCAATTTTTTCAATATATTTTAATAAAATATAAATTTGCTTAATAAAAGTATAATTTTTAGGTACCATTATGTTTCTAAAGTACTGGAAGCTATAAAAAAGAGTCATCTTTCATCTGAGTATGGTAGACTCATGCCCTGAAGTGAATAAATAACTTGTTCTTTGAAGAGAACATGACAATGAACTGTAAGCTTTCTAATTATATGCTAAATTAAATTATTTAATTAATGCTAAAGAAAGAAACCATTTGTTACAAATGAAACGTATTTAATTAGTCATTATGAGATGATTACATTTCAACATATTGAAATTAACATACCAATTGTTCAGCACTAGTCAAATTCATTTAACTATTTTTAAATTATATTATATACAAGAAATTTTTGAATAACTATACATAATTGAAATCTATTAATATTTTAGTAAAGATTTTCTTTTAAAAAGATTTTAAAGCATTTTTACATTTAAGCACTGCTGAACTTGTAATAATCTTACAAGAATTAATGAATAAAATTATAAAATAAAAGTGGAAAAATTATATAAAAGCATTGGAAAATTTAAGAATAGTCTTCTTGTTCATTATCATTATTCATCATTGATGACATTTGTGAAACTGCTTGCAATTGTTGCCACTGAATTTGTTCAGCAACTGCTTGCTCTTCTCTTGCTTTGGCAAACAATTCTTGCTGCTGTCTTAATAACTCCTCTTCCGGAATGCCTAAATTTTCTAATCTCGTACTTTGTCGTCTTCTTTTAGCAGCCACTGCCTTACAGTCACGTAAAACTGCTTCTGCCTCAGCACTATAATCACTAAATCCTAATTTTTCAAGTGCTTGAAGAATGTGTTCTGCATTAATTGTTTTCTTTTGTTGTTGATTGCAGATATCGTTTGCCTCCGAGGAGAGGAGGTGAATAAATTCTGTACAGCAATTCAAGATGAGTTCTCGGGATTCATTAGCTACTCGAACATGAGGTAGAATCTCTTTGATTATTTTGTTTATGGATGCTCTAGGCAGAGTCAGCTCATCATCTTCTGTTGGAGACATTCCAGTTGAGGCCATTTGTGCAACTGCAGATGAATTACAAATACTTAAAAAATAATCGTATAACAGAATTTAAATTTAGTTAATTTTGTTGAATAATAATTTATAATTGTAATGAAAAAGTATCATTTTCACAGAATTTATCCTTTTGTTAAGATTCTTTGGTATAAAAAAGAAACAATATTTAGAAAAATTGTGTTTCTTTAAATAAACAAAAAATTAATATTTATAAAATTTTGTTTAAAGAATTAGTAAAACAAACAAATATACACCTTATTAATTTCATTTATATCGATAAACCTTATTAATTTTTTTGTTTATTTATATTTAAGCAACAAAGGAAAGAAGAAAATAACTTTTGAATTTGTTAAATTAAAATACAGTTTATTGATTTTACTCATAAACAAAGAAAACAAAAAAACAAGCCAATTTATATACAAATAGTCACTACATTGATTAGATTGTCAAATAACAAAATGAATAATTAAATTTACGTTCTCAATATGGTTTAACATGTAAAACTTGATTTTGTTTGGCAACAAAATTGACATTGTTACAATGACAATCTCAAGTTGGAGTAAGGTTAAGAAAAATAAAATTATTCTCGACAATATAATATTTACTTACTATTGGAATTAGTCAAAATCTGTTAAATATGAATTAGTAGAAAAAACAAGGTTTGTTTATTATGCGCTTTAATAATCAACAGCCTGTTATAAATTTTTTTTCTTAGATCGAAATAAGCAAATAACGACCACATTACATTTTTTACCTTGAACTACAAATACAGGTATTATAACAACGTATTTACCTGTAATATATGTATTATACTTGGTGGCTTTGCAGTATAAAAAGTTTGAAGCAAGTTATTTAAATTATACATTTACGGATTTTAAAACAAACTTCAAATATAATAAAATAAAATTATATAAAAGAATAATTTTTGCCTGTGACTAAAATAAAATATTTTATCTATATAGAATTTGTTGATTTTAATAAATTTATTAGATATAATAAAATAATTGCAAGAAATAAATACTAAAGAATTTTATTATTGTAATGAATTTTAATTTTATTTTTGATACAAATAACATGTTCAATATTTTATTACATGATTATTTAAATATTTGCTTGAGTATATCAATAAATAGCATAATAAATTAATGGAAATACTTACAGTATATACATTTTTATTGACAAAACTATTAAGTGCCATTTGTTTGCTTTGTCTTGCGACATTTACCAAATATTGCAGCATTAAAATTCAGTAACCACTGACCAATTCAATTGATGTCACTGCTTTGTGCGTATTCAGAGTTTTACATTATTATCATTTATGAAAATTACGTAAACAGTTGTCATGATGAGACAAAGGCAGTGTCATGCATGAATCGTCACTTACAATTCAAATGTTTATTTCGAAATTCATTTAAGGTATTGACTTAATTCATTGAACATTATTCAAATTAAGATTAGCTTTGAAATGTAACCTTTAGTAAACGATACATATTACAAAAAATATTTGCAATTGCATAATTTTTTTTTAATTTAATTTTCAATTATTAAAATATTGAAAATTTTTTAAACTACATCAAAATATTTTGTCATGAAAATAAATTATATTTATTATAATTCTAGTCATTAATTTTTAAGTTAATTAAATCGTAGTTTTTAGTCATATAAATTAACTCCATTTAAGTAGATTTAAAATCTATTCATTTTAAAACTTCAGAATTTGTTAGAATTGCAAGAACTATATAGAGATATATAATTTCAATAAAACTATTTGCAATTACCATTTGTAATACAATATCACAATATATATATATTTGACCGACTAAGACTTTATAACTTTCAGTCTTAAGTTGAAGCTATTTTAATGTATTTCAATATGCTATCAACAACTTCCCTACTTGTAGCAGTACCTCCAAGATCTTTAGTTTGAATACCTGCATTCACAGTTTTAGTAATGGCATTTTGAATAATAACAGCATGGTTTTTGTGTCCAAGATGACGTAACATATCAACTGCTGCATTTAACATAGCAATTGGATTAGCAATATTTTTACCAGCTATACTTGCACCAGTATTTCTTGTTGCTGGTTCAAATATTGTGTAATGATCACCATAATTTTTACCAGCTAATAATCCAGCTCCTCCAAGGAGACCACAAATAACGTTTGACACAATGGCACCATACAGATTTGTTGTAAGCATAATATCGAATTGATGTGGATTAGAGACTAGCTGCATGCATGTATTGTCAATGATCATATCGTTGAGGGTGATTTCTGGGTAATCTTTGGCAACTTTTCGTGATGTTTCCAAGAAAAGTCCATCTGATAGCTTCATAATGTTTGCTTTATGAATTGTGGTAACCTGTAAATAAATGAAGTATTGTCAAACAAGGTAACAAGAAAAAAAAATCTTTTTTTTTTAATATTTTACTCACCTTCTTTCTGTTATTTCTTCGAGCATATTCAAAGGCATAACGTGCTACTCTTTCAGAATTAGATCGAGTAATGACTTTCATGCTTTCTACAACACCACTTACACTTTCATGTTCTAACATAGCGTATTCTCCTTCTGTATTTTGTCTCACAATGACGATATCAATATTGTTTTGACGTGAAGATACTCCAGGATATGAGACACAGTGCAATGCATTAACATACAGATCTAATTGATTACGTAGAGCTACATTACGTGATAAGACTCCAACTTCCTTACTACGAGTTTCAATATTGCCTTTTAAAGCAACTCCATTTCTCCGAATTGAAGTAATAGCATAATCTAAATCATCATTTGTGTCAGCATTTGGATCAATATCAATTTCTTCAAAATCTACTGGTACACCAGCATACTTGAAAATCTGTAATATAAAATGATTTATTTAAATTTATGGAACTTTCTGTTTCAGTACATTTATTTATTTATTTAATTAATTAAATAATTAACTTTTAAATAATTAAATGTTATATTATATAATATTTTGTTTTGAGTGTATACTGTGTTTCCTCACTTTTTACTGTATCATTTGGACACTTCACTTTAGTGAATTGACAAATTAAATTATCATCAATTAATAATATTATTGACTAAAATTATTGATCTAATACAATAAACTTCAACAATAATAAACTATAAGTTTATAACAATAATAAATATTTATATTTTTCTTTTTTTAATGTTTTTTCAATTAGATATCTTACTTTAATATTCATGTCAAAGCTGTTACACTTTTTATTATCTTTTAGCTTAATATATGAATAAAAATGTTTTATAAACATTAGAGTGCTCTCAATATAAGATTATTGTATTTTTTACTATTTTACTATTGTATGTTAGAATTTTACTGGATTTTTTTCTGCAGTTTATTATTGCTTGTAAGGTCAATCAAAACAACTTTATTAATGATGAAACATTACCTCTTTAACATATCCCATGAGCTCGGGTCCAATTCCAGCACCTGGCAAAAGTGTGACGGTGTGTCTTCCTCCATAATGAGCTTTTGGAATAGGCATTGTTTTTTTTATAGTTGGAGTTTTATGTTGGATTTCAAATCCGGACATAGTTGTTGAGGCACAGCGAAAGTGAATTTGAGGTGCAATACTTTTTGGTTGTACATATTTGAAGATACATCTACCTGCCATTTTTAACGTTAAAAAGGTCTGAAACAAAACCAAAAGCAAAAAATGAAAAGTGTTCAATGATAAGTTAGAAGAAAAATTTTTACTTGGCAGTGTCCATTAAAATCTATTTTAACAATCACCTATAAGGACCTTGCCAGTTATGCCACTTCTGGATTTTCAGTAGGACCACTACATTTACCTACGTTACGTACCCACTGCATAATAGCATCTACAAAATCTTTAGTTAGGTGTCTCTAGTGAGTTTGTTCAGAAGAATATATGCATGTATATAGATACTCTATGTGAAAAGGTGCAGTTCAACTTTCAGCCATTTTAGTCACAAAAACGCGCGTATATTTTGAATACTAAAGGTATTATTTTTTATATATTATTATTTTAACATATGGAAGTATTTTGAATTTAACTTTATTACTAATTGCAAAACATCAATAAGATATTTACAATTACAACATTGTAAAAAACAATTTATTAAAAAGAAAGTAGATTTAAAATTTATATTCAGAATAATAATTAAAACTTCTATAGTTTATACAATAAACATTTTTACAAGTCTCATTAGTTAAAGTTTAAGTAAAGAGTCAATGTTAACTTCGCAATAATTGCAAAGCAAGTTCTTCATCTGCTTGCAGATTATCATCATTAGGTGCTGAAAGCAAACGTTTCTTTTTCTTCTTCAATTCATCATGAGTAATTAATTTCCTTTTTGATGGCCTATAACGAATTATTATTAATGTAATTATATTATTAATGTAATTATATTATTAATGTAATTATATTATTAATGTAATTTTCACTTTTAAAAATTAAAAAAAAATCTTACCTGTGAATTTTTTCTTCTTCACTTTCTTCATCGCTATCACCAGACTGTTCATTAAATTGTTCATCGGACTGTTCACCTGACTGCTCATCAGATTGCTGATCGTTGTTAGATTGTTCTTCATCAGAAGCTTTTTGTTTTCCATAAATTTTATCGGGATCTGGTAACCAAGATAAATCGGGTTCATAAGAATCACCATTTTCTTCACCTTCTTCTCTTTCTTCTTCTTCACTCTCTTGTGGTTCTTTTTCTTTTTTACGTTGAGCCTTCAATTTTCTTTTTTCTTCTCTATGTTTTTCTTTAATTTTCTCTCTGAATCTTTGTTTATCAAAGCGATCTTCCTCTCTTAAAACTTGTTTGGCCTCTTCAATATTTATGCCAGAAGCTTCCTCATTTTCATATTGCTTTGCTAATTCTGACACCTTAGATTTAGTTGGGTCTATTACTTCCTGCAACCAATAAGAAAAACACCATTAAAATATTTAAAACAGCCATTAAAAATTTATAAACTTATCATTATAAATATGACTTATGAAAACTACCTGTCCTTCTTCATCGAAATTAATCTTTTTATTTGGAACTATTTTCTTTTTGAGTATTTTTTTCGCTATAGCTGCTTTAGTTACTGCTTTTTTCTGTTTTGATTTTGATGTGCCTAAAGATGAATCTTCTATTTCATCATCTGTAGCGGCTTCTATTTCAATATTTTTTCTTTTTATCGTTAATATATCATCATCATCGTCATCGTCTATATCAACTAAAAAAAGGTTTGGAAATTAATTTAATTGTCATGCGTAAAAATTTGTATCCAAAATGGTAAGTTAATTCAAAATAACCTACTATTGCCAAAATTAATATCTTTCTTAATAACTCTTTGTTTGATTGTTTTTTCAACATGACTGTCATTTGCAGACATTTCATTATCTGAATTATCTTCTTGTTCGTTTTCATCTTCAGACTCTGATTGAATTTTACTGAAATTTTTAATTAACCGATTGGCTTCTTTCTGATTATCAGTTTTTTCGTTTTTCTTTGAATTTTTTTGCATCCGTTGCAAAAATCTTATTCTTGGTGGAATTGCCAAACCTAAAGATCTGTAAACAAGACAATAAAATGCCATTAAAAAGGCAATTTAATACTTAATCTATTATTAAATTGAAGTTGTGAATATACCTTGCATATGCATCAGTATTTAATGCATGAACATTAAAAACATTTTTGTCTTTCATTAAAAAGACCGACTTTACGTAAGCAACAAATGCTCTCTGTGCACTTTCTTTTAATGCTACATCTCTAGCTAGTAAAGCCTCTAATTTTCTTTGTGGTGACTGTAATTTATTTGGATTTATCCTATTGAATTATTTATTACATTAATATTTTAATGGAAATCATGTTTAATAAACTAAAATATTAAATTATTCATATTTACTTAATCATATTAATAGGAATTTTCCTTTCTTTAAGGTTTTCAACTATTTTTTCCTCGCTGGGCAAAAGAACTAATAACGATTCACCTCCACTTTGAAACCTAGCAGTTCTTCCTGCCCTATGAATGTAAGCATTCGTATCTTCTGGACAATCCATTTGAACAACCCAATTCACAGCAGGAAAATCTAAATATGATAATGAATCTTATTCGTATTTAATCGTTTAAGAGACAATTGTAGTAAAGATTTTAAGAAAATGTTGGTACCTAATCCTCTTGCCGCAATATCAGTAGCAAACAAAACAGCATTTTGTTTTTTACAAAAATTTTCGTAAATATTCATTCTTTTCAATTGATGTAATGTCCCATACAATGCTAAGAGACTGACACCTGGTCTCATTCGACAAAATGCTTCAAATACATATTTTACCTGTGTATTTAAAATTTTAATTTTAATAACACTTCTGCAATTAGAATGTATGCATGCATTATTAAGTTTTACTGACTTGTTTACAGCTAGAGAAGAAAACTATAACTTTTTGTTTGAGGTGATTACGAATAAATGACCAAAGCATTGCCATTTTTTCTTCTAATTCACAAATAACATAACTTTGTTGAAGGGCTTCTGGTGTTGTATGAGCTGAATGTTCATGTACAGATACATAAAGTGGATCTTTTAAGCTTAATCTTGCTAAATCTTTAACTGATCTGCAAAAAAAAAAGCGAATTAACTAATAACTAATATTAAAAATAACAGTTCATTTATTAATAAATTAAATGAATACTTTGTTTGAGTGGCTGAAAATAAAAGCGTTTGACGATTCGGTGGTAGATTTTCAATTATAGAATTCATTGTTTTTTCAAAACCCATGTCCAAACATCTATCAGCTTCATCTAAAACTAAAACCTATAATATTTGGAAATAATAAGAAATTAGTAAGTAAAATTTTATTGACAGTTTAAATATTTAAGAATCTTACTTTCATGTTCACACAATCAAATAAGGGATTTTCATCCATATGTTGCAATAAACGACCAGGAGTACATATCACAATGTTACATTGATCCATCCTCTTCTTTTCAAAGTGTAAATCTTTTCCTCCAATGATCAATCCAGCTGAGATATCATGATATCTTCCCACCTTACGAAGTGTTTCATATATTTGATAGGCAAGTTCACGGGTTGGTGTGATGACTAAAGCTCCAAGTCCATCAAGACGTGTCCATTGTTGGCAATATAAAATTTCCATGATCTAAAAAAGTAATCATTTTTTGCAAGATTGTACATTTTTTTTAGTTTCTTGTTATTATTTAAACTTACTGGAACAAGAAATGCCAAAGTTTTTCCACTTCCAGTTTTGGCAGCTCCTAAAATGTCATTTCCTTTTAATGCTAAGCCAATACTCTGTCTCTGTATATCCGTGAGATCAAAATATTCGCTGTCTTTGAGGCCCCTCAGTGTTTGTGTTGATAGTGGCAAATCAGTGAATTTTGTTAATTTGGTTTCATCGATCTAAATGAAAAATATTCATGTAGAATTGTATTTTTACTGTATTACTTGAATTCAAGAAGTAGTTTGTATAAAATTCTTTGATTAAAAATCAAACTTACACTGTCATATTTTGCTTGAAGATCTTGAATTATTTTACTCTCTGGCACGCGCTTTTTCTTCGTTTTATAAACTTTTACTTTCTTCTCATTTTTATGAGCCATTTTATGTCACAAAATTTTTTTCTAATAATTATTTAACTACAGTAATAAGCTATCGTTAAAAATCTCAACAAGTAAGACGATGCTTGATTTCATGTTGAATGTAGGTTATGTTTATATACACCATGTGGTTTGAACAGACGAATACCAACTATTGATAATAAAAGATATAGGACAAAACATTCTTAATAATGTATACCTAAATGGGGGAACACTTTGTATCATTGCAACTGATTTGAAAATTTGAAAATTATTAAATTAATAAAAATTATAAATGATTAAAATTTAAGAAATAAAATTAGTTTCTAGAAAACTTTTTCTAGCTAATATAAAAGTTAAAATGTTGTTATTTTATCAATGAAAATAAATAAAACTCGAGTGCGATATGTAACATCATAAATTTGTTTATTATTATTATTTTTATAGAAATTTCAGTAAAATTTAATTTTTTTTAAGCTATACCTGGTTTAACCATTTTTTTATTGAAATAATAATAACATTTTTAAAAATATGAGTATTTTTCTAAAATAAAGACCTGCAAACTTTTTTAAATTATAATTGACAAAAATCGTTTAAATAATAAATAAGTATATATAAGTGACTTATAATTACTATAATAATAAAACAATATTGTAATAAAAATTCATAAATAGCATTTGAAAAAGTGTAACAAGTAATACTTAAACTAAATTGTAATAGAAAGAGAAAATTTCAGAGCATAAATCATTCCAAAGGAAGATGTTGCCATTTCTCAATTTAAAGTTGCTGAAGTAGAAAGAACAAGATCCCTAACTTTCTGCATAAACTTTATTTATATGGATTTATTAACGCAGAAAGCAGCGATGATACACGTTTGTATGAGGGTACATCAAACTGTGATAGAAGTGAGACTCTGTACATTTATTATATATCCTTTTTTAAAGAAAAGCTCCGTAAAAATTACGAACATTTTCCCGCAAAAAATTCGGAGCTTTTCTTGTAAAAATGACGGAGCTTTTTTTTAAACATTACAAAGCTCCTCCACATGTCACAAAATTCGCTAAAAAATTACAGTGAATTCCCCGAGGAATTCCCAAATTACAATTTTCTCAAAAAATTACAAAGGATCGTCAACCGTTCAATGAACGCGTAAAAAATTACACTGATTTTTCCCGTAAAATTTACAATACAAGTGCTATATATAGCAATCAGTCGTTATTTACGTTTTTCGCCGTATTTGAACTTTTACGGAAAAAGCTCCGTAATGTTTACGAGGAAATGTCCTCAGTGATAGATTTGAAGTTTCATTTTCTCATTTTGTGACTGATTGAGCTTCAAATTTCTTTTATCATCTACATCACGGGTTATTTGCCAGTAATAACAGGGAAAAAGAATCTTCGCGTACCTGATCTATATAGTTTAAATAAAAAGTGCAGTCGCCCATCAGTGACGTCATCACGTCACTGATTGTTCACAGTCACATCGAATATGGATCTCACCCTTTTGCGTTTATACACAGATTCAAAGCCTATTCAAACGTCAAATTAAAGCGACTGATCCTTTCTTTTTTATGGTACTAGAATTCACACGCGCGCTTCGTGCGCTGATTTATTTTAGTTCGGAGACGACACCAAAAACAAAAAAGCAAACGCTTAATTGTTACTACTTTCACACTCTTCAATTTCGATAATGCGATAATTCGACTTCATTCAATTGGATCACAATTGCAATGCATTTTAATATAAGGGATCGGAAAATTTTCTGTTCAATCCGCGACTGCATCGAGCGCGAAATTTAGCGGGACGAAATTCAAAAATTAATTTGAAGGGGAGTTCCGCGAGGCGTTCGAAGCTCCGCCGAGTTAACGATAGTAATCTTAAAATCCTCTCCAAAGTTTTGTCACCTTGTAATTTTGCGTATAAGAGAGTTGAAGTTGAAGTTTCAGGGCCGCGAGGGGAACAGTTCGGGTTTTGGAAATTCTTACTTGATCTAATTAAGAACTATATATTTAATTATACCTAATTGCAAATTCTTTGGCACGTCGCCGCTTTCGAGAGGTCGGCTTCACTGAAGGGGAATAAAGTCTCGTTCGACGTTTTATCATTTGAGTAAAAATTAATTTAACAGTATTTCATATCTTTTTATGCTTTTTCAATTGATTAATTGGACGTTATTTTAATTCTTCAGTAATCCGATGAAAAATTATGTTCGCTCGGGGGATTTTCACTATTTAATTTTTTCGAGCAAATGTTAATCAATCTGAATATTTCAAATATTCAAATTATTATTTAAATTGTACTAACGATGTTATTTAATTTTTCTGATAACGTGATAAAAAAATGAATAGCACTTATATAAGGCATTTATTGATATTACGTAATTAATATTATTTTTAAGGTAAAGTATATTATAATTAAATTGTTTTACATATAGTATTTTTGTATTTTCTTTTAGCAGCATTAAATATCTGTAAAGTTAAATAATTGAGGTTTTAGAATGAAACATTTTTTAATTTGTGAAAACCGTTAATGAACGTTTCTTCTGGCATATTTCATGTAAATTTAGGAGTGTTTCTCATTAGCTTGAATTGAAGAATGTTTCTCGTTAGATAATTTGAATTCAGTCTGAGTATTCATAATACTATTTATAAATATAAGTGACTTTGCTATAACTTGTTAATTCATCTTACAATGTTTTAAACTTAATAATTGAATTTTACAGATGTAATCGAACTGAAAATAGTAAAATTGTGTCTTTTACAATATTTTACAATAAAAAATTATTATTACCGACTAAAAATAATATATTAATCGATGTTAATTAACTAAGTTCTTTTAATAAATTAATGATTCTATTTATTAATTTAATTTATTAATTTATACTCATACCACTACACTGCAATTATTAACCTGTAAAACGTAGAATTAATAAAAAAAGACTTTCATCTAACGTTCGAGAATAAAAATCAACAAATTTCAGTACTATTACATAGTTATAGTTATCAAATGTATATTATACCGTTGTATTAAAAAAAAACTTAAATTTTCATTCTCAAGCCAAATGCAGTAAACGTAAACCCACCAGCGGACTCCCTCAATAAAAAAAAAAAATAAATAAATAAAAAAACATTTTGGTCCATCCGTGCCTGTGCTGATTCGATAACGCGATACGTCGAGCCTGCTCGTGGCCACCGGAGACGCAATATCAACGCCGAACAGCCGCCCTTGTAGGCGCGCAACGGCCGACGTGTAATTGTCAGCTGATTGATCGGCGCCGCCGGTTTTTCGCACCCGAGAGCACCGCCTCGAATTTCCGAGAGGAACCGTTACGATCGAAGGCCGCCTCGGCTTGAAAGGACTACGACTGCAGTGAGTCCTGCTCCACGTGCCGTTTTTCGCTATCTCATTTTTTTTCTTTTTTTTTTCAAAGGAGATATAGCCGACGATGGGTGAGGACAGCTTTTCGCGGCGAATGTAAGCAGTCGCTTTTTTTAAATTCTTTTGACGGGCAACCTGCCGCTTTTCAAAGAGAGAATAATGCGGCGTTGGGAGATATACATTCCTATGAGAGATCGTGGAGATAGTATAGTGCGTATTTATGAAAATATAGGATCGAAGCAAAGTAGTTTTGTGCGGGTATATGGTTTTTTTAAGAATTTCTTTTTTTACGAACGTACCTGAATGTATATAAAGACTATTTGCATATGGTTAATGAGACATGGGTCGTAATGCGTGGGGGTCGACCGGTTTTATTATTATTGTTTACATTAGTCTTTGTAAATATATTTCGCAAGCATTTGTATCAAAAGATTTATTTTTTTTTTATTTCTTTTAAGAGATAAAGGACAATTCATTGCTTTTGTATATACGCATTATGGAAAAGCTATACGCTTAAGCCAAGTACAGTTTCTTTCTTTGTTGTTCTCAACAGTAATATTATTGGTATTGGTTCAAAATGCACTTTCATTTTTATTTTTAATATTATTTTTATTTTTATTTTTATTTTTATTTTACTTTTAATTATTTTATTTTATTTGGCTGAATTACTGGAAATTGGAGCTATGATTTGCAGTATATAATAATACTATGAATTGTACAAAATATATGAATTAAACTTAAATAGGCGAGATGGGCAAAGTGTAGTAAGTGATGCAGTGAATCAGAAATGTACATTGGGTCATCCAGTTAACTGAAACTTGATCAGCAACGGACATCGTTGTCAAGATACTTAATTTATAGAAGGTTGCAGTTCAAGGTTAATTCATTTTCTCTGCTATACCTATACTCTCCTTTACGTATGACTATGTAAATATACAAACGTAAATAAACGTAAAAAAAGATTGAATTACTAATTTATACACCAAAATGTTAAAATAGTTAATCAAACATATGTATAATATTACATCTACTATATTATTGTATATAACTACTTCCACAATTAATAATACTAACTTATTACTACTACTACTACTACTACTACTACTACTACTACTACTACTACTACTACTACTACTACTACTACTACTACTA
>JAWWEP010000001.1:9437060-9451954 GCA_035582995.1 Sycophila quercilanae
ATTGGCTAGAAAATCCCGTGGCAAGCAAATGACAAAGTAAAAAAATAAGATATTCATGGGTGCGCAATACAAGAGGCTATGAGCACTAAAAGAACTTTTTGAATGTGTTAATATCACATATTATGTATATAAAACAAGTACAAAAAGATCTGATTGACAAAAATTTAAACTAAAATTTTTACAGTTAATAAATAAGAAATGGTTTTTTAGTGAAATAAACTCAGGCTGGCCCCCTTAAAGGAACAAACTGACAATGTGACTGTATAATACCTTTTTAATCATTTTACAATTGCATCTTTCCACAAATATTCGTACAACAATTTTTAATCTACCAGAGAAAACAGTTCCTTCCAAAATTATCATACTGATCTCTGATTTCATATATTAACGGAGCTGAAAAGAGTTGAAACAAAAGCGAGCAGTGCCTATACGAACGGTCGAGAACAAAACAGAAAAAAAAAGTAAAACAGATGGAGGGAAGGAGAATCGACGTATCGGCGTTGCTTACGCGGGCGCGCGCCTCGCGGAAGAGAAAATTATCTGATCCTCGCGTGACGCTAAACCACTACTCATCCCCGTTAAACTGTTTGTATTTTCACTCGTCACGACCCGAGCTGCATCTCCTCCAGTCGAGGTGCTCAGGCTCAGCTCCTCCCGACGCCCAACGGGCTCCGCCGCGAAAAGACAGAATTTCGATCGATACCAGGCCCCGTCGCTGGATCAATATTTACTCCTTGCGACCTCGAGACTGCCGGTCACGAGAGACCAGCTTGATTGACAACCCCTGCACGGTGTTGCACCCCGCCGGGATCAGGTGCTCGTCCTCGCTGCGAGGCGTTTTCGAGTATCTCTTCTCGGGCATCGCGTCTGCCGAACGGTCGGGCGTAAAAGTTCAAAAGGAAAAAAGTGTAGATGACGGTTGGAAAATCGTTCGATATAAGAGTATTGTAACTGTGATTTGCTTTGCTTTGATTGATACGATAGTACGAGTTAAATGAAAGTAATATTTTATGGACTAATTTTTAATCCATTTTTCAGAGGTTGTTTACCCTCACATTGACAATCGATGACATTTTAAATTTATGTTTTCACTCGTATGTTCCTTGCAGGCGACATTTTTTAAAATTTAACTAAATTAATTTGTTAATTAAGAAAGAATTAACGATTTAGATCAAATGCCACTAATCGAACTCTTCTGTAAATATTGAACGATCGAATATAGAATGTCGAAATCTTAAACCTTTACTGAAAGAGTGAAGAGGACTTTTCATTTCAATAAGGTTTGGAAAGACAGTTTTTTTGTTTTTATCAAGATTATACCAAATTATGTTTTTAATGTATTTTGACACAAAAGGAAATCGATTGTTCGACCAATAAAGCGTAGGCGACGATGATATGGTGTAGGTTTTATCAGTGAATCAAAGGGCATTGTGTGCTCAAGAGTGGCACAAAGATTGTGTAACTTCTAGACTGTGTACCCGAAGTGCCGGAATCATTAATCACTCGGTTCAGAAATTTTTAACATGATACAAGCATTAAGGTTAAAACTCATTTAATGATACAGTTATATTTTATTAAAAAGCTAATAAAGTCACTCTAACCCGTAAGAAGTCATTATCATCTTTAATTAATCATATATTTATTATAATTAATACCTATATTCATTACGTCGCAGATAATTACGTGCCAAAAATAATTACGTTTTTTACCTAACCAACTTATAGTACAAAAAAAACGTTCAATCTTAATCACGTGAACCTTTTCTTGTGCAAAAAATAAGGAAAACACATTACTCGGTAAGGAGGCTTTTACGATGTGTTCATTAAGTTAAGGAGACAAAAGTGTTTCACCTCGGGGGACTTTATACGCATAAACTGGCAAGAACACGATCTCGCATTTAACAACGCGTTCCTGTTCCGCCCCCGCTGACTTGCGCAGCCATACGTGTGTTTAATTGTCGGTTCTTGCCTACCGCCGAGCCGCAAATAGAAGCTCCGTGAATAAACGACTGGAGCATTAGAATCGAGAATTTCGGTTGGTAATGCATTGAACTGGGGTTGGGCTTATTGTGAATTCGGAACAAGAGCACCCGGAATACCACGATAATGTGGGTATTATCATGGTTAACAAAAATATTAAATAAATCGCCGATTCAATTCAGAGTTTGATTAATCTTCACGATTTAACTCACGCTTAAATGTTAGCACAAATTTACAGTTAGGTCTAATAATTCATGAGAAACGAATAATATTGCTCATTGTGAACAATTTATCGCTTTTCTTCATTAACTAATGGCTAAAAAAGGCAAAAATAGATAAATGAGAAAGTATAATAAATCGATAGCTGGATGAGATAATTAAAAACAATAACGATAACCAATTGAATACATTTGAAAAATTAAAAAAATAACACTGGCAATCTATGCAATTAAAAAAATTACATTTGAGGACCACCAAAACAGTTTACACTGTCAAAATCCACCTCAGCTTGCGAAGGCTCTCGGATTAATAAATTAATCGACACGGCGTGTCGTCGATCTAAGCGCCAGAGTTGCGTTCGTCGAGGTGAGGCTGAAATTTCGTGCCAGACTCTATTAAGGCCGGGCCGATCGTTGGGCTGATCGCCGATAGGACAGAGACGGTGCGGATCGCGGCGCGTGATCGATCAAAACCCATGCGGCGCCTGCACATCGGCGTCATCCACTCGAGGGCCAGTTCAGGAGATGGTTTTAATTGTCACGTTGTTGCATTTATTAATTCTCTCGCGTGGACCATATTATAATATTGTTTATACGATCAAATAGATTTTAAAGAAATTGCTTGAAGATCTCCTGTTCTTTCCGTAATGACTTAATAAATTTCGACGTGTAATCACACTCCGGTACTAATAAATGACGTTTTATTGACTATTGCGAATGTAGAAGTTTTTATTTTAGTATTTGTAGTTAATATTGTAGTTAATACCTTCCCGTTTGCGTCACTTTGACGCTTTTTTATTTTAGTATTTAATACCAAAATCATGTTACAAACAATTGAGTAAAATGATTTTGCTAATAAAGATATAAAGAATACATTGCGAAAATTTCAAAGCAATTATTTTATCTAATCTTTCCCTTTAAAAAAAATCTTAAAAATAGTTAAATAATACTGCCGCTGACCAGACAACATCCTTGAAGCAAAAAGAAAAAAAAACCGTCAATTTGATCCTTTTTCAGGTCATTGTAGACCTTCGAAATCTGCTGGCTCAAATATTTACTTTAAAAATCAAGCTAATCACCCACAGCCCCTAATGTCAAAAAGTCAAGCAGGATAAGTTCGATTGCTCAAGATCCTGCAAAGGGAAAGAAAAGGCGACCACGAACAAATATTTATACACACTTCCTCCTATCGTGCCTCGAAATCTTATCTTCCGCTAGGCGCAATACTCCTCTCACCTCCTTATTTACCTTCCTTCCTGCACGTCATTTCCCCCTCCGTCTTTCGAAGACACTTTTAAAGCGGAGATAGAGGAAGAGGGGGTCAGAGAGAAAGAAAGAGAAAGAACGAGACGGAGGAAGAGAGTAAGAGGAGAAACAGGGCCGCGATGCCATTACGATTAACTCCTCCGCGAGAGCTGCGAGCCTATCTGATAAGGGCGCCATTGCACTGCTGCATCGCTGACTGGACGTTTCACCGGGAAGACCTGCAGGTATACCCTCTTCCTCTGGCGAGCGCCTCTTTGGGCTGCGAGCGATACACCGGCGCGAAGTGTATGTATCTCTTGAAACGTTAGCATTGCAACCTATTTAAATCTATTAATTACTTGCACTTTTTCCCGGCTCTTTACTGCGCCGAGAGGAAGCTGCATTTGAATTCATTTAAATAGAGTGGGGTGGGTGATAAGTGGTCATTCGTGTTTGTTCATATGAAATTCAAAGAGGCAAATTTCATTCATAAATTGCGTGTAGCGCATGAAGATGCATGATAAATTTAAAAATGAAATCATAAAATGTTTTTTATTTTTATGAAAAAGCGCGGTCTTTTAATTGCCAGCGGTTTATCGATGTTGCAATTGGTCGAGAGGTATGACTTTTAACGATTATTCATATTTATACCGATACCTGCAAATGCAATCTAGGCATTTTATCGAGAAAATTAATAGCGAAAAATACTGTCTTATGCTATTTGTGCCGTAAAAGTGACAATATAAATTTCAATAAACGATATTTATTTTATTCTAAATTTGAAAAAGCTCTGCTTGCTACATCGGCGTCGACCTTTTATATCCTTTTTAATTTACACTGAGAGAAATGTTTTAGTAATTTTTCCTGTGAGTTTATAATAATTTGGCCACAGCCTGTAAACCTTAATTAAAAAATGTTACTAACTTGTTTATCAATTTTTAGTATATTATTAAGCAACATCTCATGGCTAATCTAAATATTAGTCTATGATGATCAAAGTACCATACTATCTATTAAAATTTACTGAACGTTTGAAATCTTTAATTAGACAAAAATCTTCAATTTATTTATGAAGAATCATCAGTGAAATTTTGTCTTATTCATCTTTAAAGGGAAACTTTAATGTAAAAACAAAAATTCATCAACCCTCTTTAAAGAGACCCTCAAAAAACCAGCGACCTAAAGCGCTTAGGCAAGCAAACATGCGAGCTTTAGTCTTAGCAAAATCCCTAATCGCCAAGAACGGTGCAAGGGCCTTATACTCCAAAATCGATGAGCGGCCCTCCCTCGGCGGCCGGTAACACGCTCTCGTGCTTATGTACATAGCCCCGGCCAATATAAGAAGTTCATCGGCGGGGGTGAGTCGGTGGTCGCGCTCGGAGGGCCGCGGCGGCGCTCGCGCGCACACAAAAGCACCGACGAACATAATATGCGTCGGCGGAGGCGGGCGGGGATGTTACGAGAGGCGAAACATGCCAGGCGCGCGCACGCCATGAGAGTCCGCTCGCGGAATTGGCTTTATTATGACCTCGGGGGGCCTCGGGCTAACGAGGCCTGGCCCCGATATACCGACGGAACCCCCGAGCATTTTCGCGGAGAGCCGCAAGCCGCCGCGTGTAACGTGGATGAACCGCCGCTCGGCGGCTACTTGCACACCCCACCGACCCTCTGCCACCCCCACCCTACTACTGCCCGGTTAGCTCGCCTGGTCCGGTTCGAGAATTTATGCGTCTTTTGGTGCAGCACTTTTCTCATCAAAGAGAGAGAAGAAGTTGATGGAAAATTATTATTTTATTTCATTTTCGTTTAAGGGGGTCATATACCAATAAATTTGGAATTACAAAAAAACCTGCAAAAATAAAATTATAGAAATTAGTAAGTTTTAAATTATATATTATTAATATGTATATCATACCTGATAGATAAAACCAACCAGGGGAGTGTCTCACCTCCGGATCGCCGATTTGGATGAAACTTGGGGAGTTGTTTTCTAGAACCGAATAATGAATCAAACCACTTTTAGTTTGATCTCATAGGCTTTTATTTAGCAGTTACAGCAGGGTTTGTTAACATTAACTACTATATCTATATATGCGATATTTTTAACATTGTCCATATGAGCAATGCAAATGTTTGCAACTGTGGTTTTTAAAAAGTACCTATGAGATCAAACTAAAATTGGTTTGTTTCGCTATTCGATACTAGAAAGCAATTCCCAAAGTTTCATCCAAATCGGTGACCCAGAGGGAGACACTCTCCTGGTTAGAAAATTATAATTAATTTTGTAGCACGCTAAAAATGTGCTGTCTAATTTTTTACCACTATAATACACACATGCTCGACAAAAATTGCAAAAGAATTATAATAGAAATGCTTTTGCGGAATAATTTTACGTTAAAAAGCTTCTTTCAATGTGCTAACGCTCAACTTTAAAATGAGACAAATAAACATTCTAATTTATCAGCTTAAATGTGTTCGTCCGTGTGATGTAAGTACTTAGTTGTTAAGTAAAAACTTCCACATTACTGACTGGCTGTTAAAGCGTGCAATAAATTAGTGGCTTGCTCTACCTTTAAAACTTTGACCCTCTGCTTAAAATTGTTTACATTTTCTTCATTGAAATTAATTAAAGTTTGCGAAAATGAGAAGAACGTTCATTATTAGTTGGGTAACAAGGTCTGACAGAAATCTTTTTTACTTGCCCGAGTAATTATGCAAATTCCACAATTTCACTGGCCTTCTTACACTTATAGATTTAAAGAATCTGCATCTTGTCTATTATGGCGCAGTAACTTTTTCATGTACTCATTAAAGCTGTAACTTTAAATTTTACATATTATACGCAACTTTCTTTTTTACAATCAAGGAGTTGATAACATTATGCATTTCGGTACACTACGAAAGTTTGGCTTTTGAATTATTTGCTTTAAAAATGGAACTATTAAAACTCTATTACTGGCTAAACTAAACAACTGCAATAAATCGCAAGAAAAAACTTTTCATCCGCGGCATCTCAGTTCAGGTTAAGATATAACTTTAGCAAAGTCGCGAACTAATGTTAATCTCAGTGCAAACAAAGCGCACTTGGCCGACATTCCGCGGACGGGCAACGAAGAGCAATTTGTCCGGGTCGTCGGGTCTCTCTCTTTCATCGGCGTGTTAACGCCCACACGATTAAACGCGCGGGCGCGATCGATCCTGATAATTAAATTCATACGCCGCACACGTTCGTCGCCGGCGTCGGGTGCGTCAGCTTTCCAGTCGACCCTCCGCTCTACCCAAAGCGGAAAGTTGAATGGAGGATGCGTAGGCGGTAAGTGACCGAGATAAAACTTCCTGGTCTCGATCAGTTTTGGGATCTCTTTGGTTTGTGCTTGACTCCGGAATGAGTGGGAGCGACTAATTCGTTTAAGAATCCTTCTATAAATCGATAGGCGTACGAATGTACGATGTATATAAAAGTATGAATATGTTGGATTTTTATTATATAACTATAAATTGTAAATTAATACAGGGTGATTCCTCTCTTATTTTAAAAAGTTAGCACATATATAAAAAAAAAGAAAAAATTTCGACGATTTCAAAAATACTTTTCTGCATGGTTTTATCACGAGCTAAATTAATTACATAAATTCAATAAATTAGAATTTTCTATTCGAACTTTATTTACATCTAAAAGGGGTATACGATCGGCTTTTTAAAAAAGTTTCAACTAATTGTAATCCATATTCTAATCTTTTTTTTGTCTTTCACGTAAATATATTTTTTGTTTCTCTTGATTTAATACGAAGGATTTAACGTTCGCGCAATTATGCTGTCACCTCAATATTTGTATTCTCTAAATGTTAAAAAATTGTCTTGAAGAAATAATAGGACGACATCAGGGAGAGGCTGAATAAAGGGCAGAAGTGATTCAGCTGAGGGATTCCATGATTTTTTTATGAGCGCAGCCTCGAGCCTCCTTCCTCGCCGCGGCGGTAAGAGGAAATCCCCCGAGACATTGAGAAGGAAGAGGAGGATATTCACTGCCTTCGCCGCGGAAATTCTACGGAATTTATTAAACGTTAGGCATTAAGGATATTGTATCGGAGCCCGAGCGAATTTCCCTACGGCCGACCAGTTGGGATTCCTCGTCGGGCTTTTAGCCCGGACGCCCGACGAGCGCCATTTGTAGATAATAGCAGTGACGTATTAACGGCATTATTCGTCTCGACTTTTTCCGTCGATTTCTTCTTTCTCTCTGCCTCCTTTTTTCTCGTTCGCTCTTGATTGTATTTTGTATCGCCGATATGGACTCTTAGGATTATGCTGTTTGCATTCTGCCATGGTGCGAAATCACTGGGACTATTATTTTCTTTTCGAATTCTTCTATTTTCGAGACTTTTTTTTATTTCTTATAGTTTCGTCTAATATGATAGTTTGCAGTCAAAAGAAAAATGTCTGTACAACTGAAGTCTCCATTCTATATACGTGAAGTCTGTTTCAGATTAAGATTAACGTTAATTACTAAAATTTAAAATAAAATATATGCAACAAAAGTTAAAAAATAACTCGAAGATTTTAATGTGATTGAGGGAAATAAAATGAAAATGACTTATGAAATATTTATTACACAAGTTTTAGTAAATTATTGTTATTCATTCAGAGTCCATAGGAAGTGCCAAAAAGAGTGAAGTAATTGAGCCATATGTTTTGGAGTTATGACGTTTCAATTCCGCATTCACCTTTCCTATCATGACTCTAAATAAGCCGCAACACCTTCTCGTTAATAATGCAATCTGCGTCCAGGTGTCATTCCCGTAAAGATTCGATTAATAGCGTGCAGCAGTCTTTGTTGTAAATCACCTCCGCGCCCACATCCATTATGTATAGGTGTAGCATTCTATCTATCCTCTTCGTGACTAAGTTTTTTTTTTAAAGACACAAGATGAAAATGCAATACAGATGTCATAAATTAAAAAATACTTTAAATCAAGATTTTATAGATGAGACTGAATAGCTAATACAAAAATGCAGATAGAAAATTAATTTTTTGTTTGTAAACAATAAATTAAAAATGTTACTCCTACAAGGTAAATAATTGTTAGAAATACTTCACATTAAATTATTTAAATTTGTTTTTGCGGCAAGAAAGCCATTTTTTTAAAACTAATTTTTTAAACTATTTTTTTTAGAAATAAATTGATCTTTAATCTACTGTGCAATATGTATATCCATTTTCACCGGAATCTAAAAATAAAAGCTGTTAATTGCCCTTTCACCGCTTTTTTTTTAGTTCGATCCCGATTATCGCACTTTACAGTGTGCTGCAGGACTAACAGCCGGGCGTCATTATATACATATCGTGAGCACTTTTGGCTATATACCCGAGCTATCAACAATACCATATGGTGCTAATAAATAAAATTTTTTTGTCCTGAACGCGGTCGTTGGTGTTGACCATTCGCCCACTTTTCGGAGCCTTTCACACGATATTCGGCGACAGGACGCGCCAGCTGATTTAACGTTATACCCTAGTCAAGTTAATTAGCGTTAGTCCCTCCCAATTGCCGATAAAGCGAGCGTGTCGACTCGCTCTAGATATAGGGATTCCCCTCTGATTGAAACTCATTACATTGTTTATGAGAATTTTTTTTAAGGTCTTAAGGCAAATATACATCTTTTTTAACCTTTAGTTTCTCGCGCTTTTACCTGTAAATTTAATCACACGATATTTTGTTGCATCTGACACGACACATAGCAAAGTCAGTTATGATAAAATTTTGTTTATATATATTGCAAAAAAGCAAGTTTGTAGCATTTATACATTTTTTATGAAAGTATTGTATTGTATTGTATTTTTTAACACTATGATTAGCAGTCTATGTTACAAATTTCAGCCTGTCGGTCTAAGTATATCCTCAAAACAAGTTTTTTTATTCTTTTTAAAGCATTTAAAATAAAGTATCGAAAGCTGTTTTGCGCGGACACCAATTAAGGATCCACGCGTAAAAGAAAAGAGGCAAGGCGTTATTTATCTCCCCATTGCTTTGTATCCTCGTCGTGCGGATTCGCCGGTTCCTTATCTCGACCGAGCCGCGGCATTATAGCGCTCTCAGTGTCGGCCAGAACTAAGAACATCCCGTCCCCTTCGTTCCTTTCCTTTCCGTCGCGCCGCCGGTCCATCGACGACAACTGCATTAACGCGTAGGCCCCATATGGGCCACTAAATCTTTCCCGGAGGTGAGTCGTTCGCGGCGGTCGCCGAAAGTGGAAAGTGACCGGTTAAAAAAAAAAGTCTGAGAATCGTAAGGGAGTGAGGGATCAGGAGGCTAATAGAGAAACTTCGCGGCGACAAGATGAATGGTATTGACGCCCGACAAGCTCCTAATGCAAATGTCGAGGAAGGACCGAGGGACGTGTTTCGTGTCCCCGATGACGATTTCAGAGTATGAGTGTAATTTCATCGGAATGAGATTCTCGAGTTTTTTTAGGTGTCTGGCGAATCGATTGACAGTTCGGGTATTGAAGCTTTCAAAAGCGTTTTGGCTGCCTGAGTCTGCAATTTTCGATATAAGATTGCGATTAGAGTTGTATTACGTGCGCACTCCCGGCTCCGGCTAATTGACCGATTTGGAAGGCTTTTAATGGAGCCACGAAGTATCTTAATAAACTCGATTATACCTGTCAAAGGTAATAGGTCATTTACTTCGTAACGGTAGTGTTATTTATACTCCGCGGGTTCACTGCTTTCTCATAGAGACGGCTTTATCTCGCTAAAAAAGTTTTTTTTTTTACACACTCTGTTTAAAGTAGGTACTTTGCCCCTCCCAGTGGGAACTGAAACACGCACTGTGCGCACACTATGTAAAAAACTTTGTATGCACCACGAAAGATATAAAATAAAGAATGCCTTTGGCTCAGACAGCATCACCACCTGACCCATTTTTCAGTTTTACTTTCTGTGTGCGTAACCTACTATTTTGTGAGTTTTTTCTTTTATATGATGAAAGTGTATGATTATGAGAAAGCATATAGTATCAAAGGACTTATCAAAATATTTCTAACATCATTTTTTACGACTGCAATCACGTTGGAATTAATCACGTATCTGTCATCGATCAGTAACAATAAATTCATAAATTTTAATAAATACAGGTTTACAATCAAACTTGTTATAGTTTATTTGATAAATACGTATGATATTCAATACGTATTAATTAATTGCCTTTGTTAATTTAAACGACTGCATGAAGTTTTTCAAAATCAAGGTTTAAACTTAAAAAAAAGTGCATTACGCAGACAGAAAAATCAAAAAGATATATATTTATACACTACATAAGTCATTGAAAGTAAATGGAATAAATAAATCTTTAATATACGAGAGTTACAATCACAGAAAGTTTACTATATAAAAGATAACGTACATTCAACTGATTGTAACGTAAAAACCAGTTATTAAGAGTCAAAATCCTATCTCACAATTACGCGCATCAGATGGAAAAGTCAGCCTCGCCTCGTGCCTCAAATCAATCTCCTCAACAGGCCTTATTTTGTCCCTTTGTATACACCAAAACCCCCATTCACGCGCCTCCTTTCATCCTCCCTGGGAGAATGATAAGAGCGTATCCACCACGGCTCTTGTGTACCTTTTCACTTCACACCTTTCTGTCTCCCTTGCGTTTCTCTCATTCACTCTTTGGATCTCTCTGGACGCGCATTCCTCCCTTCTCTCTCTCTTTCTCTCTCTTCATTGCGCGATCAAGAGATCACTGGGGTTCGCCCAACGCCGCATATAATGGCCGGTCGCCTCGAAAAGCCCGTCATTATGGGGACGTAAAAAAAAGAAAGAGAGATAAGTCGTCCTCTTGCTCGGCCCGCGTGAGAGAAGGTGTACCTCGTATGGACTGTGCGCGTGTGCATTCGTCATGCCGACCGCGTCTCTTTTGCGCTACTCCATTGGATGGTGTTGTAGATCGCGTAACACGAGCACTCGATCATTAGAACCATTAGGGTATACATGAGCTTTACTTGATATTGACTAATGGTGATCGTTTTCTTGGTGCGCCGAACCGCATGCTTCTCCGTTCATAAACTCGTACAAATATTGAATTATTATGCATTAGGCGATTATTAAACGTGGAATTTACTTTGAATTGCCCACTACATCATTAATAACTAAAATTTTAAATACGTACAGATATCTGTACAGATACCCAATAGAAGTATAAAAAATAACATTGAAAAATAATTGTTTATATTCAAAATTTTCTTTGATATATCTTGTGTAAATCTTCCCTCTTTTGTGCAGAGCACATTTAACAAAATAAAAGTTCCTTGATTACGCCCTTTTACTTTTGGACCTCTTTCAACGTCTCGCAGTTAATCCTCAATGCACTCCTTACTTCACTCTCGTCTCGTTATCCGTTTCAAAGGTAACCTTCTCGTGAACCGGCGATGGGGAAAGGGCGATCGCGCGCGCGAAGGAGAGACTGCGAAGCTGGTCATGAAGGCGACGAAAATAAAAAGCCGAACAATGCCTGCCCTTCTGACAGATGTCAAGACAAAGTAAGCCGAGCCGCGCGTATACCCACACACAGGTACCGCCGTGTATGACTTCAGAAGAGGTGGGCACTGGCGCGTTATACATTCGGATGATTGATGAAGACACTCGATGAAGCTCTCAGCTGGAGATAAAGACTCCACGGCGACGGGAAATTTTTTAACGTTATATACGTATACGCGCGGGCCGCTCCGAGAGATCTCCGAGCGACGAATGAAGAACGCTTAGGTCGGCCGGGTAGATTTGTAGGTTGCGAGGCCTCCCTTATGGCGCGCCCCACGCCAAATTTCGTACTCGTCAATCAAGATTTCACGACTATTAATTATCGCGGCAAGACTCCTTCAAAGGCTCTTATGTAAATTTAATGGTCAGCCGCTTGACCATAGGACGTCCCTTGATTTTTCACTCGACTGTACTCTCCATTTGGTAGCACTTTATACTATTTTTATTATATTGTTATTCAGAGGATGCTGAGATTTTGCGCGTTAACAGTGTAGAATAAATGTAAAAATTATTGAAGGGTTTTTAAGAAAATGTTAAAACTCATATTAAAATACTCATATTAAAAAATATCATATTAAAAAAATTAATATTCTTATTCTGCAGACTAACAAAGTAAATCTGTTATCAAACATAATCGTAAATTAAAATTGACATCTATGTCAAATGTCTTTTTATTTGAGCAGACATATTTATAATTAATCAAAATAATTATTCTATTGATTCAATTAGAATTAGACATCAATCGAAGTAGAAATCGATTTACCGTGAATTATTATTAATGGTATATGTATATAAATGTAAAATTCTAGTTTTTGATTTTATTTACATATTTAAATGCTTCTCGTTTATTTTTTCAGTACATTAAAAATGAAATATTTAAAAGATTATCTCCTCCATAAATAAGTATCACGAAAAATAATTATTACATTTTTACTATTAATGTTAAAATTAAATCGTAATTTTATTTTAAATAAACGTTTTTAATAAATCCATTAACTTTTTCATTGTTTTTTGTATAAAAAAAAGAAGAAATTAAAATTAATGAGCAATCTGACTGGCAAAAAAATACACTGAAAAAAATTTGGTAATTTTAAATAAATATTTATTTCAATAGTACTTGTTAAATATTTCTTTAAATCAACTAAATATATTTCTTTAAAACTAAATGAATTTATTTGTTTCAAAAAAATAATTGCTTAATTCAAAGAAATATTTAACAAGTATTATTGAAGTAAATATTTACTTAAAATTACAAAATTTTTCTCTCAGTGTAATGTTCCAAAACGGAATTTACGGTTCATTAAAGCTCGAATCAAATCAGGCGTAAAAATTTCATCCCAAATATATCTCAGCAGGTAAACACTTACTACCCTCTCGAACGCTCGCTACGTGAATACAACAGCCGGAAGTCTCCCATCCTCTTCCGCTCGAATCGAAGTTTGTGAAACCAGACCCTCGATAACTAGAGCACCAGCGTCGATTTTTCACCCAATTAACTTTAGCTCCTACCGAGCATCAAAAACGCTCGTCTAAGGGCCTCGCGAGCCTCTCTCGCTCCGCCGAGAGAATCGATCCCGACGCGCCATCCATCAAGCGAATGGCCGACCGGTAGCCGCGGCCCTTCTCTTCGCGGCTCGGCCCGCGAGTCCGAGTGCAATTCAAGCGATTGTACATTATACAGCCAGGGCTCTTCCGCGCCGCGCAGCATCCCCCGGCTCCTTCTAATTGATTGAGATAGCTCACTCCTCTCGCGGTGATTTACTCCTTTCGCGAGGGACGAGAGAGCCGTGCGCGCAGTATAATGCCTTTTAAATTACTCCCGTCCCGATTTTCTTCCCCCGCACGCGCGCACATTTTTCACCCGGCCATTTGCATGGAAAAATCTGATAGGACGACAAACGCCAGGCTTTAACGAGCGATCGTTAATTAAATTAGGTCTTACGTTTTAATCCTGACCCCGGAGGGTCCGTCGCGCGCGCGCGCTTGGCATGTACGTATACACACCAGGTGGTATCGTGAGATTCGTTGTAAGTAAAAAAAAAAAGAGAGACAGGCTGCGCATGCGCGAGCGCTCGCCCGGGCTTACCTTTTATACACTTTTAATTAATGAAATACAATGAGGTACTATCTGATTGGATTCCGAGCGGCATAATCTTAACGGAAAAACTAATCTAAATTACGTTTGCACAGAAATACTAATTGAAATTCTTCTCCCACACGGCTGCTCCGTTGGCTTGGAAAAGAGGGAGAGAAAGAGCGAGAGAGGGAGAGAGAGGGAGAGAAACGTGACTACGAGCGCGAATTTTGCGCGTTGATGATGTTTACACCCGTAAAGTGTAAGAGGATTAAGCGTGGCGTACATTGTTATCGACGTTAAAGGATGTGATCGTCGCAAGAAAGGAACCATAAAGCGCCTCGAACTCTGCCGAGTTGCATTTTGCCTCGCCCGTCACGTAAACACTAATTCACGGGTTTAGCATGCTCCGCTGTAATGCTGCTCTCATTTACTTCGGCAATTTATTTAACTCCGCGTTTACAATGGCGATGCTCTTAACTCTGTAGCATACAGCGTACAGTAGCTCCGCTATAATTTGTTTAGTTATCAGGATGTATGCACATTAAGATTTTTGCAGTCGTAAACCTATTATCTAGAATAATTTTGTCTTATAATAAATATCGTATTCAAAAATTTTGAAAATGATGTTCAATTTTTTTGGCTTTCTTTTTATTTAATATTTATTCATTGTTAGAAATGAATATAAGCTTCTACACTAAAAAAAAAATTTGGTAATTTTAAGTGAATATTTACTTCAATAGTACTTGTTATATATCTTTGAAGCCACTAAATATTTCTTTAAAACTAAATGAATTTATTTGTTTCTAAATAAATTTAGTAGTTTCAAAAAA
>JAWWEP010000001.1:9452054-9465264 GCA_035582995.1 Sycophila quercilanae
TATAGAACGCCACCTCAAGGTAGGCCTAGTGGCGCCATCTCTTGGTCAGGCCGGAAACTTAACAATCCACCCTCGTACTTACTACTGATTCGTGCGTGCCATTATTAATTAAATTCGATTACGAGCCCACTTTGTTTTATACGCTCGTCAACGAATTATACGAATCTTGCAGCGAGGAAGTATTTTAATTAATTATTTTAATTGGAGAATATTTTTCAAAATTAATTAACTTATAATTTCGCGAAGAATTTATTTTAAGTTAGTAATTGATTACGAATATTAAATATTCAAAATTAGTTTAAGAGAATTTTCAAATTATAACTGTAACGCAGCGTAAATTAAAAAAAAATAGGAGAATGAACTACAAACTTAAGTACGCAAAGGGTGAAATAGCAATTTTTTAAATTAAACCGTCGACGCTAAATTACGTTCCTTTGAAAATAGTGTAAATGGAAGAAATATAAGAAATTTTTCCACGGAGCAATTATCCCTCAGTGCAAGATCAGACTTTTTTCCGGCTTTTCACTTATCGGCTTCGCAGTTCTAGTCGAATCGCTCTCTTCGCGGCTTTTCCGTCTCGTTTCTTCGTCTCTCTTTTCAAACTCCGTATCTTCCCGCACGGAGCATTCGTTCGGTTCGCCTCAGTGCGTCGGATGGCATTTTCTCTCAAAGTCGTATGCGACTCCGAGTGAGATTTTAAAAAATCTCAAAAGCTCCATTTTTTTCGCCGGGAGGGTGAAATTTTCTCGGGTCGGGCCGCTTCGGACTTATTTAGGGGAAAGGAAGGATGTGTGTGCCAAAGGAGCGCCAGACCAAAATCTTCCCTGGGCGGTTTATCAATTCCTGCACTAAGTGGGTCACTGCGCCTGGCCCGTTAAGACGCTCCAAAGCTGAAGAGGATATATGGGAGGGGTTGGCTGCTTTATTTCGGTCCCTTTATTTTTACAAGCCGTATAATTATTCCCGAGAACGTCGGGATTTTGCTTTAATGGAGACTTCGAAATTGTGTCTTTCTGTACTCAATTTAACTGTTTGAATTGTTAAGGCATGTATATGTATGTACTTATTATGAATACATTGATCTTTTTGATTTTTCAATTAAAATTTAAAAGTCTTTTGGAATAATTTTTTAGATTAGAAGATTTAGTTAGTGTCAATGTATTTGACAAGGATTTAATACTTGAATATTTAAATAGATAATTATTCTAACGTTCAATATTTATTGTTAAATCCTTGATATATCATGAATTTTAATTCATACTTATTCTTCTAGATATTCTCCTAGCTCAACTTGGTTTTGCGATTTTATTGTAAAGTTTAGATTAAATGCAGAATTATGAAAAACTTTCTTCAAGGTTGAAATGTATCTATTTGAATATGAAATATTAAATACATCGCAGATTCTTTTGTAGAGAGAGGATCGTCTATTCGTCTGGATTTAAACGCAAACCCACATTGTATAAGTTCACGTTTTTTTTTCACATAGACCCAATACTAAAGCCACGTACTATTATAGTTTCTATTAAAAATAGAAACGAGGTCGACCAAGGACTCATCCTTTTACGTCTCAATCGCGCAACTCGAGATCGTTGGTACAGAGCCTTACGCAGTCGGCGTCGCCTCAAAAGAAGGCTAAGAGCCGTATTGAAAGCAAACGTTAATAACCAGGCAGATCGTCGTCGGTGATCGCAACGGCATATCTAATCGCCTTCGTATATACACTAACACATACACGCACCTCCAAGTGAAAGGAAAACATTGCGGGGCAGAGGGAGGGAGCCCGCGAAGGCAAGTAAAAAAAAATAAGAAGGCGATGACGAGCCCAGGGCGAATGTACGCGGACTGCGGAGAAAGAGCTGCGAGAGAGAGAGAAAGAGATAAAAGAAGGTGGCGGTTTCGCCAGAAGGTCCCCCGCTGAGGAGGGGCCGCGGGCGGCTCAAAGAGCGCGCCGCTCGCCTTCTCCCGCGCTGCGCATCCTCGCCTCCTTTCCCAGCTGTCTCGGGCGCGCGAGCGCGAGCTCCTTTTGCCATAAATCTCGGGGCTAGACAAAAGCCGCCGGAGAAAAAGGACGCCGAGGAGCGTCAATTAAGCCAGCTGGTGCCCCTCGCCACCATTTTTCTCCTCGGATTCGCCGCGTTTTTTCCCCCCTCGCTCCCCCCCGCCCCTCCTTATTCTTCTTTATTACGGCTCCTTGGATCTCTTTCTCCGTGCGGAGGGTGTTTCGCGCGCTATCGGGTCCCGAGAGTGCCCCTCGCCCGCGGCGCCGCGCGCGCGAGCCGAAAACCTGCATCGCCGAAAATTGCGGGCAGCCTGAGCGCATCAAGCGTCGTGATTGATAGCGGTCTTGTAATTTGTGTAATTGGCTTTAAATTTGTCGGATTAAAGCTGTGCCATTGTTCGCGGGAGCGCAACAGTGATTCTTATTCCCCGTTCGCCGCGCGTTATATTGAGTGACGTGAAGCGGATTAAACGTCTGCCGTTAAGCGAAAATAGTTTGATATGGTTTTAGATATAAAGATTTTCCGCTGCTGCCGAAATTATAATCAGCGCGCTCTGCGATAATACTGTAATAGATTTTCTAGAATAGGATTCGTAAGGCGGAAACTAATGATTTATAAATAGTTTAATTACTTTCGGATATTATATATTTTAAAAAATCAAGGCGGAAACTTATGATTTATAAATAGTTTAATTGCTTTCTGATATTATATGTTTTAAAAAATCAATAAATATTTATTCGATTATTCTTGCACGTCCAATTTCCGCTTTATATCCTGGTATAGATTAAAATTAAACATTAATTAAAAATTTTCATAGACTATCGACTATCGACTAAAGACTATGAAATTTGAAATAGAAATAGAACATACTTTTTTAATCCTTAATAAAAAATAATTCCGATATTCTACTTCGCATTTCAAAAAAGCGAAAAAGAAAAGACAGATGGCAGACCTTAATGCAATATACCGGTCGTCTTCTCATTTCCATAAAAAAAAATTTCCTGCTCGTAATGCGCGCTAGCAACAAAGAAAGGTAGGCGCCGAAAAGAAGAGCGAAATAAGATGCTAACCGCTCGAAATCCACCGTCGCCGGATTCTCGGGGGCGATGCCTCGCGGGCTCGCTCCTCCCGCCGCCGTCGAATCAAAGAAGACCGCACGGCGTCTGGCTGCGAGCGCCGGCGGGAAATCCGTCGCGAATCTCGTGGCATGGACGCGGGCGAGGAGAAGAGGCTCATTATGCCGGGGGTTTTGTATCTCGTTTCGCCTCGCTGATTTGCGTTTGAGCTCGTTTTGGATTATGGAAATGGGCGAATCGCAATCAAAAGTTCGGCCGGCGGGGCTGCTCGTTTGTCGTCTCGCTTCGACGCGTTGATTGAGGGGCCTGATTGTTTTCAAGCCGAGAAAATTAAAGGAGCCGCGCCGGATAACTAGCCCGAGACGAGCGGAAATATCTGATATGCATTCTTCGGTTTGTTTTATTCCAATGAAATTTTATCACTCCTTACGCACACACTCCCGGCTCCTCTTCCTTTTTGCATTTTCTATGGCGCGGGTCTTCAGTTGGGGGAAGGCTGGAATTACTAGATTAGATTGGATTTTGTTTTGTACAATCTTCGTTGGATATCTAATTTTTAGTGAAGTGTAGTTGGAAAAAAACGATTTAAATATGTACAAAGGAAAAAAGAAATACCGGATGGCTCTGCAGTGAATTTCTGCTTTATGCTCCCAGAGCAATTCCTGCTTGGCACTCTAGCAATTTGTTCTTGCCTCTTCTCTTCAAAATGTACTTTGCCAATGTAATGAAATCGAGGTTGCCAATTGCAAGAATTACCTGGATCCGCAAGCAGAAATAGGCTATGATGATGTCTTTCCTGAGTCGGCAAAGCAAATTTTGCTGTATAGGCTTCCGAAATAAAAAGATTTTTTCTCATAGTTCAAGCATGCCTTATTATGTTATTATTATATCTAAAAAGAATATTATGTTTTAATTTGAAATATGAGTAAAGTCGATAAACAAATTTTGTGCAATTATATCGCGCCTTACGTTTAGAACATTCATGTCATTGAATTACGAAAAAACACAAGTTTTCCTTAAAACATTTTTTGCGTGGAAATACACAGTCAGTCGTATTTCACGGGAGTGTCATTTTAAATTTACTTCCTATCTTGATTACTCTGAACTACATTAAAACCCGTTATGTTTCTACGTTTGAATTCAGAAAATTCCTTTACACCATGATTGTGTTACGTTGAAAACCGGACACGCTATAAAAGTGTTGATCGGCGCATAAAAACGCGGCGCACAGCGCGACTTTACACTACGGTATCTATAAAACGTCGTGATCTCCTCGGAATTTTGTGCATAAAATCTCCAGAGGAGCACGGCCAATTTGTATATCGCTCGAGTTCGAATGAAGACGTCACCTTATTTCATTGACCTCGCCACTCTCACGCCTGGATATAGGTTTTTACGCGTTCAAGAGAAATATTTATAATCAAGATATCCGCCTGGTCATTAAGTACCGAAACTCCAAATTTAATTGCTATTTGATTGCCCGATGTGTTTTTTATTCAAATGACGCCGCGACAGAAAATGACAGTATGAAGTATGTCAACGGGCGTATCGAGATCTCGGCCGAACGACTGTTTGTACAGTATTTTAAATTTAAATTTGTACGTATACGCAGTTCTCGGTCAGGCTTCGGTACAACGCTTCCCAGACGCGTTACTACCTGTCCCTTAGACTTTATATACAAATTGCGCAAATGTGTCACGATATCTCCATAAAAAGATCCGGGAATATATATCACTCGCTCAAGATTCCTCGGCGAGATAGACAACTTTTCGTGAGATCCTAATCAGGCCGATAGAGTCGTTTGGATTCCGCTGGATAGTCGAACGGAGAGCTCCCCGCGAAACGAACGGCCAATTAGCCGAACGTATTTGCATCGGCGTGCGGAGAATTGACGGCCGATCGGAGGTGAGATCGGCTATCGCGCCTCAATTATCCGTCCTCGCGCCGTTCAAAATGTGTAGCAGAACACGTGTCGATAGATAATTCGGGAATGCCAGGCGCGCGCACCGTAGATGCAGGCCCGCGGTCCTGGCGCCTAAAAGCATCTGCCGGTCATGGACTGCGCACGCTGGTGGGATGGGGCGGGTACAGGGGAACGAGGCGATAAAATGCATTAGTTCGCTTTATTTATTGGACGAAGTCGTGAGATAAGCGAAGGTCGGGTTACCTCGGGGACGGAGCGAGGAGGAAGCGAGAGGAAGATTACATTTTTGAGTTTCTAATGTTTCGGGGAAATTTCAGGTTTATCGAAAAAAACAATGTGAAGGTATTGTTCAAGATGTAACTTTAGAAAAAAATATTATTGAACTTCATGGAAATGAAGATTTCTATATTATATCACACGATTTCCTTCGATCTGTGTCAAAGAAATACAAAAAAACGCTGTCAACTGCACTGGCACAATGCTTTCTCATAGAGAGGTCTGCATCTCTAAATAAATTGAGAATTATCCATCGTTTCGTTCAGAAGGTATGAAAATTCCAAAATTTTCCAAATTCAAAAAATATAGAAATAGCTCTTAAATCGAAACTAATTTATAGAATTAATTAAAATTTTCAGGTGGTCTTATAAGAATCAAATGAAATTTGTGTGCAAAACTTGGGAATAATTAACTACTTCGTGCCAGTTACTAAAATTTTCGAATTTTCAAAAAACACTAAAATAGCTATAAAATTTAAACTAATCAACAAAAATATTTGAAATTTTCAAGCGGGCTCAATGCAAATGACTGTAAAATGTGTGCAAAATTTAGGAATAATTTATCGCGTCGTTTAGAAGTTAAAAAGGGGAAACGACATACGTACATACATACGTAAATAAGTACTTTTACGTCAAAATCTGAATATCGAAAAATGTTGGCGACACAAGGCTTTCTCTATGAGAAAGTAATTAAATGAAATAAAACGTACTTTTTACATAAAATTAAAGCTGAAAGTTTGTGCTATTAATGCTACGGTCATTTCTCAGGAATTTTTTTTCAATTTCAATTCAACTTCATGAAACAAATCGTCGTAAAACGCTTTTCACGCACTCCGCGTATAGCCGCATTGGCGCACGAATATGCGCACGTCGCACATAAAAACGCAGTTCGTTACGTTTACCCATCCCTCTCGGTATCTATTATAAAGTTCGTGCACAATAAAAAAAAAGGAAGTTACAGCAGCCGCCTCTACTCGGGGCAAAATAAAGAAGCAACGTAAATATTTAATATAACTCTCAAACAGGATATACCCCGCGCGCGCAGCGAACAATCGAACGAGGTCGGCGCATTATTGCTCTGAATGCGTCGGCTGTCATAACCGCGTGAGATTCCGGCTGAAGCATAACCGCCGCAATAGTAGCGCCCCTCTATATACGTGAAAACGCGCGCCCGTCCGAGGTGTACGTATAGAACGCGGGGCGTGCGGTGCGCCGCACTCGGCAAACAAACTTCCTTATACCCGGAGAAGAAAAAAAAAGAAAAGACTACCCCCCCTTTGCTTGCGGCGCACCGAGAGGTGGTAAAGGGGATGAAAGCCCGCTTTTCTCGGGGGTGTGCGCGCGCGAGTCCGGGGCGCCGCTTGGCGTACGTGCTCCGAGAGCGCCTCCGCCTAATTAGTGGGCAATCGGAGGTGCGGGAGTTTCGATGCTAGGCGCTGCATCCCAAACAGTCCGGACGCCTTTTACTGCGCACTAAATTTCCCTCTCGGTCTCGCCGATCTTCGCTTTAGGGCCCGGGGAGAAATGCGCATATTAATGACGCTGGCCGCTGCCGCCGCCACGATCACCCACCGCTCGCGCCGACGTTTATTGGAATCTTGAGAAATGGCTCGTGTAAGATTTGCTGGTTAATGCCTCTTTTCTAGCCCTCTGTGGGCATTAGCATTTTTCCTCGCGTCTTTTGTATAATAGAGCCTTGATTCGCCCGTTGGAATTTCGGCGGTAGGAAGTGTTGAGTTCCGCACCGCCCAGGTTGATTAAATTCAAGACCTGTTTTCCCTGTCATATGTTTTGCAATAATTCACAGGATTTTTGGAACATGATGGTTCTTCTTTTTTTCTAAATAGTGGTCCTTGGACTTTATAATGAAGTCGTGCGATAGAAGAATCCGTGTTATGTCGCTGTTGATTTAATTGAGTAAATTGATATTTAATTTTTGTCTAAAGAAAGTCTCATTAAAATATCTTCGAATACATCAATGTCTTAGTCAATATTTATGGGCTAATTATTTTTTTAATATTAAAAAGAAGGATTCATTTGGATAAAACAATTATTTATAGCGTCCATTATACGACCGGAGGGCAGAATATACGTATCAATGCATAGATGGGATTATTTATTGCGATTTTCGATACGAAGGTGCTTAAGTCTTTATTGAGGATCGAACGGCGGATCGTGTAATATTTAAAAAGATTTTTACATTTTTTAGCGCCTTTGTGTTCAATTATTTATAGCTCAGTATACCGAAAGTAAATGCTTATGGCGACGTGAACAATTTTTCAGGGATACTGTCGATAAAGTACAGATTCAATAAAGAGATACAAATTTAAGAACATTGAAAAAAGGATTGAGTATTAAAATTTTATTATTTTAACTCTTCAGAATATCAAAATAATTAATTCAAGTATTGTTGCGTTATTTAACTTTACATTCAGAAATTAAATTATCGAATAAAAGTTGATAATTTTTTTTTTAAATTATTCGTTAGAATAAAATTGTAGTAATTTCTATCACGAATTGAATTGTAGAATAAATATAAACGAATGTTAGAGAGTATAATCGGCATTTCCGACACATGACGTCTATAAGCTCGGCTGTGAAAGAAAAGACGCTGGTGCTCCTTTATTTCAGTGCACAAGGTTTTCTGAAGAGGAGCGGCACTCAAGGTGACGCAATAAATTTTGTGAACAAGCGGCGCACCAGGCCGCACTTATGAAACCACTTGTAAGACCACCCCGATTATGCCTCACTTCCTTTAATTCATCAAACCTGTGCACTGCAAATAATAATGTTTAATCTGATATTGCGTGAGATTAACTTGTATATCGTGTCGTAAATAAGAATTTATTTAAGACCGAAGTTTATGAAAATTTAGAGATTCTATTCTAACATTTGTGATGGATGGTAGATCAACATAATATACTTATATCAAATATGTTTAGGACTTTAATTTATTTTTATTTATGTATGATATTCTAAATATCGTTCATTATTATTAGAGATTAAGTATTGAGATCCTTTTTTTATACTATTTTTTTAACTGTACATTGAGAGAATATTGGGATAAAAATTACTCCTTTTTTTGCAAACATTACTATTATAAATTACTATATAAGCGCTTTCTTAATAAGATAGTAAATTTTAATATAATACATTTAAGATTTGTAAAATCATTACTTCCGCGCCAAAAAACAATTTAATATGAAAAATTAAGAGCTTCACTTTAAATAAATTGCAACATCCGCGACAAACACACATATTTCTTTTTAATTTACTTACAAGGCAGAAGACTGATGCACCCGCAAAAAATCGTTCTCGCAAGCATTCGTAAAAAAGCGTCTCGCATTCTTGAAAAACAAATTCTTTTCCCGAGCGAAACACCCCTGGGATTTAGTACCGATCGCTGAATTACCTCACAAATCTATCGGCGGGCCGGAAGTGACGAGCGAAGGAGAAAGCCGAATCCCAGCGAGGAAGCCTCGGAAAAAGCCGCGTCGATAAAACAATTCGCGCGTCGCTTCCCTTTAAAACAAAGGGCCAACGCCGGAGTGCCGAAAAAAAGTCCGACGCGTACGCGAACTGGGCGTCTCCCTCTCCCGTCCTCCTTTTCTTTTTTTCTCTTCTCTATCCATCTATATATACGTATAGATACCTATATAGCATGCAGCGTGCGTTTTTTTACGACTTCCAGAGAAATCGGTAGCGGTAGCGGGTCGCGCACGGCTTCGATCCGTTCGAATTCGAAATGGACTGCGGCGTTAAGGTGAGCTATGGCCTCTCGCGGTTTAATAGAATAGCCCAGACTCGCGGAGCTGCTGTTGCGAAATTCGCGCCCGAGTCCGTCGAAAATCATCCGAGGTTAACGGCGGCTAACGTCCGTGCGCAGTGCAGCTTCAGGAAAACCCGGGGAATCCGGCGCTAAAGGAGTTACTCGTGGCTTCTATTATGCATGACCTTTTTTACGACGGGACCGGCCGAGTATTTCGTCGGCGCTGATGAAAGTTGAGTTCGGACGAGATTATTTTACTTTGTGCATTAAATTGAAGCTTTTCATTTTACATCCTTTTTTATTAAATATTTTCTTTATAGACAGCTCACCTTTTTATTAGCATACAAATGAATACTACACGAATGAAGTTGTTTCGGATTATAATCTCCGGGGACGAAGATATCGCAGCTTCGGACGTGTTACGGATTGCATCCGACGTATTTGGCCTCCTTAGCCAAATTGCCGATTCGACACTGACATTCAGGTTACTGGATGCTCTCGCAGTGTCGAAATGCTGACATAGGATGGTCACTTTTGGGGGAACACAAAAGTAGACCAACAGTCAATTTAAAAGACGAACGCGCACAGCAATCGATGCTCTAACCAGTTCGGACTCGCGTCGCGTTACGTTCAGCGAAGTCTCTCTCTCCGCGCGCCATTTTGGTACAATACACGGAGTTACTACACAAGCCAACGGCGTCGTTATTACCATAACCCCTCCTACGGGGTTATCTCGTTGGATCTCGATCCAACGAAGTAAGTGCCACGACCCTCGACAACCTCAATTTGTAACAGAAGTACTCTATAATTTATCTTCAAAAATATGTTTAGACTAGTAAAATGAAAAAAACTATAATTAATGCTATAAAAAATATAAACTAAAACTATAAACTATAAAGTCTCGAAGCCACATAAACAGTATATATCTAAAGATCTCTACACTGATAAGATTCTGTAACATTCTCATAAGACCCTAGAATACAGGATGAAGCTCCTTTCCCCTAAAATAAATCAGCTCACAAGTGACGCGCCCATCTTTCTGTTCTCACGATAATTCCCAAACTCGTTGGACAATTCCCGGCGCGAAAAGAATAACCGTCCTCGAGCGCACTTCCCCGACGATGTACAAACAGTGAGGACGGGCCACGCGTTGAGGACGAGGCTGTGCGGTGGTGGATCCTCTTCTTCGGATTTGGTGGCCGCGCGGAAAAAAAGGAGGCGGGCCTGCACGCCATCGGTGAAGATAATTCGGCGCGCGTCCCTCGAGAGCCATCGCCGGCCGTGCGCGATTTGTTTACGCGCGAACGGACTCGCTGAAAAGCGCCGGATCGGCCACGTGTGTGTACTTAGGTTGCCACTCGGGCAAAGATACCCCGCACTCTTCTCTCGCGCCAATGTAACCACGAGAGTGGAGCACATCCTTTTTTTTGGCTCGCCGCTGTAACGGCTACTCTTGGTACTTCAATTTTTTTCGGAGGTCTTTTTCAGGGGGTTCGCATTGTTAGTTTTGAAGTGGTTAATTATTTGGTGTGGTGGGTGTACTTTTATATATACTTTTTATCGAGAAAAATGTTCGATACCGCAAGCTATTTTGTTTGTGAATATTGATTTCAGTGGGCGAGAGAGAAGATTTTATTAAATTTGAGCAAAAAGATATGTAGAACCTACTACTAATAGGATTTTACGAAAAATTTTGTTTAATAATTTATATTTAAAATAATAACTAAGGAAGAAGTAAAGAAGCCCCGCTAATTAGAATGCATATAGCCATTAAATGTTTCATAGTCTAAGAAAATCGATAATAACGTTCAGTAATAACCTCTAAAGATCGTCATATTGGAAGCATGAAAGCCTTATTGAAAAGCCTTTGTGCATTCCAGTAAATTGGTATTACGTTCATGATGAAAATCTTCGAAAATAACTTATTTATTTATAAAGCAATAAGTAAAATTGTACATTTTATATCATCCTCTTTTCTATCAAAAATAATCATTTGTTAAAACAAAAATAATTGCTGTACGTCGATTAATTATGAAAAAGCAATTACCGAGCATAAAAATTACAAACACTCGAAACAATTCAAACTTTAATAACAGTCATTGTTTATTTCTCATTAATTTTCAGCTACAATATACTCCATTAATTTCCGCAACGAAGCATTGCCCCCGTCGTTTTTTAAATTACTTCCTCGCCCATAATGATTTCCGTACCCAGAGAGAGCCGATCGCACTCCAATCAGCCGAAAACTCGGGAGCCACAACGTAAACACTCGCAACCTGTCCACCCAAGCACTGATCTCACTTTTACGTCGCGGAGAAAATTGATATCAAATAGAGTACAAGAGGCTCGCTGAGGAGGAAAAAGGCGGCGGTGTCTCTATGACACCGTCGAAGTCCTGTTTGGCAGGTCAATTTTATGTGCTCTCTATAGCGAAAAAAAAAAGATTTCTATCAGGAAAAATCGAGGAATGATGTACTTGTGGATATATCGGCAATTGATCGAACAGATGAATGCATCGGAGGAGAAGCGTTATTTGTAGGTTCGTTAAATTGCACTAAAGATGAATGGCGATTGGCTATCCGTTTTCAAACTTGCCCGAAGTTAGACAGCGTATACTTACTTCCCACCCCCTTCGATTGGTACCATTGGATTTAGCACTTTGCGATTAAAGCACGAGGACTTTACCGTTGACTAATGCGAGCCTCTGATTGGGAATTGCGAACTTCTTAGTTTCCGAGGAAATAGCTAAATTAACCCATTTAGCAAGATAAGTTTTTACTAATTAATATTTATATTCTTAACTGGCATTACATATAAACATAGAAAAATGTAGTTAAAATTTTCCATGTTAAATATTTATTTAAATAATTATAGATTAAATAAAATCTAATCTGCATTACCGCCATATATTTTCTGAACAAAATGTTTCTAAGAGGAGATAATAATGCAAAATCGTTGCGAATGCACATGAAACCTAAGAGTTATAATAGCTACAGGAAGTCGCGATTTATTTTAAAATCAATTCGCACAACATTCCTTGCGAATTAGAGTTCGACTTTTAAAGAAGTTTATTTTCGCAGCGATAAAAATGAGCCGTCGCCCGGTTCTCTTTCATCTCGTAAATTTGAAATTCGTCCACAGCTACTTATCGGAAAGTTCGGATGCCGACGCGAGCGTCTCGCCTTTTTGCGCTCCGCTCGCAGACGGCCTTTGAACCTCCGATAACAGTTGTGCGTCATGTAACAAACTTCAAATCGCCTTTTGAGAGCGGGCGCGCGTCTTGAAATTTCAGACGTGCCACCGAAGTTGCGCACAGCTGGCGCGGGGGATGGGGCGGCGGAGCAGAGCTGTAGGCGCTTGTGCGCGCGCGAAAAACTTTATCGAGAGTCGTGAGCGTACACCTTTCGCGCAACTGTACATCCTTGCCTCGCAAACAAGGGAAAAATAACATTTTCGCTAAGGAAAGATCCAACGATGTTCATCGGCCCCTGCACACGTAGCGGGCTTGGAACTGTAAGTTTGTGTGTCTGCGCGTTGCATTAGAATTTGGAACTTCGTTTGATGAAGCTCGTAGTTACAATTTGATGAACAATGACCATGTTTTTTTTTATTTTTTACTGAGATATTCCAGAAAAATATCTACCTTCTTTATTTTTTGAAATTTTATTTAATTCACATAATTTTAGGAATGATCTAATACCCAATTTATTAACAATACTTTTTTTTTTAAATAAAAACCATCGCCATGCGATTTGAATATATTTTGTATTTAATGTGTATACATTGATTTCAATTAAAATATGCAGTTTCTTACTTTTTATTTATTTAAAATGGATGGTCACTTAAAATTTTTAAAAACCAATTACAAATTTAATCTTCCAATTCCAAAACTTAGTATATCAGAACAAAAAAGTCCCGGCGGATTATGCGCAGATGCGCCTCTTCCTTCACGATGTTTGCTTTCTCAGAAGCTTCACAATGCAAACTCAAGGAGAAGCACGACCGGACCGCATCACGCCTTAATTTTCATAATGCCACGCTCGCATCGAACTAATATACATATCGAGGGCCGTGCGCGCTGCACCGGCCTTAATTGGGAAGAATAGTGAAAAATTCCATTATATCCGTCTGATAGAATATTGAAAAATAATCGACACGTATTTTTT
>JAWWEP010000001.1:9475980-9491311 GCA_035582995.1 Sycophila quercilanae
GATTTAATTTTGAATTTATTTATTTTATTTTTTAAAATAGTTTATAAGCGTAAAACGTGAATTCTGTCCGTAACACAGTATGAGCTTTTTTTAATTTTATTTTGAAACGAAAAAAGTCACTGAAAAGAAAAAACAATAGTTCTTATTATTAATCATTTCAGAAAAGGGGTAATACTATTGCCAATAAGTTGAACACTAAACAATCATCGTTTAAAGAATACTTACTTTCTTTTTTAGCAAAATTATGTCACGTTATATATACTGCGCATTAAATTTCTTTTTCAATGTACTTATTAATCTTAATTAATTTCCAAAATCCAATCTACTATTTTCTGCGACTAAACGTCAACCATCTCGATTGCTCCTCTCCGCAAGCTCTGGAGCGTCGTATTTTCGCAGTCAGGGAAGCTTCATCGTGAATCCAGCTTCCCACGGCGGCTGCATTCGTATGTAACTGGCGACGTGCTGGTTGCAATGTTTGCACTTTCCCGACAGCGGGACAATGAAGGAATGGGACGCGCGCCTCCCTTTCATTCGTCACCGGCTTCACCATCCTCTCGGCGCTTGCCCTTTTCGATTTCGACGCTCGCCAATCGCCGACGTCTCTCTCATTATTTTGCCACTTTTTTGTAAACACACTTCGCGCTCGGAGCTTCTCGTTCGCACGGCCGTCTCTTGTTATCCGCCGTAAGAGGATTTCCGAACCCCCGAATCCGCTCGGTCTGCGGCGCGACTGTGTCGGTTCCTATATCCAGGCGAATCGAACCGCCCGAGTCGCGCAGCTATTTTCGATTTCTCCGCCTTCTTTTATCCCCGTGCATTTCGTGCCGTATCGATTTCCATTCTACGAAAACGAGGAAATTCGCTGATTGTATGGTTGTAGTTTTACCAAACAATCTTATCGTTCTGTCAATCAGTTAAGAGCCGATTGGATGAGATTATGCAAATGCAAATAGTATCTTCAGTATAGGCGTACATGTATTTAAATATTTTGAAGTTTAGCTTAGAAAATAATTCAATCATTAGCTACTAACATAATACGATTATTCTTGAATAAAGCGGAATTTATGGTAAGAAAAAACGCTATTTTTAATTTTTATATATTTATTAACAAACGTAACTCATAGTTACAAGCTGCACTGTCTGCCCATCGCAAGTTACAAATAAATTTGTACTTTTCTTACGTTCTAATGAACTTTTACATACCAACTTAAAGAATTATTTAAAAAAATGTTGCATACACTGAAAAAAAAATTAGTAAATTCAACAAAATCTTTGTTTAAGTAGTGCCAAGTAAATGGTTTCATTGAATTAAATAAATCTTTTTGTAAAAACTGCTAAACAAAGTTACTTCAATGAAATATTTAGTTGATTCTACAATATATTTAGTTAATTGAATGAAACCATTTACTTGGCACTACTTAAACAAAGATTTTGTTGAATTTACTAATTTTTTTTTCAGTGCATCTTTACTAAATACTCTATAGCACTCTTATCAAAGTATGCAATTAATTTAGGCAAGTAAAAATGCATGAGGTCTAATGTAATTTTCTGATTCTGAATGTAATCAGTACTCCCCCGATGAATTCACTGGGAGCGTCCATTCGTGGTATTGGGTGGGTGTAAGGCAAAATCAGAGACCCTCGTAAAATTTGCACGATAATGGAGGCGAGGCTAAATATCTCGACGGCGCATCTGCCGCGCAAGTGTCAATGTAGCCGATTCTTCCTTCCTCGCGGGACGCCCAGAAGAAGCAGCGACAGCGGCGGCTCTCCGATATCAATTTGCCTCCTACTCCCGGTGCGCTCGGTAGTCCGCTCGGTGTACATGCCCCGCCGCCGGATATCTGACACTAATCCTCGGCCGGAAATTAATCCTCAACCTTTCGAGATTAATTCGCTCCTCTCCTCCTGTTTACACGCGTCTACCCCGCCTTTTCGAGCAGTGCACCCTCCCCCCTCCCCCTTTCCCCTTTCGCCGCCCGTCTAGATTTTCCACGAGCGCCGCGCGCCGAGACACGCGAATAACATAAATCACCCTCAGCGTCGTGTGCCGAGGCTCCGATGGTGCGCGCGCCTCGTGAAAGATCACCGGGATATTGCTTTCTTCGGTGTACGATTTTCAGCATGATAATACTATCGATTACAGGATTTCTCCGCTTTTTTTTTTACTCTCCGTCTATCGCGTCCGGATTTTTATTTCACGTCGACGAATGAAGCGAGCATTATTTTATTTCTGATTTTATTTGAGAGCTTTTAAATCTGTGTTTAATTCAATGAGATGCAGTGGAACTTCTTTTTTTTTTTTTTTAATGCAGTGTGACGCTGGCGAGAAAGTGTATTTATTGTAGGATGTGAGAGTAATAAATATCGAACTTTCATGTGAAAGGGTAATACTATGTGTAAAAAAAATCTTAAAAGAATTTTTAATATTTATTTCTTAATTTAAAATTGACGTTTTCGAGTTCTACGGCCTATAAATAACTTATTTCAGCTGAGGCTGCTTTTTTCCATTTTCTCGATGGGGCTCTGCAGCGAAGATCATATTTCTTAATTAGAACACTCAGTTTCGAACTCAAAATGCATTCGAGCAGCGGGAATCCTTCGGGAAAATAATATAAATAGAAGCTAACTGCTTTCAATCCTATCGCATTGTCCATCAACATTTAGAATGCATTCCTTGCTACATTGTACAACATAAATTATCTTTTTTTTTTGTCATAAAAAAGTGTTAATATTTCTTTTTTTTAGTCGATAAATGTGTTAGTATTTATTTTTTGATTAATTATGAGAATGACGTAAATTACTATCCCAAATTACCGGCAAGTGGTATTTCTCGAAACACCATTAGTATCCTCCCGCAGCGTTGAAACCAGAAAAACGTAACGTCTCATTCCTTTGGTTTTCTCCACTGAAGACCTTTCAAGTCACGATTTTTCCACAAAGAAGCGCCATTGAAAACGTTCATCCCATTTTCACTTTTGGTGAAATCGACTCGAACAGTACGATGTTGCAGTAGATAAAAGAAAAAAGTGAAACCCACGCGTTACAACCCGAAATTCCTCCTCTCCCCTGGAAAAAAGAAACCCATCCCAGATCATCATCGAAAAAACCGAACAACTTTCACTCCGCCACCCCTTAGACCAACTTCCTCCCTAATTTAGACGTCGTTGCCTCCGAATATTGCTCCTGAGCCGCGCATCTTTATTACAGCCCCGTCGCGGAGCGGCAGGTGGTCCGGCACGAACGGTGGCAGTGGCGCACAATGAGCGACTTCTCCGGCGCTTTCACGCTTCCGCCGAACGAATTGCGAAGAAGAAGCTGGCGACGCCGGGGTGCCCTTTCCAGGAGTCGACTCGGAAGCAGGAATAAACTTTCTCCATTGTACGCCCCGGCGACGCTCCCATTAATCCGGCGGGCGTCCCGGCGCGAAGGTGAGGGAGGAAGTCGACCTTGGCGGCCTCACCCGGTCATAGTGATTTAGGGCTCGTTACGAGAGATGGAAGGATAGGACCGGGCACCCTGACACGGCCGACCTGACCGACTTTTTCACGGTCCTCGAGGGTGCCGTCGTTTTGCGAAGATCATCGCCTAGTGACCGGCTGGAATGCATCTTCCCGTGACCGACGTGTCCACACGTGTGCGAGCGGGTAATGGAGGATTATGAGTGCGGCCGAGTGCGCAGTCACGTCTCCCTCTGGACTGATGCATCGGGGATGGGTTTTCTGTGTCGCAGACGGGGCTTTCGACCACTTGCCGCGGAATGGCGGCTCTTTATCTTCGAAAGTCATCGATGGGAATCTCTAACATATGCCGTCAAGATTGTCCAGATTGGCTTTAGTACCTCCTTAAATTTAGCGACAGGCGTGAGCAGCGAAACTTGCAATGTATGGGAGAATCTTGAAAGAATACAGAAGACGAAAAAGGATACACAGACTGATTAGTTTTGAGAAATAAATTCGAAGATAAGACTACTCTGATAAGCTGATGAAAACTATAGTCTGTAAAATTGACTTGTTTAATTTAAAACAAAAAATAAGTGATTCCACAATTTTTCTTACTGCAATTGTTAAAGAAATATTGAAGAACTCATTAACAAGTAGTTACAACATTTCCGTAGATTATACTTATAGCATGGAAACTTCACGGTGCGACTGTTGTTTTTCAGTTTTACGTTCTCACATTCTAATTTCCTTTTTTATAGTATACAGCTTAATTGCTTCAAAGGAGCGGAAAAAAAACATAAAAAATGCACGGTAATGGTAAAAACCTGTTAACACGGTCCTCATTAACTCCATTTAGCAGTTCCAGATGGCCGGTCGTCGGAAGGAAGTCCGCCGTATACCTGAAAAGAGAAAGCGCGTCGAGGCGTCGGGTCCGACCTTGACACAAAGACCGAATTTTCACGGTCGTCATGGAAAATTCGGTTAACTCGAGAAACTCTCGATCTCCCGGAGTACTGGGCGTTCCTCGAAAATCGCCCTCAAGCACCGGGGAATCGCCCTGAAGTCAGGGGGAAAAAAGCAAACACTCGGCCAAGGACGAGACGAGCTTCCGCTGTCCCACTTTCGGGGCGTCACTCTTTTACAGGATTACGGAGTGTGCGCTTCTACCTGTTTGATGCGAAAAATCGTTCTCGACTTGGCTACCGCGCGAGACGAGCGGTTTATTTCTCGGAACGGCGCCGGGACCGTCGGCGATTTGTCAGAGCAAGCGAGAAATCTTGATGGGACAAGAGAGCTGCTGCTGGTTTCGCGACTTTTTTTTGTTGTTTTTTTTTGCTCTCGTCAACGAGACACTTCCACGAGGCGACGTTTCGCGAAATTGAAATCAGAGATGAGAGATTAGGAGGAGGGAGAGCGCACCGGCAAAACCTCGACCGAGATATTTACTCGGGTCCGCGAGTTTTTCCTTTTTTGGTTGGTCGGACTGCTGTATTTCTCGACGATTGCGTGAAATTAAGTTTTTTTTCCCAGGTCGATGAAGCCGAGGCAGCGTAATTTGCATGAGAATTGAATTGTCCGGGAGTCAAATGGACGTTTCGCGTGAATTTTAAGAGTTTTAAATAAAAATTAATTTGATTGCGTTCCAAGGAAGTGTCAATGATCAGATTTGAATAGGGGAAAAAAAAAGTCAAATTACTCGGCAGTGAAGTCATTCCTCGAGTGATTCACTGCGCTTTTAAATTTATTTCTTAATCAGCCACTGTTGCACGGATACACGCGGATTTCTCATTTGAGGTTACATGCGCTAACTGAATAATGATTCAATTTACTTGGAAATTAATTAGTAAAATTAATTTAAATATTTATTTATAATTCAATACTAATAATGTACAATTCTATCTAATTGTTAAAAAGCTCCTATTTTAGATATACCACTTAAATTATGATAAAGAATATTTTTATCACTTGAATACATTAGATTTAATAAAATTACATTATTACTTTCCTGAGTGCATCCTCTATATCACGCGCAAAACATTAAAAGCACAATCTGCATAATTGACGAAAAATTCAAAAACAAATATTTAATAAATATCGTTAAAAGAAATCAATAAAACAGATCGTTTGAGCAAGCCCCTTTTACGATCGACGCCACTATAAAGTCTTGCAGTTACAACGCAGCCATTAATTCAAAACAATAATTCCGAAGACGAGTGATAATTCTTTTACACACCCACACACACATGCAACACACCCCGGCTGTATAATTTAGCCCGGTCGCAAGCTTTCCGCCCGCTATTAAATAAAATTACGCGCATTTACGAGGGTAACCATCTAAATGAAATACGTCATAACCGCGGTACCAATATAATGCCCGGCCGGCATAAACGTCAAACAATAAAATATCGTCCTAATTTACAGCCCCGTCCGTCCGAGGAGTTCCGCCGATCAAAAAGAAAGAACGAAAGTTGCGTAACCTCGCAAAAATTCAGCTGGCGCTCTCGACCTTGGACTCCTCCCGTAATATACAGCCGCGAGGGCATTAATCCTACCAATTATTAAAAAGCCGCCGAGGAAGTGGAGAGAGCCTCGCCTTTCTTTTATCCGTCTTCCCCGAAGGATTTTTTTTCCTGCGCGCCTTCGGCCAGGAGACGAATAATGAGGGATTAGGGCGGAGTGGCTTTCGCGCGGGCGCATATAAATCAGCAAAAGCACGCGCGAGACGCGTCAGCCCGTGAGAGACAGGTAAACTAATCGCCGGACGCGTGCGGCGCGCTTATTCGTTTCGCGAGCCCGTCCAGACGACGCCGGACTGTCTTTCGCAAATTCCCTGATACTTGGGTACAAGGATATTTCTGGGATAAAAAAAACGCGTAAGATTAACATTAAACAAATTTTATTGCTACTCTGAGTGGTTTTATAAAATTATTTTAAAACTGTACATTCATTGTTAGACCGGCGATATGATTATGAAATATTCATGAGATGTTAATGGCACGGTGTAAGACTGAAATTTACTGTTTTGATTAAAACATTACGTTTGCGGATAAATTGATTGCAGGCTGATGCCTTTAATTCTACGTTATTGGAACAACAGTACATTTTGTATTTGATAATGCCAAAAGTTATTGCTAATTCGAGAATTTTATTAACATTGCTTACTTATTTCTGGAGGATACAAGGAAGCTAACGCACGCGTAAGTGCGTTCCTGTGTAAATGAGGGCCGGTGCTCGATGTTTAGAATAAAAAGCGAATTTACATAAACAGTTTTTTAAGTGACCATTAACATAGTAATATCTATCTGAGCGGTCATTAACGCGGGATCGCACTCTCAGGTGTTCGAAAATATGATTATCTATTTTGGAATGTGCATATACTCTGCCTTTTATCAGAAATATAAGTCGTAAAAAAAGACGGTAAGGGGACAATTTTACCCAACACCTCATACACTACGATTTTAACAACTTCGTTACATTGTAAAATTCGTATTGTATTTTCTTCTGTTACATTTCTAGAGTATTCTTGTTTTTCTCAAGTAATTAAAAAACGAGAAACTTTTTGTAAAATTAAAAAGGCACTTTATGGAATTTACAAGAAAATGAAGTCACTAAAATGATTGTAATTTACATTCACTTAACATAGTAAGTGCATCAATTATTTTAACTCTACTGTTAGATTAAAAATAAATAATACAATATATAGTTCTTAAATTTTATGAATAAAAATCAGATACGCGTTTGCGGAAGTGAATCAAGCTTACGCTCGATAATGCGTTAAGAACTTACGAGAGCGGAAGGACCGTGTAGAAGGCGACGAATTTTCATAATTTAGAAGGTCACCCGGTCGATTCGACGGTGCTAACAGAGAATCCAGCGTTTCTCGAATTTGAGTAAGGAGGGAGTTTTAAAAGCGTTCCCATGTTGGCCGTTCGACTTTTTATCCCGTTTAAGGCAGTAAAAAGGATATTTCATTTCGACACGGCTCTATAATATTATACAGGCATATTTACGCGTATAGGTTGTAAGCGAATTTAAAGCGGCTTCCGTGCGACGGACGAAAAATACCTCTGGAGAAGCAGGATTTAAATGGTATTGAAGCACATTAAAAGATATGAAGCATAAATGTTACTGTTCGGACTGATGCTTGCTTAACTGTAAAAAACGTCCACGAGAGAATGTATAATCCAGCTTTAAAAACTGAGCTTTAAATATTTCATCTCTTTTTTTTCCCTACCTACACTAACTAAATTCTTTTTAAAAAAAATTCATAATTTGTTCATAATCAGCATCAAGTTTTTCGTGCAAACTAAATTAAGTGCTATAAATTAATTTATTTTTTTTTGGTTGTCATAATTTATTATTCATTTCTCATAGCTTTCATCACAAGAAACTATAAAAACTATAAATCAAAAATGTACAAAAGAAAACTATTTATCAAAGACGTATATCGACGAGCAACAAAAAATGAATCTCACTTCACGTGAAACGAATCAAATACCCTGCAGCGAGGGCACTTATAGCTATTCGCCGAAAAGCAAATTACAGCGACGCGAGTGCGTTGCACGGTCCACTTAAAAGCAGGATCGACTTTTTAATTGCCGCCGGCTTCCCCGGAAGATGCAAAAATTCGGCGCAATTACGCGCAATCGGACGCACATCCCCCTTTGTTATCCGAAAAAGCCATCCCCATTTAAGGCTCGGAAGCTCGCGGCCGGAGGCTCATTGTGACCGGAGCGGCAAAAAGTCCGGCCGATATCGCCGGCCGCGAGGGATGCGCGCGATCGTCCGAGTCCTGCCGGCTCAAGGATCGCCGAATAAAGGGCCGCGACGCGTGCAAAAAGGAGCCGAGTGGTTCGCCGAAAGAAACGCCGGTGAAAAGAAGAAAAAAAAAAGGAGAATAAGGAAACGTCGAGGAAGGGCGGTCTTTGTGTACGGGGGCCCCGACGATTCCGCGGAGCCTGGGACGCCGCGCGCCCTATTAGGGCCCGAAATGACGAATGCTAACGAGGGCCAAGCGAGCGCGTTTTATAAAGCCATTAGCGGCGCGGCGCGCGACTATTTATCAAGGCGCGACGCCGCGAGAGTAGTATCATTGTTGGCCTAATGAATTGACGGCAGGTGGAGGCAGAGGACGGTTCTCTCGCTTCGGTATAGGCTTTCTTCTTGCTTATTTTTTTTCTCTCGCTCGCGGCTTTTGAATTTACATCGCAGCTTGAACAATACCGAGCCGAGATTATGGATGGTCTTGCTTTGGCTTTGACTCCGCGAGTCTTTGCAAAACTACGGAGTTTGTTCTTCTGGAAACTTGTCGATGAGAGGTTTTGTAGCTCGCTGGAAAAAGTTAGGTACCGGTTTCAAGGAATGGCTTGATTGAAATGTACAAAGAGATTTACTTATTTAAAATGGAAATATTTTTTTTCTTTTAATAGTAACGTTAGGTTAATTAAGACGATTTTTTTTACTAAATTGTAGTTTATTCTTTTATTTGGAGAAAGTAAGTATCTTTGTCTATTTCATAATTCCAATACTACTTTTTTTTTTGGAATTACATTTTTTTCAGTCGAGTAAAAATATTCATTCAAGAATTTGTATGGAATCAATAAATTTATTTTTCATTCAATTATTTAATTCTTTCTTAAATAATTTTAAAAGTGTAACCACATCAGTTCGAAGTTTAATTGCACACAACTTATATCATTAATTGACTATTGTAAATTTAAAGTAACTTCAAGTCATTTTTTAAGACTCTAAAGAAATTACAAATTTTGCGCTTATCTGAATAACACTTGCAGTCATCTGAGCGAGAAAGCATTGTGCCAGCGCATTTGGCAGTGTTTTTTTTTTTTTAATGGAACCATGCGTTTTGTGCATGCAGCCTCTTTCTGATTTCCTTTTTCGGGCCTGAGCACTTCTCGCGCCGTCGTTCGATATTGCAGCGCACCATTTGCATACAAGCCGCGTGCGTTTTCGTGGGAATCGAAATCGGCAGTACACTCGCGCGAAGTTGCAAAAAAATGCGAGTGTTAAAGAATCGCAAGTATTTGCAACGGAACCGAGGAGAAATTAGATCGATAATAATCATTGCTCAATTGGCACGTTGAATATCGTTGAATAAAAGATTATGATATTCCTTTTACGGTAATGCGAAAGATAATTTTTTTTTTATCTATATAGGAAATGTCAATACTCAGTTATTTTACAGGTTTTTTTATTATTCATGAAATTAAAGATTCAAATTACACTGGTAATGTTTCCGTTTTACTTCCTTTCAATTATTAATATTATCAATTAATAAATTAAGTATTCAACTGACAGACCGAAGGGTTTTTACAATTCCAAATGGTCTTTAATCATTGATCTATATTACGTGCTTTTACTGCAATGCGCCCAGTTAGCGCATGATCAGATTCTCTCTCGATTACCGAGAAAACAATAAAATGATCGTGCGCAAAAGTGTAGGAGACAATGAAAAAGTGGCCAGCTTCCGGAAGTGAATGCGAGCCCGGGACTTTTAATTGGGATGAATAATTGGAATTCAGGAGAAGCTGCGGCGGACTCTGTACCCCACGCGGATCTTCATAATTATGCGTGGATTCTTGCTTTAACGCGTTTCCTGGCCTACCTTTTAAGGTACCCGCCGTTCCGCGTTATGTGCCGTGCGTTACATTCGATTTCTTCGCTTCTTGTTTGCTTCTGTAAACGAGTTTCGCCATAAAAGGCATGCAGATACATAAAAGAATTTTTAATACAATTAATTTCTACAAAACTGAATAATTTACTGGGTAGTATCTTTTTAAGTTGGTGCTTATTTAATTGGACATTCGTACTGACTGTCATTAAAAAAAAAAATAAAACACTCCGTTTCCGAAAAAATTAGAGCGACTAGTCTTCTCTCTTTCGTATTACGAGAGTACGTTTGTAGCCGAATGAATGCAAATTTTATGCATTAAATCTGATCATAATAGATATTTAAACTCAATTTGATAATTTCCGTAAATTATATAGGGCAATTGAGCGAATTATTTCCAATTTACCCTTCCACAGACAACTATTAACTTGTCAATCAAGTGATTATATTATCAAGTGTAACGTGAAGAAGAAGAAGATGAAAATAAAGAACTTCGCTCGGACTGGAAAGAATTTTAATATCTCAGCGATCAGTTTTAAATGCTTTTTTTTACAATTTCTAGCGAGTTATTTTGCAAAGGACAGCTGTGGTCATAACATAATTGTCCGATAAAATCCAGCTGACACACTTTGTCCGCACACCGTCGCGCATCCCGTCTATTCTCATCCAATATAACGCACCTCCGCTCCTTCTAAACTCCGCCATTAAGCGAGCAACAAAAAGGCGAAATTCCACGTCAAACATTCTCATCGATCCTCATAACGAGCGCGCGATACCGAGTATCTCTCCGTCGCTCAAAATTGAAAGCCTCGCACGGCGAACAGAGAATAAAGGAGAGAGAGAGAGAGACAGACAGACACGAGGAAGAAAGTGCGAGTGTGCGTTCGCGTACGTGTGCGCCAGCGGGAGAGAGACGGAGAAAAAGGCACACGCCGCGAAATTCGATCACGAAATTTCCCGGCGAACTAAGACGAGGACGTTTATACCGGTCGTATAAGAGCATCATCGTCTTTGTGGGCACTCAAAGGAGTCCCGGCATCTCTCGGCCCTTCGTGAATGGTCTTCTCCTTCCGCTTCCGTGGTCTTTGCGGAATTACACAATCAGCCGTCGGCTGCCAGGCTATATAGGTCGTCGAGAGAGCAAATATGCCAATGCCGCGACGCTCGAGTACGCGGGGATGGCGCCATTGTCTGCACGGCGCGGAGGATTCGACGAGAATGGATTCGAAGTGACCGCACGGGAAAGAGCTTTTTGCCATAAAAAATGCTGGCCGCATTACTGTGACTCCGGTACGCTACCACCGTTTAGCGAAAGTGAGTGTCCTACATCGAATTTATACGTCAGTGATGTCATACTTTATCCTTCATCGATAGTTGATGTTTCAATTAAGGGCGCCCACAGCTAGTATTATACGATTCAAACGTCAATTCATTTTCTTAATTATTATAAATGAATAATAAATAAACGAAAGTGCTGCATCGCGCGTTTAATAATTTAACGTTTTGTGAGTGTAGTGCTTGAAAGAAAATATATGCACATATCTCAGTAAAAATATACGAGGGTGAGAGCCATTTATATCGGGAAGAAACTGAAAATATTTTCAACGCGTATATATTTATTAAGCCGTTAAATACCCCAGCCGTCTTCATTTCCATTGAACAGAAATTTCAATCGGGACATTAATTTGTCCCTTCCTTTCCGCGCGGCTAAGTTATCCCGAGGAAGAAAGAGCGAGTTAAAAAGAAAAAAAAAATAAGAGAATCGAAGTCGAATCCCTGCCACGAGGCCGAGGAAATAATACAAAAGGTAGACGAGGAGGAGAGCTCGGCGATAGTCGGGGGCCGATGAAAAAGGTGGCGAGACAAGCGGAGGCGTTCGGAAAAGTGGCCTGGGTCATTAGCGCGGCTATTTACGAGCGGTCCGCGTGACTCGCGGTCCCAATAATACAGATACGCCGCGCGCAGGCGCACGAAATTACGCTATCTCGTGGAGGCGGGGGCCGAGCGGACTCGCCGCGAACGATCCTGCGGAATACGGCGTCGGGGCTCTAACTGAAATTCCAGCAGGCCCATAAACACTCGAGTCGAGTATGAGCTGCCCCGGGGAAGCGGAATGGAGATAGCCGGGAGGAGCGCGTGGAACGCGCGCCGACGAGCCCCGGGGAAAATGTTTAAAGCGAAAATAAGGTGCTGGGTGGTTGAATTTACACGGGATTGTTTATATTAAGTGGATAGCCTTCTTATCTGAGATTTCGCCGCGGTTTTTTCTCTCTCTCTCTCTCTCTCTCTCTCTCTCTATCTCTCTCTCTCTCGTTCTCCCTTTGCTTGCTTCGCCGGGGCGTCGAAACGGTCGGCGTTAATTTTCATACAGGTCGCGCGCTCGGCTTTTCCTTTTATTTTTCGGCGCGCGCGAGGCGCTTGTAAATTTCGACGGCGGCTTCGTCGGAGCCGAGCCGAGAGTGTGCATTTTCTGGGAACAGGGAATCGGTTTGGTCGCGCGGATTTTATTGCGCGTAAAGAAATTAAACTATCGCTCGTAATTTACGCCGGACTTTATGATAGGCGCATCGATTGAAACTTCCTGTAATAATTTGCGGGATGCGCGATGGCCGAGCTAAATTTATCCTATTTATGGACGGTTAAATTATTTATCCGTTTATTGCTCGGCGCATAATTCGCGCATTCCGAATTGTACGAAATGGGACTTGCAACACCTTGCACTTGTTGAGATAATTTGCATATTTCATACGTCACGGGTATAAATTTCTTACGTGAAAATTTATTTTATGAATTCGCATATCCTTGCTTATCGCAATTCGCAATGCATATATTAAAATAGACGATTACAATTTGTTTTTATTTATGAAAATTGAACGTGTCCCTTTAAATTATAAAAATGTATTATTCTCACGAATTTCGTACCGTTACGCGTGTGCAGCGCGTTTTGAAAATCAAATGAAAAGTCAGAAACTCGCTGGAGTAAGGAAGAAAATAAATAGGATAAAAGTAGTGTAGAGAAAGGAAGCCTCGACGAAGATCGAAATTTACAGTAATGGAGAGAAAGAAGCAGAATAGATAGAATAGTAGTAAGGGGTAAAGAAAAAGGAAGATGGAAGGCTCGTTATTTATTGAAAGTACATCTGCGACGTACTGCGAGCTTTTTTCCACCGTAAGACGAAGACGGAGAGAAAAGGACTGCCGGGGGAGGGGGGCAAATTGCGAATGGCCGCGACAATGCCTCGGAGAATATTGAAAAATCGAAGGGAGTTCGTGTGGCGTCGACAACCTTCCATCGCGAGTCTGAGGTAAAGAGAAAAAAAAATGTTGACGGTCTCTTGTGTACTCGAGGACTTTATCTGAGGCTGGGAAAATGTCTCGTGGAGTTATCAGAACGGGAGTATCTCGGAGCCCAATAATTTTGTCATCGACGGCGCGTAAATACGTAAAGCCAAGAGGGGAATTTCTTCTTTCTTAGATAGTGGAATAATTTGTGGAAATGAGCGCCGAGTGCCGCTTGACAGTGGCGCTTGCGGGTCTTTTCAAATTAAATTATTTGACGTTATCAAGGATGACTAGTTCGCAATTCAAGTGCTTTTCGAATGAGTCTACTGCAGCACTTAAAATAGATGCTTTAGAGACACGGTGCATAGAAAATTTTGAATGCACTAGTTTCTCGATATATATATATAACTTGAATATCTCCCTCGAAAATAGAATCGTAAGTCGGGACTCTTAAAAATGGACATGCCTATTCCATAAAATCAGCAACTGATGCATCTAATTACGAGAGCACACAGTAAGTGTCCGAGGAGATACGGCTGCGCATTTTTGAACGTCACATAAAAAACGCGCTCTGTTACCCCAGCCGGAAAGGAAACCGCAATTGAAAACGAAAATTGGCCAGAAGAATAAATTACACGAATTTACTGCGTCTAGTAAAATATTTTTTAAGCATGACGCGCGGACTGTTATGGTTTTCACTTTGCGTTACATTCAATAAGTCAAAAGTTCGATTAGCCCGAGCCCATTCCCAAATATTTATAGGTCAAGGTGTAATAAAATAAAAAGCTCCGACACGTCAATTTGCATAACGTAATTATTGGCACGAACTGTTCTCGCGCCGCGATCCATCTCCCGAAATTTTTTCCCGTTGATTTACCACCTCGCGCTCGGCAACCACTGAGCGCCGCAAAAAAAAATCAAAAAGAAAGAACAACGAGAGGAAGGGCCGCGTGGAAAACATTTAAAGAAACGCATAAATAATTTCGCCTAAACGATTTGCATTTCAAATTCCGTGATTACTTTTCAATACGCGCCGAATGCGATGGAGACGGCCGCGAAGGCGAAAAACGAAAGATGCGAAAGGAGGAGGCGGCGAGGGCGAATGGGAGAAGTGTGCGAGAGAGAGAGAGAGGGATTCGCTCGAGGTAAATCACTCGTCGGGAAGCGACATGAAATCCAGCCGCGGTAATGAAACTGAAATTTAGAGCTCGTCCCGGCCACAACTCGCAGTGCTGGGGCGAGCCTAGAAAGACGGACGGACGCCGCGAACGAATCCTACCTGGGCTCCGAGACTTGGACAGCGGGAGATGGAAAGTTAGACCGTCGGAGGAGGGAGGAAGGAGGAAAGTGACCGGCGAAACTTATGGCCAAAATAAGAAGAGCGGAGGCTGTTCGGTTTTAATTATTTTTAGGCACAGCTGCTCCGCTCGAAAATAACGCTTTGTGTGTAAGCCCTGGCAAATTGAAATTTATATATTTATTCGAGTATTCTCGAACATTGGCCGGGCCACTTGTTGCTTTCAATATTTATAACTTAATTTGTCGATTTTATTCATTGTTGTATTAAATAACACGATCTTTAAATACTGACTGACAAGGAAATACGTTTTGAATTAAAATAAAATCAAATATGCGATTTACGTGTACTCTGAACATTAACTATTCTTAGAAATTATTATTTCATGTAGAATTGTAATAATTATAAATATATAACTGATCCGATGTAATAATAAAACAACTACACTCTTAAAAATTTCGTGTAAAATATATTCTTGTGTAATTTAAATTTTGTGTAAAATAATTTGTGTAAATTTTACACAAAATTTGTGTAAAACTTCAATTTACACAAAATTTTGTGATTTTGTGTAATTTTTTTATCTTTACTAACTTAGTATTATTATTTGATAAGAATATCAAATAATAAAAATCTAAATTAATGCTAAATCATAATAACAGAAATACAATTATTTATAAAT
>JAWWEP010000001.1:9541336-9553116 GCA_035582995.1 Sycophila quercilanae
ATATTTCTAGAATATTTAATAGAAAATATAAATTTTATTATAATTTTTAATTTTCAAATTTAAAAAAAAAAAAAAAAATTTTAGGTATAAACCCCCCTTAACGCGATGAACTGGTCACACTGAATTTTTGCCTTTTCACGTTTTAAAGCCAAACATTTATTATTCACGTTTCGTTAATGTGGCATGCCGTTAATGTTACAATGATATTATCATCGTGAATAAAAAATAAGATATAAAAGTTATGGTATCTTGTAATATTTAATAGAAAATAAACAGTATGCAGTAAACGTGTACCATGCATTTACAGACTTAATTGTAAATAAACAATAGTTATGCATTTTGCAGTCTGTACATTATTAATTAAATCGATATCCTCGTTAATTCAATAACAACCTCTATTCTCATAATTTATCATTAATTAAAATTTCAACACTACCTTTCGCTATAAAAATACAACAGAAACATTCGAGTACGTAATATTTTTTTCCCCAAATTAGAAATTCTTCAATTAGCACTAAATTAGACTCCGCAAAAAAGTTGAATGGCATTTTTACATCATGCAAAAAAAATATAGACACCTATAATGCGAACGGCACGCGATTAAGTAATACCGCGGAAAAAGTAGTCCGTTTCTTGCCGCTCTTTCCTCGGAAAAGCTATATAATACAATGCATCCTCCAAGCCGCCGATCGACCTCTGGTCCGAGTGTGCGTTCGCGAGCGACGTCGGCAGGAATTCTTACAGCAGCGCGCAATTTCAATTAATCGTTTCAGGCTAACTCATAAGAGCCGAAGGAGGAGAGCCGAAGGGGGGGGGTGCGAGAGGAGCGGATCGATGGATCGCCAGCGTCGGCCTGCCGACGGGTATTACCTTCCCCGAGTTGGAAATATTTCAGAGTCACGTTCATTGAGAAATATCGCCGATCGAGATCGCCGCCACGACCCCCGTCGCGGAGTCCCTTTCAGTAGCGCGCCTCGTGAAAAAGTGGCTTTTAGCGGTGATTTTTTTTGGGTCAGCGCGATGCCTGCGGGGCTCCCAATGAAATTACGCTTCTTTCGCGAGACTCCGGCGCCTTTTTTACTTCGCTCGCAGTGTGCGCAGCGAGAGCTCGCGTCGCGAGCGGCCTTTTGTGCGACTGCAACGGTGCTCTCGAGCTTTTTTTTTCAACCGACGATATAGCACTCTTCTTTTCATTCGGCTGGATTTTTTTGTGAGGAGAGCCTCTGTGTGTACACGCGCGACAATTAAAAGGTCGAGAAAATTGCACGGAGACGCGCAAAAATCTCGAGAGCACCGTCGCACTGCGCTCGCCCGGAAATCGACTTTTTTTTAGCGGCTAAATAGGAAAATGGTGAATTTTTCAATTGTTCGATTGATTCGCAGTTGTCTTAATTATTTGAAAGCTTTTGTTGTGGCACTGTGTACTTTTCTACTTAAGTTCTGTTCGCACCATCTGCGAAGTAGATATAGGTAGATGCATGCATTTTTAAATGCATCGATTTTTTTTTACGGGTTCATTATTGTATTAACCTACATAGCATAGCATTCATGCAGATACGTAACGTATAAATTGTAAATTCAGTGGAATTGAGAATTTTTCAGATTATTCAGACATCAATTTCCAATAATAGGGTAACATTTAAATTTATGCATACAATTTTTTGCCCTTTGCCTGTGCGCTTCGAATCCCGACAGGGTCAATATTAGCTTTAATCTCGCGTTTTTTTCCTATACGATAAACTTCCGCTGTCACGCCGTTTGCGCAACAAACATGAAGTCTTCCTTTGCCATATATAAGTGGGACGAATCCATAATAGTGAAAGTTTTAAAAAAGGTTGTTCGAGTTGTTTCGAAAAAAAAATATTAAACATTGTACAATAAATATTGATTATTACATCGTCTGCTTTCATTTGAAATGTATAGAAAATTGAGATCGGGAAGGAGACAGGAGAAGGGTTCGCTCGGTTGCATATATAAGTACAGAGTGGAAAGAACCCGGAATCGCAAGTTTGTTGGATTTTATACGGTCGGGATTCGCATGTATCCGGACTCGCATGGAATTTTCGAGTCGTGCTCCGTTGCAGCACGAAACAACCGCGCTTCATACTCTCGCCTTTTTCTTTTATTTGTCTCTTCTGTTTCTGAATCGGATGCAAGCATATATTTGCGCGAATAAGGGGATTAAGCGCGCACCTATCGATTACAGTAACAGATGAACAAGCAGCAAGGGAGAATCAACAAAATGAGATAAATAACTTAGTAATTTAAACAGTTCGTGTTTAATGCTTTAAAAGTTTGTGCAATTGGTTAATGAAAAATAAAAGAAATGCAACCTATTTGCAGTCACATGCATATACGTAGTTAAGTTTGTACAAAGTTTCACCAAACGAATCAAATTTAAAGTAATTATAAAATGTTAAGTTCATTACTACCTCATCATATCTATAAAACATACATTTCCTCAAAATAAAAGTCAAACATATTTTGATTCCCTTTAAAGAGCAAATAACTTTTATTTATATGCGCTTTAATATTAAACTGCAGATATGTTTTAAATGTATCCACATTTTATTTGACTGCACAGATTATTGAAATCCATTAGCTCCCATAATCAATAATCGACGGAATTTTATTTTCATCTCCGTGAAAACTAACGCCCGAACTATTTCGCCATCTTCTCATCCGTTATCGATCGCCAAAAAGTGCATAGCGAGTCGCGCAAGTGCATATCATGAGTCGGTACGAATTCCCGACGGACGAGTACATAGTGTTCAGGTGCGAGAAGGTCCAATGCCTTCGGGGCGAGTGTCCCCTGACTCCTGGTCAGGTATTCGGGGTAATTTTGACGCCTGGTCAGGCGCGAGATTCCTATCCGTTTCGAGTGTCCTCGGGCCGGAATCCCTCCTTCCCCTTCGCCGCGCGTCAACAATATAAGCCGTGCAGCGCTGCAGCGCGGAATTTACCTGGCGCCCGCCACCCCCGCATTGTCTCTCTGACGCGCCGCGATTGCATTAATCGATCTCGCCGCTGACGAAATGCACCGCGCCGCTTTGTTTAAAAGCCTCGCCGCTGCGCTCCACGATGACCGACGAATTAATTTTGACTCGGTATACTTCGCCGTTTACGCCATAGTTCGTCTTTGTCTGTCTGATCTTTCTTTTCTTTTTTTATTTCGCAATGACGGCGACGAAAAATCATTATACTATTATTGAACTCGACGATTATTATCTTAATAGATTATTAGCATACAGGAAAAAGTGGCAAGTTTAGTTGTAAAATATATTTATCCACTCAAACAGTTAAAATAACTTTTACATGTTTCATGTACATCATGTGCCTATTTAGCTCAATTTTAAAAATAAAAAAATGTACCTATATGCCGCATTGTGTAACTTTGATTGTGATTTTTTAATCTGAGTAATCCTATTATCGGTATTTTCGTGATTGCTTAAAAAAAAAAAACACAAACGGAAAAGCTGATATGCGGTCGCCGAAATTTACCTCTCGTCGCTTACTCTGAAATGCCCTGTTTTTTTAATAGCTCCGAATAAAACGGAGATCTATTAATACCAAATTCAATTTAGATTAAATAAACCATTCCAAATCTGCGCCTTTATTCTCTATTACCGAAAAAATCGGCGAAAAACGAGCGGAAAAAAGTACTTGAGTAATTAAACCGCGCGGTTCGTCGCACCAATCCTAATTTTCCCAGCGCGCTCGTGACTGTCCCCCCCGCGAAAGCAATCGAAATTTACAGTTATAATTCAATACAAAAAGAAAAGGCTCATTCCGCATTAGCCTCCTTACCGGTCGATTTAGCCTCGGCTCTCGGCCATTAGGCCGTGCGAGAGTCCTGCAGAACGAATGTACGTCCCCGAAGCATCTAATTACCGGGGACATCATCACGAAAATTCCATCGCGCGCGATATATCCCCGCCGCTCGCCGGTGCACACGATCCTCCGTGCGCCCATATCGATACCCTTTTTGACTCGCTAATTTTCCATCGGGCCCCGGCGGCGCTCTCTCTTCGTATGTATATATATATAAAACGGCCGCGGCAAAAAGGGACGCTCGTTTAGATCGACGTCGCGGAGTATGTGAGAGCAGCCGCGCGCGCGCCTTCGTGACTCGATTAATTAACAAGCGCGAGAGGAGAAACGAGATAATCCCGCGGCGTCTCGCCGTTATTAGCCGCGCGCTTCCGCCGTTATATTTCCACCGGCGGCCTCGTTCGCCTGGCCTCCTCCCCCTCGTCCTCCTCGTCGCTGCCTCCCTGCAGCCTCGTCCTCGTCGTCGTCGTCGTGCAGCGCCTGGACGAAATTAAGAGCATTGTCGTGTCGCGCGGGCTTGTGCCCGCCGCGCCGGGGAAAATAAGAAAAGTTGCCCGCTGCCGAGATAAAGTGAAGAGCCGCCGCGACAGAGAAAATGGAGAGAGACTGCCTTCGAGGAACGGCGCGCGGGGAGATTGCCGCTGCAGAACGAGGAAGGTCCTTAAATTTTTTTTTCTCCTTCTTTTTTTTTTTTTTTTTGTATACTGCCGCCCGCTAAAAATTTCTTCCCGCTGTTTGTTTTGCCGCGTAGACCACTAGTCGCCGCGGACGAAATTCTTTGATTTATATAAGGCGGAGTGGCTCTTTTTTCTTCAAAAGGATCTTGATGTTTGTGGAGGACTATATTTGGACTTGAGATTTAGTGTAATGCGATTCTCAAATCTATGTAATAAGATAATTTTGAAAAAGATTTGGATGTTGTTTTAGGTTTTAGTGAGATTTTCGAATGACATTAACAATTTGTTTGACAATAGTAACGGATATTAGAGTGTGGGTGTGATTGAGATTATTGAAAATAAAGCTGAAAATTTTAAGGTACAATTATTTGAAGTTTAAAAGTCACTATCAAATATTGTAACACTGAGTATCAAAATTTTGCTGAAAGTTCTGAACTAGATAAGGTTTCTTTGAAATTCGTGTCTCATCTTCTTAACTTGTGTGTAACTAATTAAACTTGATTCCCGCATAAAGTTTCTTATATATATAGGGATTACAGATTACAGTGCTAAATAAACATTTTACTATATTATCAACTGACAGTCAACTTTCAGCTCTCGTTTTATTAATAAACTATAAAGTAAATCGACAATTATTTATAATAAATATAAGAAACGATATAATTGTTTAAAAAATTCTATCCTAAATCCTTGAAAATTAAAAAAAAAATGAATTCAATTTTTCGTTGTATAAAATGATCGATTACACGCGCTTATGAAACGACTGAATATACAAACAATTTCACGCGTCATTCGTCAACTTGTAAAAACAAAAATATTTCTCTGATAAAGTTCGCCAATAAAACAATATACGAGCGCCATGAAATATCGTATTTTTTGTGAAAATAAAATACTGCGTCAACTTGCGAAATCTATATTTATTCCCATGTCGAATATTATCCTTTAAATAAAAACGTCGATTTTCTTCGTCCTGCGCAGCTCTACGGAAAATGAAAAAAAAAAGTCTCGATAAAGATTCCACTCATGAGCGCGAGAGAGTCACTGGAGTGGCTGAAGGGGGAGATGACTAAGAGGGCCGTAATATGCGCGAGAACGGAGTGCGAACTATTTTTCCGTCAGCCCTGGTGTTACTTCGTCTAGACGCGCCTGGCCCGCCGCCGTCCCACCCCTCTGCCGGTGCCGTTTTATAAATCTCGGGGAAAACGCGCGGACGAGCCTTATATCTGCTTTCCCGAGACAAAGAGGTCTCGAGCGCCCTGAAAAAGTGACGAAGGCGACGGGAGGAACGAACGGAGGAGCGAAATTGTCGGGGGAACCGTGCGGACGGCAATTCACGTGTGAGCGCGCAAATTTAAATAAAGTGAAGAGAAATTTGGACTTATGAGAGTGGCTGCACAACGGGAAAAGTGTGTAATAGGCTGGAGGAGAGGCGGGCTCCTTTTATTCGAAGTATTTTTTCGAGCTTTTACTTATTGCACTGCGTTTTTCGAGCCTTATCACATGAATTCAGAACTTATCGCTTTTAAAAAAGTTTCAAAAGAAATATTTTAATAGTTTACAGTTACTTTAATATAAATCATTGTTTCTTTAAATATTAAGCTTTTAATCTTATGTTATTAAATATTATTCTGAAGAGTAAAGAATTGAGCTTTTTGGCAGTCACTCATACTGATTTCCACTCTATTACTTGCAAATAATGTATCAGTATCACTGGCTGAGAAAAAGAATCACTCGAAACCAATAATTAGTTTTTCTCAAGATCTCGGTTGATTTTGCTTCGTTCGAGTGAAACTAAGAATTTCCCCGGACGCGAATTTACAATGGCCGCAGGAAAAAGGAAAATTTAGCCGACGGGTATAATAAGAGAACGAAGTAAGGCGCTCGAGGCAGAAGGAGAGTAGACGGAAACAAAAAGCGCGAAAAGAGTCTCCAGAAGACGGTGGAGAGAAATAAAAAGTCGCCGGAAAATCTCAGACAGGTGCCATGAACTCTCGAAGACACTTGTCCTTGCCTCTTTTGCGGGGCTTCTCCTTCTCCGCGCCCCCCGGCCCATCCGGACGCCGCGATGTGCAACGCGCGACTGGCTGCCGCCTCCACCGCCCTGGGACGGCGCAATTTCCATAAGTTGAAAAATAGCTCGTAGCGACGCCCGGTTAAAGCGAGAAAAGATTGTCGAGGGGCCACCGACCGAAGAGTCAATTTTTAATAAATATACAGGCTGACGCGCGCAGGGTGCGGTAGGCTACGCCCCTTCGCGCGGGGCTTGTAAAAAATTGTCGCGTCCGGCGCGGAAATGTTATTGATGCCTCGCCATTTCGACGACGCGACCTTTTCGGGGGAGCTTCGGCCGACATTCGCTGGTTTTTGCGGGTCGAAATTCTGTTCACTCAATCATCCGATGGTTTTATTTTTTACAAATCACAAAATTTGCGTTGAACGAAAATATTTTAAATTATTTTGGAAATACAATATTGTAATTGTGCTTATTATGTACTTTAGATAATTAATTTAGTACACGTCAGCAAAACTGATACTAGACGACAGTTTAATTTAATAAATATTAATTGTGCGTTCCTAGAAGATGCAAAAAAAAAAAGAGTCAGAACAGTCTAACGGAAAATATTGAAATTCTGTTATCGGCTTTCCGTCCAGCGATATGATTGACCGTTACATTATCCACTAGCAACAGAAAGTGACGAGAATATTCGAAAGTTTAAGAACGAGGGAGAAAAAAAAATAGAAAAGTTCTCGCGAGCCAGCAGGTCGCAAAGTTTCCAACTACTAAATCGACTTGCTTGCATCATTTTATCTTCATTCCCCCACCGACCTCTTTTCGCTCGTGAGCATCTGTTTTTTTTCTTCTTCTTTTTTTTCACGCAGTTAATCCAATAAATTTTAATTCCTCCGGTACACACAATCAATTCTATTAGGACGCCGTGGCTCGTCGATCGAGGAGTCGCCAATGATTATATATCGCGGATATTTTTTCTTTCGGCAGATGACGCGCTTTTCCTCGTGGCAGCAGCAGGCACCGGCTGATATTCTTGAAGGGAAATCACAATATGTACCTTGGAGCTTTGCTCGAGTCGCGCGCCGACGGCGCTATCCGTTTTAATCTTATCTTAAACCCTGTACAAATAGGCGCGGGGCTTAAAGAAGTTGTAAACAAAAATCCATATTTCCGTTGCGCGCCGGATAAACGTAGCGAGTGGCGCAAACAGAGGTTTCGAGCTTTTAAAGCGATAAAAATAACGCGCACCGTCAACACTGATAAAATGTCACAGCTCGAATTCGGTAACGCTTTAGGATAACTTTGCGATCCTGCGTTTTTGGAAGCACAACGAAAAATCGAGTTAAAACTGCAGTCACTTTTTTTGGATTAGCTTCTTGCGCACGTGTGACGATATTTTATATATACAACATAAATAAATAGACGCGACATTAAATAAAGAGGATATCCTCATCGAAAAAATTAAACCAATTAATTATATCGCGGAGTGACGTTGTTAATTGCGTGAACCAGTATTTTTGCGCGCGATTATATTAATTTCATCGTCGACGATCTGTAATTAACTTGCTCTTAATTTTAACGAAGAGCAATATCGCTAATCCAATTTGAACTGTAAAACGGAAGCGATTGAAAATTTTTCGATAAAAGCTCGCTCGCGAGCGCTGCAGTTTAACAATAAAGCAGCGCACAGCTGATTGACGGGTGATCAAAAAAACTATATATTACGTCGCGCAGAGGAGGCAAGAGCGAAAAGATCCTTTAGGAACGGCCGACAGTCAATTTGACATAAATCGGAAGCGGCCTGGACGCGTAAGTCGTTGATGGGGGAGAAATTCCCCATGCGTAAACGAAAAGAGAGCCGAAGGCAGTGCGCATGTGTGAGCGGCGAAAGAAAAGAATACGCCGCAGAGATCGACATCGCAGAGGCATGAAAGTGACCGGTGAATGCCTTGATAACTGGCCGATCACGATGAGCTTCGAGTTTTATCTGAGTGATGTCCGTCAAGCCTTTCGAAAAGCCCCGGTAAAATTGAACAAATTTTCATTCAAGAATGGCGAATTGGGTTAATCGATTGATTGCCGTTCAAATGAATGGCCGATGATTATAGAGGCTTTCTCATTGTATAATTGAATCTCGCTACTGGTCATCTTTGATTGAGATTACAGAAAAATCGTTTTCGTTTCATAATACGTGATAGCTATACTGAAGACTTTAATTTGATTCTAGAATTAATTAGAGTGAAATTTGAATTCTTCGACTGCATAAAATGTACATCAAAGAAAATAAGTGTATATATGAACATTTTTTTAGATCAAAAAGATTGCTTGAAAGATTTTTCATTCATTAAAAAAATGATAGAGATTACAGAAAAATCGTTTTCTTTTTTATACGTGATAGCTATACACTGGAAAATATTAGGGTTCGATTTTACACTAAAATTTTACACAAAAGTTTTGTGTAAATTCTTCTCCCAAAGTTTGTGTAAATTTTGTGTAAATTTTGTGTAAATTTTTCACAGTATCGAAATTACACAAAAAATATTTGTTTTTTTTTTACGTTCCTCGTAATTCCATTTTGGAAATTACACAAAAATTTGTGTAAAACATTTTTTACACAAAAATTTATACAAAATATTCTACACTAAAATTTTACACAAAAAAAAAAAAATTACACTTACTTGCATCAAGTGTCCGATTTTACACAAAATTTTTTACAGTGTACGGAATACTTTACTTTAATTCTAGGATTAACTAGAGTGAAATTTGAATTCTTCGACTGCATAAAATGTATATCAAAGAAAATAAGTGTATGAACATTTTTTTTAGATCAAAAAGTTTGCTTGAAAGATTTTTCATTCATTAAAAAAATTATGTGTACTTTAATAAATCTTTCATACTTTGTAGTCTAAATATGCATAGCACGCTTCTTACGTAATTTTGCCAAGTCGAGCAGGAAACTGTACAAGCTTTGACGCATTTAAAAGACAGGCGACTGTGAATAAAAAATCATGCACTTGAAAGGGAAAAGTCGTGGATGACCAGGTGAAGGACGTGATACCTCAAGGGCATGGTCCGATTGCCAGCTCTCGCCCGGCCCCTTGCACGTATCTCCTTTAAAGCTTTCTCCGGCTGCGCCGTGGCGCTCTTTCCTCTTCCGTCTCGCTCCGCTTTTCGCTGCTATACACAGCCCCGCGCGCCACCGCTGGGTTAGCCGGTCGTTTCCACCCCCTACTCCTCGAGTTTCCCTTTGCCGCCTCTCCCTCTTTCGTTCATTAATATCGCACTTTGTATCTCTTCCGGTGTATTCACGAGCCTCGCCTCCTCCACCTCTTCCTCTCGCGGCGCTGTTCATTTAAATGCGCCGTTTTTCTGCCGCTTTTCTCTCCGCCTCCTTCACCTCCTACCATCGGTACGGCTGTCGCTGCCTGTCGACGTCCCTTTTCCACGATGTACGCCCACGATATGTACTCGCCGCGTACACGCTGCAAGACTCGCTTTTATAGAAAAGGATTTTGGGATTTGTTCACTCGTTCTTCGTTAACCGCTAGCCCCCTGCGATGTATTGAAACTCACGTTTTACATTTGTAGTAAATTATTCTACTTGGGAAAAGTATATACTACTCTAAAAAATACATCCAGGGAAATTCAGTGATTTATTAGTGAGGGCACTTCCAGGATATGAGCTGATCCTCATTGATAAATTTCACTCGTAAATCAGCGAATTTCACTGGAAAGAATTTCGGGATATATATATTTAGAAATTGAGAAAATGGCTGAGTGGGCGCGAAGCATAAAATCAAAATTTTACAATTTTGCAAAGTGTTTGCGTCTGAGTTTACTGCTGGTGCAACCTTCGGGGACATCTCCATTGCAAACTTGAGCTTGGAAATTTCGCGGTGCATTAGCATAAATTTTTTATTAGAAAAAGACTTGGATGGAAGGCTAAACTAATCTCAATTTTAATTCGCCAACTTTGTTTCCGCACGCGAATGCTAGTTCATCACATTAACATATGTACGAGGGCTTATAGTTTATGTCCTGCTTAATACGAGGCAGTATTCAGCGAAATGACCGCGCTATATATTTTGAATTGTTAATTTAAATCTACACTCGCTGTAAAATTGCGCTATATCCAGCAGATTGAAATTCCAAATTGAAGTACCTCGCTTTTCCGAAATTTCGAAATCGATTTGGTCATAGGCATTATATGAAATTAGACAGTTTATGGCCTAATAGATTGCTTTAACATCAGCTGAAATTAATAAGATATTCAATTTTATGACTGCTTCAATGCAGAAATTATTTTGTGCTACTTTGCAATTACAATAATAATGCTAATAATAGTAATAATAATAATAATCCTCATTAAAATTTATTTAAATAAATTATAAGAATCCCGAGTGCGTGAACACATATTGAAAACAATTCTAAAGTTATTGATAAAAGCTTATTATTATCATTTTCAACGGCTATTTTATCTCTACGTTGTAGTTGCTAAATAATATTAGACGCGAAAATGCGTGAAGGGGCAAGGCTTGAAATGAAAAGCGGAGATTGGGAGCCTCTACAAGTGCCAGAGTAAATCGTCAATGCTCCAAATACTAACCGCGGAGTAAAATTAGCAAGGGACTGTCCGGTTGTACAACCCAAAATTATGCGCGAAACGCGGCTTATCTGCACGCACGTACGCTAAATATTAAATTGAGCATTACATAAAATACGAGCGTAAAAGCGTAAGGGCTATTAACCGCAGCATTTAATCCCTGTAAAAATATTTTAAAGATACTATAACAATTGAGAGGCTTCATTTTAATTACGGGATAGTTTAACGTTATCAATAAAAATAAATTTACTTTTCGTAAAATATTCATAAACGGTATTTAATAATTCTCATAATAAGCTTATTATACAAGAAATATGATATGTGACGTACATGTATAAACATGCATATAAAACTGAAGGAACTTTTTAATTTCGATTAACCTAATTTACGTACCAATTACAAGTGCAGAAAAATAGCTGAAAATCCTTCTTACTGATTTCTTACTTTTTATTTGCATTAACGAGGTCTGAAAGCCAATTAAAAATTCAAATTTTGCACCACAAAATAGCAGACGAAAATACAACTAATTTACTTATAACAATTAATAAAAGCAAAATTATGAAAAAGCAGGAGTTAGTTGGCCTCCGTTATGTAATTATCTATCATTTTACAAAGTTTCAAGTTATTATAACAATATATCATCGAGAAAACCTTGAAA
>JAWWEP010000001.1:9576089-9590265 GCA_035582995.1 Sycophila quercilanae
GACCTACACATTTTTTGTGTACAGCGAACCTTTCTTTGTGGAGTAAAAGAAGAAGAACGGCAACTGTTCGACGACGACTGGCTCCTAGGCAATTGCTTTTGAGATGTTGAATCCATTGCGATTTGAGCTGCAGTATGTTTAACACAGAAGCTACTGAATAGTAAAAATAGAAACAACCTTTCGATTCGTTCTAACTACCAGAAGTGATTTGATCTTATGAAAATCAGTCAATTTATACGATTCTAGGCTCTTCCCCCTACCCTTGCTCCCTTCCTCTTCTCTCTTCCACCTTTTACCTACAAGTACCTTTAATATTATGTTCTAATGATTGTATTCTCTGACTGGTAATTACGCGGGTACTGGTGACGTGTTTCCCAAGTCATTAAAATGTAATTTAGTGTACATTAACAGTATACTCTACCCTCTACCTGAAATACCTGAAGTCGTTAAGCTGTCATAAATGTATTTACATTACACCTTTTAAATACCTGAAGTCGTTGAGGTGTCGTAAATGTATTTATATTACACTTCTTGTTTTTAATTTTACCGATGAAAATATTATTTCGATCATGCATTAGGAATTGAAATGATCGACGTGTTAACTTGAAAGATTCTAAATAACATACGAATGCTAAAGCTTATCATTTAATATTTACTAAGATACTTAAATTTTAAGTCACGATTTCTAAAATCTAATTCACCCGTTTCTCGGAGAAAACAAAATAATTACATCGAAAAAAAGGGAAAAAGTATCTTGAAGCTGCAAGGGAAGTATACACAAAACCCCCCGGTAGTGCGAGCCACGAGGCTGCGGGTGCGAATTGAAATGAAATGAAAGATCGCTGCTTCCGGCTCCCGGCCCGGGGGTCACGAAACATCGCGTATATACGTGCCGAGGGACTATACCCACCCTAAAGTGTTTTTCTTCTCCTTTTATAGCAGGGGCTTGTTTTTGTTTGTCGAGTGCGTTGAGGGTGGCTGTATATATAGGACGATCTCCTGAATATTTTCGTACATTCGCGGCTTCGGCCAATCTCGGTGTACCGCGGTGCCTGGAAAAATATTTTTGCGCGATGGACTTGGCTCTCATCTGCGTAGCCCGCCCTTGCGATTCTTTTTTTCTCCTTCGCCAATCGCTCTAAGGGTCAGATCGAAGTTAAAATCACACCGGGGATTGCATATTTCGAGTCCAAACGCAAATTTATTATTGGTGCAGGTAATAAAGATGAACCTCGTGACTTACGGAATGACCACATATTTTTTTTAAGGGACATCATATCTTGTGAAAATATTTCGAAATTTTGTTGCGGTAACGTTATACCGCGTATATCACGACCGTTACGACTGCTGGAATTTTCCGATTTTTCCGGAACACTATGGGAGTATAGCAAAAAAAAAGGTTTGTTTCCTTTTTTTTCGAAAACTATTTTGACGGCGTATACATTCATAAAGCCTTTTCTCTCCCAACAATAACTTTACAGGTGGTTCCGAAAAATCACACTTCCCGCGTCCGTAAAAACTCGTCGAAAAAGCGAAACGAAATAAAAAAACATTCCTTTTTTAAGCCTCTCTCACTTTCGAACCCCGTGATTACTCCCAGCGTAAACAAGCCGAAAAAACGCTGCTCATCGGTGCGTTCGAGAGCTGGCCACTTCGCTTAAAAAAAAAAAAAAAAAAAATCCGGAAACTTTTTAGCACATAGACACGACTCTTCGGAAAAAAAGTTGGCGCGCTCGTGAAAATATTTCTCTCCCCCGCAGCGCGCCGGAGGCCATCGAGCGGTGCGTTCAGCGGTCGGTTGCGCGGTCGCGCGATTTATGGCGCGACCTCGTCCGGCCCATTTTTTTTCGCCCAGTCACCCTCGCCCCGGATGTCGCGGCGAGCGCTTCATTTGCTTCGAGGGCAACGGTCCCACGGGTCGGTGAATTCAGTAGCGGCCTTACACCCCGGGAGCGCAACGCGAGACACTGACCAGGCGGGCTCCTCGCTGGCCCTTTCTTCGGCTGCCTGAAGGGGCGGTGTGTTTTGGCTCCTCTTCCGGCCGATTGGATTTCAGTCGTTGTCACCCGGCCGACGAGGGTTTTATAAGGAGATTAATATTTATTGCTCAATTTGAGGTTTTACGTCGTTTGGCTAACGGATTTGCGGCGTGGTTGGGTCAGCTTGCATGGCTGGATGAATTATGGCTCTTCTCCTTTTTTTTCTCAAGTTTCCGCTTTCTGGAAGTAACCAAGTTGTACGGACTGAGACAATTGGTCAAATTGCTTTTTCGTGTTCAAACTTTCTTTTTTGTACAAAAATTTGTCCTCGTCTCTTTTATTTATTTATGTATATACAAAATTTAATTTACTGATATTTATACAATTCAATTGTTTAATTGATTATCAAAAAAATTTTCTTGATCTTTCGATTCCAGTAAAGCAAGTAATACATCTAAAAAAATTCTATGCTATTTAACAATTTTTATGCACATGCACAACCTGCAGGCACTTACTTCATTTAGTATAACAAAAATTGAGAGCGTTCCTGAAAATGATCAATGAATCCTTATACCGTGCACTTAGTTTAAGTTTAAGTTTGGTCTGAAAGCCAATTAAAAATTCAAATTTCGCGCCATAAAACAGCAGACGAAAATACAACTAATTTACTTATAACTAATTTACTTACATAATTACATAACGGAGGGCAACTAACTCCTAATTTTTCATAATTTTGTTTTTATTAATTTTTATAAGTAAATTATTTTGTGGCGCGAAATTTGAATTTTTAATTGGCTTTCAGACCTCCTTCTATGTAAATCCATTGACGAAAATGTGAAAAGAGAAAAAAAGTGTGCAAAAAAAGCAGACAGTGAAATTAGTTATAATTTATAACAGCTGCGGTTCCTAAGTCGCGAATCGGAGTAGATAATTTCTCACGGCGCCTAACGATACAATCAGCTGACGGAACGCGATCGCAAAAAAGGCGCGACCCGCATCGCCGAGGCGCAGAACAATGCGCCGATTCACTTCACTCTCGATGGCGGTCCCTGCGGCGAGTTGCGCGAGGCCGAGAGACAGATCCGAAGCGGCGAGGTAATAGGCCGCGCTAACCGTGGTGCTCGCGCGGCACGGAGAAAGTGCGAGAGGATTAACATCTGGACGCTCACGGACAGAAGAATGGGAAAGAAAGAGAGAAGCCAACGCGCAGCGCCTATAGCCGCTCTCCGAGGGGACTCACCTCGTGCCCAGGGGTGGGGATTGTGCGGGTGGCGCGCCGGGCATTTCTCATCGTAATGTGATTTATGGGGCGTTTTTAACCCCCCGGGGGTAATGGCAAACGCCTGCCCGACAGAGGGATAGAGAAGGAAGGAGAGACGGAGAATGACCGCACGCGGATGAAACCATGCGCGCCAAACATCCTCTCGCTCTTTCGCGCGGGCGCTTTAAATGCGTACGTGCCAATTGCACGTCCGGCCGGGGCTGTATGGGTGGTGCCCTCGCTGTATCGGGAGGTGCGTATTTATGATCTTGCGGATGGAGTGCATTATACCTCCGCGCGAACTGCTTTCAATGAAAATTTACTAATTTTTTTAATCATCATATTATAGTTTTGTTTGTTTGCTATTCGTATGAAAAAAAAATATTAGTAAATTTTTTGGCAAAAAGAGCGTTCAATGTAATTATGATCTTCAGTTACAACATTTGTAAACAATGATTTTACACGCTAAATCGGCTAGAGTGAAGTGGAGTTCAATTTTACTTCAGTGGAGTAAAATTTTTACTTAAAGTTTAGATCGAAATTAACTCCCTCAATTTGAGTGTATTTTTTCATTCAAATGTAGAGTAAAATTAAGTCATTTTACTCGTTTAAAGTGATTATTTCAGTCAACAATAGTAAATTTTAAATTTAACTCTATGAATGAATTAACTCTAGAATTACTCTAAACTAAGAAGCAAATTTAACTCTATAGCCGTTTTACGTGTATAAGTTTAATTTATTCATGCAATGGGATATTAACTTGAAATCGGATGGTAACTCTAGTATTAAATTTTTATATTGCAATTTTGATGGAGCAATAATTACGTTTAGTAGAATATTATTTTGAAGGATTCAATTTCATGCAAATTTAAATTGAATTTATTGCTCGTGAATTAATATTGGATTGCAACAGGCATCCATTGCACGCGCAACAAAGACACATTGTCACGTTCAATCTAAATTACGAGATTGTTATAAAATCGAGTAAATCATTTCGAAGTTAATCGATATAATAATTAATGCTTCTACAACTGTGTAATTATCTCGCAAACGCGATCGAGTGCGAATAGTTTCAGATCTCTCTAACAAATTTACTTCAACGAAACAACCTATTGTAAATAAACTTGCCTCTAAATTATATCCCTCCCGGACCAACAACAATAGCTGCCGAACTCAACTACACACTCGCGACCGAAAGTGCATATTATATATATAGAACCCAGTTTCCCCGCGATTTGCACAATAAATTCCGGCGCTGCTGGTGTCTGCAGTAGAAAAAAAAATTCGCAAACACTCTCAACTCGCGTGTTATCGTATCTTCCCCATTCGCCATTACGCGCGCCTTATCTCCCGGCGAAGTTTCTTATCAGAGCCGCGTAAGCGCGCCGCTTATAGCTCGGCGTCTGCTGCAGGGGCGCGCTCGTGCAAAGACAATCGCAATTTCGGGCGAAAGCAATTCCGCAGCCGCTCGAGTTTCTCCCCTCCTCTTCCCCGAAACTCACCCCCGCGTCGCTCAAAACGCGGCGCGCGCGCGCGCAGCGGCGTATAATCAGCGCGTTTCATAAGCGCCGGATAAAGAGGAGCGCGCCCAGACGCGTGCGAAAACTAATTAAAGCCCGCCGCCGCGTGGAAAAGCCGTGCCGTTTGTCGCGCGCAGGCCCCTAAGTGCCTCTTTAAAAGGGAAAGGCAGAAGGGCAGGAGGGAACGAAATAAAATAATGCACGCGGAGACGGCGCGTTTCCTGCGTCGCGTCCTATGTAACATTTGTCTTCGGCTCTGATACCGGGACAGGGTTCGATTTCATTACCGGCCGCTATTATCGCGCGAAGGGCTCGAGCGCGCACCTCGCGCCGGATTATTAGGCTCGGCGGCGGCGGTACGTGCGTGGGTGGTTGTACGAGCGTCGCGGCACGTGCTCGCCGAGGCGTTAATTACAATCGGGGTTCTCGCGGCGAGGTGCGCGAGCGACGACTTTGATTGAGTTTGAGAACTCATTGGATTTGCATAATCGCGCGCTAAATAACGACCGCCGCGCTCGAATTTATATGTCTGACCGCGCGGCTCGATCTGCTCTTTGCGTCGGAGCGGGCGATGCGCGCGAAAGTGATCGTCGCGTGGGTTTCTTCCGTTGATGGATGGGTGTACGGGGAAACGATTCTTTTTCTTACTTACGTTGCTTTTCTCTTATTTGGATGGAGGAATTTCTTTTGAATAGTTGCCTGATTTATGCTCCTAGTGGCTTATTTATATTTTGAAATTGCCGCCTGAGTATCTTTTCTTTGCGCAATAATATTGGGTATTTACGATCGGCAGCGTCGTAAATCACAAATCGGTAATTTAAATAAACAGTTTAACGACTGCTTTTGCAATTTACATTATCGGTTTAAAGGGAACAAAAGGGGCTTTAGTTATGAATTCATTTGTACAAGTTGTTTTTGCTAATTATAGAGTGAAATCTTTATATACGCGCATTTCGAGGTGCGCTTATAAGATATGCATACGTTTTAGAAAGTTAAACAACTTGATAAATTATTCATGGCTATTAATTAATTTTCTAAATAAATATATTTACGTGTACGAAATAATTAAAATTTCTCGATAAGCTCTTTACTTTATTATATTTTAAGAAATTTCACATTTACATTTAAATTACTAATTTATCTTGTGTCCTTTGTTACGATTTTTTAACGTTTAAAAAAGAAATTTTAAAAGTTTATAGCATCGCGTATCCGAGCGCAAAATTATCAATTTCCCATAAAAATGTGCTAAGTTCCCTTTTAACAAGGCGCAAAGTAACGGCCGTGTAATCTCATCGTAAAGGGAATCGTAAAGAAAATTTTGAGGGCTCGACTCGTCGTCTCGAGTCCATCCCCATCAGGTGCTCGAGAGAAAAAAAAAGTCACCGATAAACCGCCATCCCGGAGCTGTGTATAACGAAGCCGCGCTTTGCTCGGTGTCCCCGCGCATCGAAGCCTCCCGCCACTCCAGGAAAAGGGAGTCGTACAAGCGCGTAAAGGCGCGACTACGGCGTTTTTTACGAGGCAGTCCCACGTAATGGGACGTCGGGCATCTAATGAGCGGGACCCGCGCGTTAAAAGAAGGCGCGACGCGGAAACGCGCATTACGCCCGGGTGATATATATATACGCACCGAAGCTGCACCGCGTCCCGAGGGGCATCGGTGGACGTATCTCCCCTCCGATTGACGTATGGCACGGGGGAGAGCTGCTTCGGCTGGCGAGAATTTATTGCTAATTATCTGATTAATTTTCGACAGCGGCCGACGCGAGGCAGCGGGAAGACTGTTTGTTACGGAGGCGCGAAAACGCTCGGCTCCTTACGGCGATTTTCGCCGACAACTGCGTTCATATATACTGTTCCTTTTATTCTTCACGCTTGAATGCCTCGGTCTTGTGATGTACGTCGCGAGAGGGAAAATATCCGAGACTTTTTGGGATAAATGGATTGACTTTTGCATTGCTTTCGTTACTTATTCATATGCTTTCCGGAATAAGAATGCATTATTTATTTGTGTATGTTAATTTTATTTCCAAACGCTAAAAATAGGTAACAGTTAAATTATAATTTATAAAATGTTTTTTTTTTTTTAACTTCTCTTTCGCTGCACACAATACAACTTTATTTATTTACACATTTTTTTAAGTATTTATTATCTGCTCGATTTGTCATTAAGTTTTATTTTGGACTGTGGTATCTTATCTGTTTAATGATTAATGTTCGAAAATCAATTTCTGCTCATGAAAAATTTGTTTACCCTTTTCGACAAACTGACAAATACACTTAACTTAAAAATCTCCAATCGTCGTTGTTATTTTTTTTTACTAATTTCTTTTTCAAATTGATTTTTCATTTTCTTTCCATCAGAAAATGCTGTATTTTTTCACCGTAAAATTTATTATACGGATCTCAGCTGTATCGTTACAGCGGTGATTTTTTTTTTTTTTTATAAAAGCAAACGCTATTTTATATAAGCGGGCAATTTTGCTATAAGTGACAAGATCGTCGTCGTCGAGCGTAACAATGTCGTTTTCACTGGTTTATCAGGGTCATTGTATTTTCAAGGATAACTTTGAAGACCAGCATAGACTGGCACAGATTTTTATGCTTTATGCATTTCATTCAAACGCGCGCATAATATCTCCTTACGATCCTGATACTTTTATGCCGAGAGCAGTATACATTTTTTGTACATATAAAATATATTTACTGGTTTATTTTTCACTAAAGTACTCTGATTATAATGTTTAAATAAAAATTAAAAATAACGAGTATTAAAAGAATGGGAAAAATCTGGAAGATTAGAAATGAAAAGCCAAACGGTGAGAGAATATTTTAAAGGATTAAACGTGAAATTTGATCGTAATTAACGTGCTAAACAGCGAAGGACAAAATATATTCAAATGAGGAAAGAACAGGAAGGGATAAAGCCATAATCCTAAATACTGATTAGCCTAACTTGACAAGTCGTGCAATAAAATCGTTTAAATACTTAAATTTATTCATGAATAAATTGAGTATTCGCTTTTACCATGCATACGGAATTTTTATTATTGGTAAGCACTTCAAGGAGATAACATTTTGGCTGCGTTACCGGTTATTTGGTCATCCACTCTAAGACTACATTTTATGTATACATATTTATAATATTTTTCTTTCTCGCTATAAAATTATTAATGGAATCTGCAAATAAGAAACAGAATTAATACAAGGATTTCACTGTACGGTTAAATTTACTTTCAGTGCCTAAGTTTTTATTAAAAAAAATCATTAATTCCTGCTGAATTTAATTAAAAACGAACATAAATAACTATTTTCATTCTACCCGCATCATTATAAGTATTTTTCAAAATGTTGTCATATCCAGCACGATTTCTGAGTTACCGCTTACGAAAATAGATCATCGCAATACGTTTCCCTTTCTCCGCGGCGGAGAAGCTCGGAGCTTCTTTCGATCGCCGCAGACGGTGCCGCGGGGAAGATAAAAAAAAGCAGGCGAGCTTCAGACAGCCATTCGCCGAGGGGCCGAGATAAAGTCGGAGGTGAGCGTATAGCTGCAGTACGAAAGAGGCGAGAGAGGCACGCGCTCGCGGGAGCACAAGATGCACGTTCGACTTCCGGCGGTCGAATCGCGAGGCTTTTATAGCCCTGTCCAAAGCGATGCCAGCCGGTGAAACTCTTTCTGGGTTACACGTCCCGACCGTCTTCGCGCGCTCCCTCGCCGCAGCTGCCTTCTCACTTTTCACCGCGCGCGACACTTGTTAATTAATTGTTCAGTTCGTTCGACCGACCGTCCCCCCTCCTATCTTTGAGTTGAAAACGGTACTTGCTCGAAGTTTTTTTGAAAAATGAGGCGGGAATCTCGTTGTTACTGTTGCGGAACTGGTATAATAAACTTTAAAAAGTTCCCGGCAAGTCTGACTTTGAGCTCGTGCCGTTTCAACTTGAAAGTATATATACGCAGGTTTCGGCATTTATGACAGCTTAGAGCTTTTGTTAAAATATAGATATATATATACTTTCTTTTTAAAAGAAGTATAATACACTGCTGAATTACACTCGAATTATTCTGAAATTACAGAGAAGTAAATTGAAGGTACTACATTTGAAGTTTAGCTACAATTACTTTTCAGATAACTTCTGAAAAATATTTTAATTAAATTATATATAAAGGATGATAACTTAAATGATCAGCGATGAAGCAGGATTATAAATTATAAAAGTTATAAAAAATTACAAGAATAATATTTTACAGAGGCTATACTAAAGCTATATAGGAGTTAATATTCTTTTAATATTTGGTAATTGTTTTGTAATGTTGTAGCCCTGAAAAGGGCACTAACACAGATACCGAAACGTTGGAAAAGTAAATAATTCAATAAAAAACAAAGTTGGTTCGTCGCTAATCATTTGATACATTATCTTCTTCTACACTTTACCATCTGTATACAAATGTTCGAGTCAATCTCCACTTATTTAGATAAAATAAAAAAATAAATTACTTTATTATTTCATAAAATTATAGGCGTGCATGTTTTAGGCTACGATGCCAATCTTTCTCTCTCGAAGTTAAATTTTTTTTTTTTTCGAAAATCAAAATTCGAGATCGAGATTCGAGACAGCAAAACGATACTTCGCCTATTGTTTTTAAACTAGGATTCATATTTATAGAGCTCGAAAATTTTCTAAGTATATTTAACTTATACACCTTAAAAAAGCAAGCCTAAGAATTTGCAAGCATTCAAGCATAGAAAAAATAATCGAAAGAGAAAAAAGTCACGCGTCGAGATTTTCGTACTAACTCATCCCTCCCCACAGGTATACACATACAAAGCGCGAGTCGCGCGTCGCCGGGGCCGAAGGCTCGCGCGTGGGCGTGCTCATCATAAGCAATAACGCTCCGCTCGCGCGCACAATGCGTTATCCTCCTCTTAGGGCCGGCCATAGCCACGCTCTTTCGTGCCGCGTGCGTCCCGCGCCGGCCGAGCGCGTAAAGTTCCCGCCGGTGCGCGCGCGCGCGAGCCTCCCATCGAGCGCGCGCACTTCGATTCCTCGCGGGACATCGCGGGCATTAGCGCGTGGGCGGTCCCGCGAGTCTCCGCGGCGCCGAGATACGAGGCGGTTTACAGATTCGCGCGTCGATTGCGCGAGGTCGCGCGAGGGCGTTCGCTAATAAATTCTGCCTCGGTAGCTTTTGATGTGCCGGCGCGTTGCACCAGCCTGTAAATTTGTGTGACTCAATCCTTTTTGTTCTCTCGCGTGGGCTTTTATACTTTATTATTCGGATTTGTATTTTTTTAATCCTTACAATTGTTTAATGAAAATTTTTTTATTTTCTAATTATTTACACGGAAAGGAAAAATCGCGCGGTCGATCTGACATTTAAAAACCGTTCGCTTCGTGCGCTTGGACAGTGATTATACCCGAGATCGTGGAGAACGATTGAACCAAATGACGTTCGAGCGAATATTCTTTGCAGTTGTTTTTTTCCGTGTAAATTTATAAAATGCAATTAGAAAGCTTGGAGATAATTGATCGATAATTATAGGTACAATTTAAAGTGAATAAATTAATTTATATATATATGCTTGTGTAAGAGTAGTTGCACGGTAGTAATGAAATTTAATTAATATTCCAATTTTTATGAACCTGTGTATACTTATAAGAGGGTATTTATTGATGTATAATGAGTATAAATAGCACGACAGCTTTCACTCGAATATCAAAGCTGCGCGGTGTCGACGAACTTGTAATTAGCCACCTGCTTTATTTTCTTCTTAGGCTGCAGCCGCTTACTTTTATTGATCAAAGAGTGGAAACAGCACTCGTCAAATGACGTTTGTGTGCATAAATTATTTCATGCGGTGCAGTATGGACTCTTATAGCTTAGTAGCTTAGTACTTTGATGAGTTCAATTGCTTTATTCATTAATGAATATTGAGTAATTACGAGATTCCGTAGTGCTTTCATTGCCCTATATATTTAAGTATCTTTCGAATGTGAATGACACGTGGACAAATTAATGCATTAAATAATGACCATACTGTTGAATTTCAATACACGCATTCACATAGTTAAATAAAAGACTTTTAGAAAAAAATAAAATTCCTTTTACTTTGTCACTGCACATGATTTTACATTAACGCCCTCGATAGTCACGTAAAATCCACGTAAAATCTAAATACATTAACTTTTACGAATAAAAAGGCCTCGTGCAATAAAAACGAAAAACTACTCAACCCCTCGAGAACATAACGTACTTGTCAAACATTAATTCTTAAAACCTTTCCCGTATTCCCATTAACGGCGCCACCCCACCAAAGCAACGAGGCTAAAGCACCATCAAGACGATCTCATTTATGTTTCGGTAGCCGTCGCCCAGTACTTTTACGACTTGGTAGCGAGCGAGCGGCAGTCGTCGGAGCGCGTCCGTCTTGACGGGGTGCAGTTTTGATTTTCCCCAGAGGGACGTGCGGCTCCCTTCGGGTACTGCCGCTCTGTCCCCGTAACCGCGGCTGAGCGCACGCCACTCCTAATGAGGATAATCCAGAGTCGCCTCGTAATTACGAAGTTAATTGGATAGTCTCAGCGCGCGGGCGGCGGGGGAGCCAGACCCTGGTAGGGGGAGGGCAGGCCGCCGCGGTGCAGCACCGCCGCGCCGACGAAGGGCCGCGGAGAATGCAGCGGCGAAGTTATAACGGAATTCCGCGCGATAATTGGATAATACGAGCGGGCGCGGGGTGAGATGCGTGTACGTCCCGTCGGATTATGCGCGGAGACGGCGTAAGCGCGTGTCTTGAACTGGAGTATAGGCTGTCGGACGATCTCGCCGGAAAGCGAAAGTCGAAGTGGCGCTCCTTATTCCGACGTGACGATGAATTGGCGAGTCGTTGTGTGTAGTACGCAGAGAAGTTCTATATGGTCTGGATGAGTGAGTTACATACGCTTAGGGAACGTTCCGTGAGTGCTTTATTTCTATTGTTGCTGACGCGGACGATGATCTTTCATTTTATAGTTTTAGTAATTTTACAGTAACTTAAGCTGAAATCTCGCTGCTATTGCTTCAAATTTGTTACGTCTTTTGCTTTTCTTTTATTCCGGAAGCAAAATCCATCGCTTTTCGTATGATCGAAGAATATAAAATATCCACTTATCAGCATTTATTTCTGCAAACTTAATGATTATTTAATGATCATTATTTAAATTTAAAGAGACGCTTTGATTATTCCCATTAAATCATTAAATTTATACGAATGTTTTTTATGCCGTTTTTTTTTTCAAAACAGGATTAAGTTTACTGTACAATTTTTGTTTTCTTCAATTTCATGTGTTTTATGAATATCAGAAAATTCGAAAGTCGTCTGATTATACACGTCAAGCATTTTGTCCTCCGAATTATTAAAGCTTTACGATTGATCCCAGAGAAAGATTCACTATTTATGCCGACACTTGCGCCAAGGAAAATAATAGCCTCCGACGGAGTGTCACGCAGTCGACGTCGAGGTATCCCTTCCGTCGAAATCGAAAATGTTCTTACCGAGTGCGAGAATTCGATAAGCATCACATCAAAGTCACCCCAAATATTTACCACCGACAGTACATATACGGCGAGCCTCTCATAAAAAGAAAAGCTTCGGCTAAAGCCCGACGGGCGTGTAAGAGCGTCCGTTACGAGGGGGGAGTTTTGTGCGCGGGCAAAACAGCGACGCGAGCGAAAGAAGGCGGTAGCCGTCGAAGCTAAGTGCCGCGCGGAAGAAATGACAGACAGGCTGCATAAATCATGAAGAGCGAAATCGAGCGTGCAAGACAAAGGACGATCCCGCGCGCGCTCCACTGGGGGGAGATGCGATTTTCGACTGGAGGGTGCGCTTGCGCGCGCAGAAAGTAATCTCATAGGCGCATTGAAAATGCATATCGCGACGTCGGGCGCGATCTCCTCCCTCAGCGTCTCCTGCCGGCCCCCTTACGAGCACGCCTCGGTCTCTCGCTCTCTCTCCTTTCCGCCGGTAATTGCGGGCTTGTCGAGAAGGACTCGCCGAGTAGAGACCGCGGCGTGCACGCTGATAATGCACTCTTTGGGGTGTCGATACGCGTTAGGCGGAGGAACGAATTATGCGCAATGCTCGCTGGAGGTTCGACAAAGTCGCAGACGCGTACAGTGGTGTATATAGTGGCGCATATAGTGCTATTCATTATGTACCCCGGAGTGCATGGAGTGTAAAAGCAATTTGACGCTTTGATTTTTTTGCTTTGGTGCTTGTCGACGTGGAAAATTTTGTAATAGCGTCGAGCGATGCTATTACAAAATGCATTGTTTACGAGTTCACGAAGTTCTACGTTTTTTTTTGTTCGAGTAATAATTTATTCTGAATACTGACTAGGAGAGCCTCTGAACTCCGGATTACCGATTCGGATAAAACTTTGGATACTGTTTCCTAGTACCAAATAATTAAAGAAACCATCATTAGTTTAGTCCCATAGGCCTTTATTTAGCAGATATCACTACAAAGATTAGCATTGCTCACATGCGCAATGAATAAAAAATCGTATACATAGGTATTCTTCAATGTTAACAAAACAAGCTATATCTGCTAAATAAAGGCCTATATATGGGATTAGACTAATGGAAGTTTCTTTCATTATTTGCTACTAGAAAACAGTATCCAAAGGTTCATCCAAATTGGTGATCCGGAGTTGAGACCCTCTCCTAGTGAGTAAAGCGTAAATAATATTTTTTAAATATTAAAATGATTTAGTTTGATTTTGAAGTAGTAGGGGAGACCGGGGCAGGTTGGCCTACGGGGTAAGTTGGCCGAGTGGTCATAACTCGCGTTTGAGAAAACAAATACTGCTGCTGTTGATACCAGCGATGTATTATAATGTTAGGAATGTTTGTTTTAATTTTCAGTCGGAAAGCAGCAGTCTACGTGAAGTTATGTGAAATCTTAATTCTTGACACATAATACTGAAAATTTTGTGATTTACAAATTTTTGGATAACTACCTTAAAAATAATTATTTGATCTTCTAACTAACAATAAGTATATATTATAAGGAGTGTTTAAGGAAGTTTTTGACAAGGAAGACATTTTTTTTTTTTTTTTATTTAAAATTTGATAAATTTTTAAAGTCTAAGAGAACCCTTGGGGCATGTTGGCCGTTTTTACTCGGGGTAAGTTGCCCGACTAAATAATCCTTTAAAACTTGAAATACTTCATTTCGCGGGCATTATTTTTACAGTTAAAAATGGTTCGAAATTATGTAAGAAAAACTAACAAAGCAGCTAGGACTTCTGATATCGTTTTGAAAGCCGTATGTGCTATAAAATATGATAGAAAATCAATTCAACAGACCTCTGAGGACAACAATCAAATGTAGAAGGTATATCATGTAAAAAACAAAGAAATAAGGCAAACAATA
>JAWWEP010000001.1:9616854-9632580 GCA_035582995.1 Sycophila quercilanae
CGGTGCGGCCGGCGCCGCTGCGGAAATGCCCCGGTCGGCCTTATTGGTTTTTTTTTTTTTTTTTTTTTTTTTGCCCCGAAAGCAGACCAGTTGCGCGTCATTAAACTTCTTTTTTCTCGGCCTCGCCGAATATGATTCGTGAGTACTGGGTATGCGGGAAATGTTATAATGTCTCGATTTCTTGTTGCTTGAGCGCGAAATTCGCATGTATACACGACAAAGAGGAATTCGCTAGTAAATTTTGTAATTTTGCCACGAACTGCCTAGATTAGCATTTTCACAAGAATCTTTTTAGAAAAACTCAAAAGTTTCTCAGAGAAATTCATAGGTTCCATATGAAAAATTGCAATAGTACATAATTTATCACATTGACTCGAACGTATTTCGTATGAACTTTAGATGAAGGTTTATACATAAATTGAATAAAATTTTTTAGTTCTTATACTTTATAAGCAGTTTGTACATCAATTAAGTTTGTATTTATTTTTTAAAATGTTTAAATGACGAATGTTAGAATAAAATAAAATGAAAAAATGATAATCGTTATTGACAATGTGTGACAAAATTACAATGTTAAGCTTGTAGAATATAATAGAGGATCTCTCTCCGTGCATATATACAAAACAGAAATCGAAATCGTCCCGCGACTTCTTACTTAAGATAGTATATTAATTTGTCATTCCGAAACTTTAATCATTAAGAACACGGTCGAAATGAAAAAGCGCCGAATATAGTTTGCTATGCCGAGATATTTTAATTACGCGGGCGACTCTGCCCTCCTCGCGAGTCCAAACCACTCGGAGTGCCTGTTTCAACATTTTCCTAAGGCAGCGGCGAAGGGATGGCGCGCCGGCAGAAAAAAAAACCTCGGGAGCTGCACGTCCGAAATTAAAAATGTCGCTCATCCTTTATCCCTGGTGGGCGCTCGTAGGTGAGCCGGGTGCCGAGCGAATAAAAAACCTCGCCTAATTAAAAATTTGCATGCCCGCGCACACTCGCAGATCTAAGAAGATTAGAAGCTCCGCGAGCGGACGGGCGATTTTTGCGCAGGGGCAGGTGGTGGCGGTCGCATTAGGGGCGCAAAGAAGCGGGCGCGAGGGGACGTCGGCTGAGAGAAAGAGAGAGAGAGAGAGAAATGGGTAGACGGCGCATAAAAAAAAAAAAAAAAAAAAAACGACGGCCCCTTTTGCGTGAACGAGCGTCCGGGATGCACGAGTGCACGCGCCAGCGAATCCGGCCAATCGCGACCGGCCGCTCCACATCGCCATTTTCGCTCGCGCTACGAAGAGGCGTGGTGTTCTTTTCTCGCGCCTCGTATGAGCAACGGACTGTTTGGGTAAAAAGAGCGGCGAACGCGCGACGGCCTATTGACGGTGGAACGGAGTCAAGAAGCTAGTAGTCGCCCGTTTGGCGAACCGTTTTTCTTTTTTTTGCACTCGAGGGGGCGATTGAGCTGCACTAATGTAGATATTTTATTGCTTGTTCTAGTAGCGATTTATAGTGGGGTGTACAACAGTTGGAGATATTCAAAAATTTTATTTTATTTAATCTACATATATAGTTTTTATTTATTTTTTATTTTAAAATGTAATAAATTGAGATGTAATACTTTTTTTTTTAAATTTTGAAATGATTATTTTGATTGATAAAATAGAGATTATGTTATTGCTTCTATCTATAGTTATATAATAACTACGGTGATATGCAACTCTTGTATAACGTTAAAGATCTTTTACATTATAGTAATTTAAATTACTATTTAAATAATGAAAGCTAAATGGACGAAAACAATTAATTTTAGGTTTGAATTAAAGCGAAATAAAACAGGCAGACGAATAATACAAATTTATATTTAATGGTTCATTCTCGATAATTATAGTAATTTAAAAAAAAAACTAATTTTTTTTTTAACGGCAATCATAAAAAGATTTTGATTAAATTAACAAAAGTTCTATACGATTTCAATTAATTTTCTTAAAACACTGTGCACCCTTATACTCACTTGTGTTTTCGAAATTCGGTCGCGAAAACACGCATTCGCATAAATTACACGAAGAAAAAACAACATCGCCAAACCAAACGGTATAATTGAAAATACCTGTTTGAGCTAACATCATCGAACATTTACCTTACTGAATTAAAACGATCGACTGAATTTCAAACTCGAGGCGCAAAAATGTTCAAACAAACATTTCAATACCCCGAGTAAATATTTACAAAATTTAGCACGCTCGAATCGATAGAGAGAGAGCAAAAGAGAAAACCCATCATCGACACCGAAGCAGATCGCAATAAGCGCGCCCGCGGGCCCGGAGACGACGTACACCCCGCTCTCCTCTCTCTCTCTCTCTCTCTATAGATTCATCACATTAGGCGAGTCCCGCAGAGTCGCGCAGAAGAAGTCGATAATACCCCCGGCCCTCACGATTCTTTTTCGCTCCGCGGCACAAAAATCGTCGCTCGAATATACATCATCATCGATCAACTCACCGAGGCGCTCCCCCTTCGGATTGAAACGTGAATTTCCAATACGAGCCGTCGTTTCTTGCGGGAGGGCGCGCACGCCCGCCAGTTCGATACGCCGCGACGGTGCTTTTTTTCGCGGCGGTTTCGATGCGCTCGCTCGGCTCGTTTTTTTTTCGAGCGGGGATCGCGCGCCGAATTAGCGGTCGGCCGAGCGTGAAAGAGCGGCTACGCCGGCGGAGGTGCTAAACGACGTCCGCTCGGCTGATCGTTGGGGGCTTCGATCAATGCTGGCGGGTGCATCCGGCGCGCAGCTCGATATCGAACTCTGGCCGGGATTGTTTGCTCTTGATGAATACTGGGCTTGCTTCTGTAAGCGAATCGATAGTTATACTTGTACTTCGATGCAAATTTTTTGTGTACACGCGGTTGTGGAAAAATATTAATTCTACTGCTGGTTTATAGCTTCATTCATTTGTGAATAATCGCGGCGATTTACAAAGTTTTATTTTTTGATCAGCGAAATCTCCATTTACATTTAATCCAATTTTTTAAACGGTATTTTTTGCTGCAATTCATTATAACTTTAGATACTTTACATCATATTTAAAACATAAATATATTTTTTCTTTAAATAAACACAAAATACTCTTTTATAATTCGAATTGTATAGGTATTAAAGTTTTACGAGAATTATAAATTTTGAATTTTGATGCAAATCAATAAAATTTCTTCCATCCAATTACTGTTTTCACAGTTTTATTTATTCGTCTTGTTTATCAAGTCTTTCTTTATACTTTTAATTTCATTTACTCGATAACGTGGAAGTCAAATCAAATCCCTGAAGTTTAAATTTAGTGCATCGAAGAACAGCGTTTTAATTAAGCATGCAATCGAAGCGCGCCATTATCCTAAAAACACCGAGCAAACTTTTCAAATCTGATCGTCCGCGATCCATTGTCAATACCCGCACAATACCCTCGCGGCAAGAGAGAGAGAGAACGAGCCGCGCCGACCGCCTAAATTCGACCGCACCCGCGGAGGCAAAAAGCGACGACAAAAGAAAGTCCGAGCTCTGCACCTGCATCATCTATATCGCGAGCCTCGAGATTAGGCCGAAGAAACGGGGCGCCCGGCAAAAAATCGGCGCAGCGCCGCTCGTTTCGTATTCTTTTCTCTCAGGGCGCGCGCGCGCGCGCGGTACATACATACATGCAACGAATCTCTTCTCGTGCACGTCTGCCCGGCAGAGCAGCAGAGAGAGAAAAAAAAGGAAGGGAAGGATCGAGAGAGCCCGGGATAATTGCATACCGATCGGCCGTCCGAGAGATCGATCTCGGATGGCGCGGAGGGGGAGGTGGACGCTTCGCCTATATACCCTCCGCGGCGGCGGATCGATCGGACTTGCATTCGCATCGGGAGAAACGAGAATTCAGCTGCCGCTCGAGGGGGGAGAGAAAAATGCGCTCACGCTCGCGCGCGGCTATGACGATCCGAGAACTGACGAGACGCGCGGGGGACGCGATCGTTATAAATCACGCCGACGGCGGCGATCGGCGCACGCACGTCCGATATATCGCTTTCAAGCAGCTCGCACTTTTGCATAGATGCAGTCGGCAGTCGCCGCTGAATTTAGTCCGTCGTGGACGTTCGCAATGGACTCACTCGATTATTCTATGTATGAGCGGTGCGCATAACTTGCGGATGACGAAATGCGACGAAGTGAATGTTTCGTCTTTTTTCTTATTCTTGTCGGTTACGATTTTAAGTGAGTTTCGAGCGCTGATTGTTGAGAGAATGTTAAATAATCTTTTGAAACTCGATTTAAATTTAAAATTTTGTTCACTTTGAAAATAGAGAGGATACGGTATATAAGGTAGCGTATTTCTGTCTGTTTTAATATTCAAGTAATCAATATCGATCGAAAGTTTAAGATATATTTTTGATCGGGGCCAAGTGTAGGTATTTTTTAGGAAGCAGTGTAGTTCATCGCAAATTAATTCAGATAACAAATATAATTGATTTGCGACAATATCAGTGTTATTCGTCTTCCAATAAAGTCTGCACAAAGAAATGATATCTATAAACTAAAATAGAACGTTTCTACATTTGATTTGGCTTTATTAAAAATGAATCAATTTAATTATAATTACTCTCCACGTAGTGGAAGAAACGACAGAAAATGTATAACATCCGTCGAAATCGTCGGAAGTCATGAGATATGCCCGGAAATCGTATACCCCTCCTACCCCCAAGTCTTAATTTCTAAAACGGCAAAACAAAACGGGGCTCTCTTCTTACCCCGACGCATCCATTATTCCATTACGCAGCCCGGCGCCGGTAGTCGTCGTCCGATTGCATAAATAATCGAGAGTGCACTTTTGCCGCGACGTCGCGGGGGCTGCTGGGCAGGCGCGACGCGAAAAACGCCGCCGCCGTCTTCGCCCCCACGCCCCCGACAAAAGCGCGAACGCGCGCCCCGCCTTAACTTATTTATACGTATTACCGATGCATTATGCATCTACCCCCGGTATTCGAGCGCAGGAAGGCTGGAGGGGGGGGGGAGGGTGGTCGATGCATCTCTCGCTCTCGCTCCGATCTTCTCGTGCATTTTTCAAGGGCGCCCACGGCCCCTCGTTCTGCGGATCGTCTCTGGGCTATTTCCACCCTGAGGTGTACCTCTGAATTTTCGCGTAAACGCTTTGAAATTGGCGGCCTGATGAAATTTCTGCCTAGTCTGTATATACTCGCGGTTTGGTTGAGTGAACTCCTATTTTGGAGTGTATTTATAGATGGAATTTGAAATGCATTTGGGTGTGGGTAAAATGACTTGCTTCAAATAGAGCTAAAATTATACATCCATAGAGCATTAATAGCACTGTTATCAATTAAAGCCATTTTGGAATGTACTACACTGCTATACTGTTAATATGACTGTAATTAATGTACTTTCCAATGATTCCGCAGTGATTAATTAGTCGGCAATTGATTAATATTGAATTATGAATTTTTTTAATTAGCGTACAAGTCCGTTATTAACCATAAATATTGATTCGCATATGTATATCCTAACAAGGTTGGCCTAGTTTCTGGGTAGAAACCATACGTGGACTATTGTATCCAACTTCGGGTTATTCTACTAAGTATAAACTTCGGGCGTTATTAAAACAACATTAGAAGTTTTATATGTAAATTATTCTGACATCGACTAAATTTACACAGTAAAACTTTTGTTTTCGATTCTTTCGACAATAATAATTTCTTAACGATTGAACTCATTTCAATAACATTATAAACTGCTATAGAATTCGTGTCACATTGTTTTAGAGTGAGAAAAGAAGTTCCTAATACTCTTTCAGAAATATATGCGCGTATAACTTTCTTTATTTTTAGATAAACTGACATTTTCTTCGCCGATAAAAATATAACTTTTCCTTCAATACCTTTTGGAGGAAATCAATGTTGATCATTAAATTAGAATTTGATTTGACTTTCATAAGGCCAGCCTATCGTGAATGAAATTATCGTCCTGTCAGATTCTATTTAAACGTTAGAACGACTCGATTACTGCAGTCGGCCCCTGCGCGCTCTCGCAAAACCCGAAGGAAAGCATCCCTCTCGTTTCTTCCATCTTGGCCTCGGCGAGATAAATTCATCGAGATAAAATTTTCCGTCGTTATGGCCGGCTAATTACGGCCTGGCAAGGGCTCGCGTAATAAACATTTAACGGCGCGCGTGCGCGCGGGGCTCAAGTCGATTGTATTCGAAAATTTGCCGCTTCCGTTAATTACGAAGTCAAGTTCGTTACAAAGCGAAAATTAACCTCGAAGATACCGGGGAGAGCAGCTCCTCCATTTTCGCAAATTGGTTTAGTGCTCATTAAAGGCCCGACAGCGCGTGTCCCCACGACGCCTTGACGCTTCTTTTGCCGGGGCCCCTCACACACTGCACCGGTAGGCGTAGATTTCCATTATCGCCGATTTTGCGGATTATCCCCTTTCGATAAATGCCGGCCACTCGCTTGGTTACCATGGCGCGAATGCGCGTTATGCGACCATATTTTCGCACGATTCCCGCGCCGACCTTTTATATTAAGCATTTTTTATTTTTGATCTTTATTTTTCCGAAGTCACTCTCTTTTCTTGCTGCGTGGAGAATAAAATTTACTTCTTCTTCAAGCTTGTATACTAAATTTCTTTTACTTAGAGAATTCTGTACATTGTTTTTAAACAGTACACTGTAAATTATAAAACAAACAATTCAGTATGAATGTTTAAACCGACTTCTTAAAAAAACTACAAAAAATTTTAATTAAACTTATAGCTGACTAACTTAAAATAAATCGTATAATTTTAATTAATTCTCTAACACTCATAAGTAAAGAACATTCTACTATCAATTGCATTGATTATCGAAGAAAAGCCTTTTAATTCGAAAAATAAGCGGCTTGGCCAACGAACGTCGGTTAGTCTCCGCAAAGAGCGGAAACCCAATAGCAGAGAGGAAAAAGAAAGACACAGAGAGAGGAAAAAAAGGGAAAACAATCAATCGGTCAATTGCTTGCGAGGCGGGCTTTTTCGGCTTCTTTGCGAAGACCCACTAGTAGCGTAATTAAATCTAAGCGGGACGTCGGCGAGTCTTTTGCGCGAGAATACGAGAGCGACCAGGCGACGTCGCACTTTTGACCGGGCCGCGGCGTTAATTAGCGAGATAATTAGAGTCGCCGCAGAATCAACAGTCGCTCCTGAAGGCGCGTCAAAGGGCTTCTCCCTCGGCGAGACGCGGACGGGGCTTCTTTGATTCGGTGCCGTGAGCTCGGCCCTTCTGTATTGTTACTCGATCGAAGTTCAATCGATGTGTCACTTTGTTTTAAAGCTACTATTTACGGAACGATTTATTTTTGCCTGCAGATTTATTTTACACTTTCTGCAAATCTGGATAGATTATATTTAAATGTATACTGTTCATGAAAGTATTTCAAATAAATTATTACAATGATTTTCTTTGCAGAGAATTTTTTTTTTTTTAGACTAGAGGAGAATAGAGTAATTTTTGTTTTTCATATATTCTAATCTATACATGCATGAATAATGTTTACGACGTTATAATGTACAACAATGAACGATATATGATTTTCACATTTTGCGAAGCTACTTTGTACTTTAAGTACGGTTATATATCTCTTTGATGGCTCTTAAAAAGTAAATTATTAGTTGCCGAAGCGACTGGGGAAGCCTGTAACTCGCAGCAACAAATTTCTTATAAACTCCATAAATAACAGATGCAGTTTTGTTGCGCTGCCAAACGTTAGACGTAGTGCTCCGCCGAAATTAGATGCTCGCCGTTCCCACGATTAAATAATTCCCCCCCAGTGGACTTTCCTCGGCGCTCCTTCAAATTAACATGTCCGACGAAATATTCAGGCGCGAAGATTAAGGCCGCCACAATCTCCTTCAAATTTCACTCGCTCCTTCGCCTCGCTCCAGATTACCGAAGCTTCGTCCTTTTTCTTTTCGTAAAAAAAAAGAGGAAAGTACAAAAATACCCGACGACTCACACTGTGGGGCACTCGAGTGTGCAACAACCGTTTACTCGGAAAATTGCCTCTCCAAAGCCCGCCGCCGACGGAGTCATCGAGACAAAACCCGGACGCGAGCCTCCGCCCAGCCACGCGAGGCGCGTGCCTGCACGCGAAAAGCGCGGCTAACAAACGAGCAACTTGTCTCTCTTCAGCGGAAAGCGCCGGCGCTGTTTTTCCTTCAAGTGTAGGGAAAGGGGAGTAGAGGCCTTTTTACCCCGCTCCGGAGCAAGTTACCTTTAACTTTCCTTGGGCCGCGAGTTCAGCTTCTTGGCAGACTTTCCGCGGAGTCCCTCGCGCTTGTAACGACGAAAAAACGACGCGGCGATTCCACTTGTCTGGATTTTCCTCCGACGGCAGGGTGGACGACGAATTGAGCGAAAAATGGCCTCGATTTAATTGTAAGTTGCAAGGCGCTTGAGCGCGCATGGAGGGCAATTTTAATTTTAGCCTGACGCGCCGTGGTTTTCGCAAACAATTGCGCTTGTTTTGTCGCCTCTAACACGTTTTAATTAATTCGTCTGCTCGTCTTGGGCGTCGGTTAGCTCGGTGTATTTTTATTATTATTAGTTTTTTATTACTCCTTTTTCGAGCGCCACCCGGAAGAGTATTTTAATTGAAATTTTTACTTTGGAGCGCGCTGGAAATTTCCCTTTGGTCCAAACCCGCCTGCTTTTAATGAATTATCTTTTTCGCGTGGCGAACTTTGACTTTGAGTGATAAATAATGCATGCCGCGAAATTATGAAATAAAAAAAAAGTAGAGAGATCGCGCCCCCGCTCACGAGTGCGTTATTCAGTCGCTTATTCTACAGAGGCTATGGGATCGGCGAAAAATAGCGAGGGCGGGATTAAAAGCGAATTAATGAATTTGAATGGTGTAAATCATCACGTTATTATGCAGCATCCCTTTCAATAATACTAAAGTAAATATGAAGTTATTAAATTCTACGCGCGTAAAGCGCCGTAAAAGGAGCATCACAATATGCATTTATGGGGTAGTTGCCGCGCGCTATTTACCCGTTGAAACTTGGCCCGGGCACGTATAGACGCCCTTTTGCAGTTAAATTATTAATTTCGCGCCTCTCAACTTTCTTACCGGAGGGGAGCGCAAAGCGCGGCGATTTCCTCACTGGGTCTTCTTCCATTTTTCTTCCCTGCGAGAGGAGTATGGGGAGAGAGAGAGAAAAAAAAGGGAGGGACCGAGAGGGCAAAAGCTCTCCTCTTGCTCTGCCATTTTTTCGATACATAAAACATCCGCGACGACGTGCTCGGCGAAAACGAAAGGAAGGAAATGCATCGGAATTGGAAGTAACGTCGCAGCGACATAAATTCTGGAGAGCCACGTAGCGAGGGCAGCGGGGAGGAGGGAAAAAAAGGGCAAAAAAAGGACGGAAAGAGACAACGACGACGTCAATCCTCGAGTCCCCGGCGTTTTCCGGCCGAATTTGAAATGCAGATCCGAAAAACTTGGCGCACTCGCGTCGAAATCTTGCGCGCGCGCTCATTGGAAAAATACGCGGATTTTTCGTTTGCGCGAACGTGCGACGCTCCGCATCGGGATTGCCGGGGCTCTTTAAATGCGAGCGCATCTGACGCTCTCCGGTCTTTTAATCAATTTTGGATTCACTGCGAATATTTTATCTTTCAATTTCCCTGGGATTTCGGGAATATCTGCAAATTATTCGAGAATTACCACTGATTCAGAAAAGTTTCTCATGTTGCATTTCATGCGGATATAAATTGTTTACTTTTTTCATTATTTATGAAGTGGACATTGAAAATTATTATTTTTGGAATAGAGCGTGATTTATTTAATAAATGCACTGTATTAAATTTGCACGTGTAGGAGATTTATTTATTTATTTATTTACTTATTCATTTATTTAAATATTTCAACGGACTATAGTCCTTAAGTATAAAGATTAAACAACTAAAGATATCAATAAACTAAAACGTAAACTTATCTAATGTCAACGTAAAATCCATCTAAGAAAATTTTTAAATGTCCGGATAGGACTAATTGATGTTACACACTACTAGGCAAGATGTTCCAGATTCACTATTATATTTTAAATTTAACAAGTAACATTTGCTTTAAAAAAGTATAATCAATGAAAAAACAGTTAAAATTAAATAAATGTAATTGAGTGAAACAGCATTAATTTTCTATCCAAAAATTACAATATAATAATAATTCATGAACGTAATTTTCTAAAAGAATTTTCTCAAGTCAAATTAAAACTGTTAAACTAAGAAATTCCAATTTATAAGTACCACTAGCATATCACGATCTTAAAAAAGAAAAGGACAGGCATGACTTATGAACGAAGGAGCGCGCGCGCGGCACGCGAGCTCTAAGACGAATGAAATAATTTTTCCTTAACTTTTGGCCACGCCTGGAATTTCCCACTCGTCTCATCCATAACGCCCGGGCTGGGAGCCGCTTAAATAACGAGTCGTCCCGCGGGAGGACTTTCTCGGACGATCCTGCAAAAACTTGCCCAAGCACATCCCCGGGACGGATTCGATGCCGTGGCGACGAGTTTTTCGCCCCCGCGACCCGCGTATACCTCCTTGCGCTCTTTCTCCCTTTTTTTTTTTATTTTCGCGAGGGAAGAGGGCGCAATATTTATCAGAAGTCGCGAGCGAGGTGTTTTCTTGTCTTGGCAAACTTTGCGCCGCTTGCTCATTCTTGTCCGGGGAAAATGATGGTCCAGATGCTTGTAAAAATAATTTTTTTTGATTAATCAGCCTGCATTTTTCTCGCCGCGACTTTGAGCTTTCTTCCTGCAGCATGACGGAGTGCTCTGATTTAACTCGGCTATAAAGAAAACCACTTCGATTGTTATCTTACATTCGCGATGCATCGCCCATCCCAGCGCTACAATACGCTTTTACAAATCGATCTGTGTTAAAAACGGTACAAGACTTTCTATATATAATCTTTCTTCTTAAAAGAAACCGATTGAATAAATTATATCCACTTTGTGTCCTTTTTTTTTTAAGAGCCTTTAAATTTATCTGCGATTTCAGAGCCTTAGTAAATGGGTTACACCCCATGGAGCCCTGTTAACGATCGTCGCGACAATCGAGTCGATCTTGCATAATGCGCCACGCATTTCGCGTGACGACCTTCGGCTCCTTCCATTAGCTGTACTTCCGAGTGGCTCGAAAAGCAGAGAAGGCGAAGTAAGAAGGCGAACGACTTGAGGCGGACGCGAGTCAAAGGAGAGCCGAGGCTGGCCTCGCGTCGCTTTCTTCTCGTACTTTGGCTATTTCTCCGCTTTCTCGTCGTGCCGCCGCAGCGCTATTGTTTTATTGGGCTATTAGGAGTTTTCTTTCTCGCCAAGGCGACCGTTTGATGTCGCGCGAGCGCACACGACAAGTTGTTGCTTCCGCCCCGAGATGTAAAGTCATTTTGATGCGTCGGGGAAAAGCGTTTTTGGCAAGGGAATGCATCGCCGACTGTCTCTTTGATTCCCGCTCGAGTCTAAACAGAATTTTCTTGATACTTTGTCGTTTTTGTCGTGGCATTAGCAGGATGGGCCCTGAGTTACGGAGGGATGTCTTAATACGTGAAATGCCTTGATACGTTTTTTTATATTTTTTTCTTTTAATTTTGCATGTTTATTTAAATTTTTCATTGCTGTATACGTAGTACATAAATTAAAGCACAAATTCCGCAGTTTTAAATGTTTTGATTTATTCAGTTACTATTTTAAAATACTATTCGACTAATTAATTAATTATTTACAGCAATTCATAGCCTATATAAAATTAACCTTATTAAAAATAATACCTTCAAAGCCGTGAATTTAATATTTTACTTGAAGTAAAATTTCAAGTCTTACAACAGGTCGACATTTTGTGTGAAAAGGACTTTTCACATCCGGAAGCTAAAGTAGCGAAAGGAGTATACAGCGTCAAAACTCGCGGCAATATTTGCCGCATGCCCGAAAAAGAAAAAGAACGAACGAAGCTGCGAGAGACGGAGCGATAAATTCGCGCGGACTGGTCAGCAATTTAGGCGCGAGAAATATATTTTCCGGAGAAAATCAAAGGACCGCGTGTAACGCGCTTGGCGTCGGAGGAGCTCTTCCCGGCCGGTAAACGTCGGATCATCCACGTCGCGATAGTCGCAAGTCAGCTCTCTCCCGGCCGTCGGCGCAAAGCGGAACCCCCGTCCGGCTCGAAAATCAAAGAGGAGATTCCCTCGGATATGACCGAGTCAGCAGCGAGCGCCGGCGGCCTTCGCTCCGCTCTTTCTCCGTGTCTTGTCGCTTCCGCCGGCGGGACGTGCGCGGCGCTCGCGCGGACGTTAATTGGCGATTTCGAGAGGGACGGCCGAACTGCGAACTCGTCCCGCTGACGGATAGTGAGGCCGATTAGCGTCAGCCCGCCGCGAGAGCCTTGATATTAGTTCGTTAACCCGTGCGTGGCTCTCGCCTCGCATTCCGGGGGCCCCTTAATTGACGTGCCGCGCCGAGAGGGACCCTGCTCTCTCCTCTCTGTTTCCCCTCGATTTTTCCGGCTTTTCTGCGGGACGTACGCGTCATCTTTCAGCGGTGGATCCATATCGCGGATTCTGTCCTACGTCGCCGGGGCTAATTGTTACCCCCACCCGCCGAGCGGATCCTCGCGTGACGGGAAAAGTAAGGGGGGGTTCTCTCCGATGATTGCCACGCTCGCGTCCAGGAAATCGTCAATTTAATTGGTGTCCAGCGCGCTTCCCGGTAAAGCGAATGATTGCATTGATTCGCGATAAAGTTTTCCAGGTAGATTTATCCTCTGGCTCTGGCTTTTGACGTTTCCACTTCGATATGTTTTATTTAAAGAAACGGTGAATGTGGATTGATCTTATTGCCATTTAGCGTTATTTTAATTAGTGTAATTCATTCGGTATACGTATGTAAGAGCCGACTATTATTATCTTTCGTCGTTTAAATAACTGTTTAAATTTTTAGTAACTGTACCGCGGCGCAAATGCTGCGTGTGTCTGTTATAACGCAAGCACCATTGAGCGCGCCCATTAATTTATGAAGATTGACAATTTTCCATTAAACGGTAATGACCCGCTGAAAAATACGAGTATAAAAATTATAGAAAACAAGTGAGCGAGTGCTTAAACAACGGGGAAATGTCTATGTTCATTGGGCAGTTTAGCATTGCCAGAACCCCAGTCACCTTTTATATTTGTGGTCTTCGTTGCCGAGCAGTTGGCCGCGGTCGAGCCTGCGGCCCGATCGTAAAATTTGTCCGGGTTCGTTTAACGGCTGACGATGCATAAGCATTATTTTTCTCGCTTGCGGAATTTTCGCGGGTAATTTTGTAATAGAGAAGATTTGTATCGCGTTTAAGTCGCGATTTATGTGCGGCTTAAATACCGCTTGACGTTAAAAACTGCTGGGCGGCACGTGTGTGCTCCGCTTCCTTCCTTTCTTTTTTTTTTTATAAAAATCATTTTCCGCGGATTAATTTACAACTCCTACGAGAGTTTTATCCGGATGAAATATTGGGTTATAAATATTGGCTTTTATTTACGTCGGTCATGCGAACTGCTTGTGATTGGTTTTACGTTGCATTGTGTCCCACGTAGTTAGTGGTACGAGCTGCTTTAAAAATATTTTTCAGTTCGACGGTGGTATTTATTGTGCGATTGTGAATGGCAGAAAGATTTCTTTTCACGATCTCTTATTAGTAATATTTTTTTGTCATTGTCATTAAAATGTTCAGTGTATATATCTGTACAGATTGAGTGCCTGGAACGACAAGGTATTATGATATATAGAGTATACACCTTATTTTTAACTGCCTACTATGGTATTATTTTATCCTGGTGATAGTTTTTAATTATATCCTTCGGTTGTGGACTGTGCAGACTGTGCTGCTAATTTCTTTTGATATTTCATGTTCTTTAAAATAAAAAAAGCACATCTTTTAGACGAATGTTGGCTCTTCAGTGGAGCTCACAGAACTCACTAACTACTCGAAGAAATTTCGAAGAAACTTTTGTACAATATTTTACATCATCTTATAAACGCTTCCCCAAGATAAACCGAGAAATCTTCTGGGTCACAACGAGAGGGCATCTCAGGTGCAGCGATTGCACTTCTCCGTCTCGGGGAAAATTTCACAAAAGTCCGATACCCGCCATTGCGCTCCATCACGCCGGAGCGACGCGCTGGCCTGCGCGCAAACTTCCTCGGCAAACATAAGCGAGTAATTTAATCCAGTCGGGGAAAAGAAGCTCGGTCGCGAGCAAACACAGTGCCCCGGAGCCGGATGTGCCTTGGCGGCCGAAGAAAAACGACGGAGCGCGCGTTTCCCGTGCTAAATGCGTCTTCGAAAAGTGCAATAATTCAGCGGTCCCCATGCGTCTCGGCGGGCGAAGTTGCGATTCGCGGCGACAATAATCTCGAAACTCGCCGCGCCGCGGGGCAGAGGAAGGGGGGGGGGGGGGGGTGGAGAGCGCGCCTCGTCGCGATGCGTCGCGCGTGTCCGCCGCCGAAAGCAATTCGAGAGCAATCGACTGAACAACACGCCGCAAATCAAACCCCGGCTCCCCTCCTCATTCTCTCTCTCTTCCTTTCTCTCGCTCGCCGATTCTCTTTCTCTGCAGGCTCTCTGTTGGTGGCTCGCTCGGCTCTCTTCCGTGCTCCACCGGCGTTTCCCTTTCTACTCCACGCTCGGCTCTGTGCGCTGTTTTCGTTTTTTGCGTGATTTAGGTGCTGACTCTATTCTTCTTTTTTTAAAATTTTTTTTTATTGTTGCTTAGAAATTGACTTATTCTTCTGTTTTATTTTTTGATTTCTCAACAGGAAGGTTTTGCATTGGCGGAAAAGATTATTTCCGATTTTGATGTCAAAGTACCGGTGAATTTTAGACGTAGAGAGGGCGAGTATGTAATTAAAAAAAAAAAAAATATTTGTTTGTATGTAATTTCTATCGATAGTATTTTTTAGTAGATATGTGTAAGGGAGATAATAAGAAGAAAATAGTGTAGTTTGAACAAATTTTTTAATAAAAATAAATGCTTGAGTTAATTAATCATTTTTATTGCTTATTAAATGCAGATTTAAAGATTTATTTACAGTACCAATTTATCAAGTTTTGAACTTTCTATATTACATCATGTTTATGAGCTTTTTATTAATTTACGAGTAGAGTTAAGTCTTTATCAATTTATTATAGGGGAGTTTACTGCTAACGACCCATATAATAGCATTTTGAATTGCAGCATCCTATACATTCATTTTCTTAAAAAAAGAAATTCAGGAAGGATGTTTTATTTCAAATATCCTTAAAAAAAAGATATATAAATTTATTTGAAATGCAAATAAATTATCCTCAAAATAATCAAAGCCCATTATAACTGTAAAATTATTTTATATATTAAAATAATTCGTAAGTCCATCTTATATCTGATGCATTCACGCCACTGCTGTTTTCCACGTAACTTATTAAGAACTTAACTCATTAAGAAATATAAATTTCCAATTCACTTATTTATACATGTAAGAGAAGTTACACATATTCACTTAAGGTAGTAACGCAGAAACTCGGGAAGTCAAATGAGCTAATTCCCGCATTTGACTAGTGTGACGTCTACATGTGGCAACGTCGCGTATGTATTGTATACCTATATACATTAGAATTCACGGCGCGCTAACATAATCATCGTTG
>JAWWEP010000001.1:9637769-9648582 GCA_035582995.1 Sycophila quercilanae
ATTAACAGCTTTTTTTTGGTTGGAAGTATTTAACAGCGCGATCGTTGATCCAACTAAATTTTTTTCTCGGTGTATTATTATACAGTGTAGAAAAGTAGTCAAACTGCTGACAGTTCGAAGAAAAATTACTGTGCTATGTAGTAACATTTTCTTCTTTGAGAATAATAAATTTTGCTAAACGGTATTTTAAATTTTCACGTGATAGTTATTTTCTAAAGTCTAATTCCAGTCTACGACTATACTTATCCGTAGTAATTTTTAATGCAACTTTTCTCTTAGTATACAAACGCAGAACAATTTATCAAAAAAATATTTTTCACATTTATGTCTAAAATATCTAGTGAAACCTCGTTTTCCATACTGAAAAACTAAACCACATAACAACGCCATCATAACAAAATCGACTTTTTTGTATCTCAACCTAACTACAAGCAATTGACAACTGTTACTTCAACAAATCACTCGAGAACACTACGCGTAACAAAAAAAAACTAGACAGAAACACCTACTAATAAATCATTCAGGACGCAGAACACAAAGAAAACGCAAGAAAAATAAAGGAAAGGCACCCGTCCAGAAAGAAAATCCACTGAGCTCGGAAAATTTCTCCTTACAGATGCAGTGAACGGAGCGCGCGCAGTAGTGCATCGTCCCGGTCAGTCAGCGTCGATATCGTGCCCTGAAACGCACGCGACAATCGCATCCCAGACTGCACCACATACGCAGGAGTGAAAATGTGCGTACTCGCGTGCACATTAGCGCTGCTGGCGTTCCTCGGGCCGCTGGCCACGGCCATCGAGTGGAAGCACAGCGCCGTCCTGGACAACAACTTCCTGGTGCTGTGGACGCCCGGCGAGAACGACGTGACCTTCGAGGTGCAGGTGAAGACGCCCGGCTACGTGGGCTTCGGCTTCACGCGCGACGACGGCCGCGAGGGAGTCGACATGGTCATCGGCTGGGTCGACAACAACGGCCAGGTTCATCTTCAGGTAAGACGTGACCCAAGCGTATTCCCTCACTTTTCCGGCTCCGCTTCGCTCTCCGGGCTTGTTGTAGTAGTCGGCCGATTCGTCGCGGCTCTTTTGGCGAACCGCGCCTTGCGTAAACGCCGCGCCGGGATTTACGACCTTTCCGCTTTCCGCACCGGTGTCGGGTTCCGCCAGGCCCCCGTGAGAGACTTTTCGGCAGTTTGAAGCGAGCCGCTGCGTCCTTAAGAAGCGCGTCTAGTGGCAGCCGTCCCTTTTTTTTGTCTGTTTTGGGAAAATACGACGTTTGCGGTGTAAAGATTGCGTCGAGACGTGCCCCGGGGAATTTACGAGACGGCGTTTCGGAATTGTGTAAAAGGCGACTCAGGGACGAAAAATGCAGCGAGGAATCGCTGGAGTAAAAAAAAAAACGAGAGAAAAAAGAAAAAAAACACTCGCATTCAAACGGTGCGCAGCGCGAGTCTATACTACTTGTTCGATTCGGCGGAGGCAAACATATGAATAATAGATGGCCAAAGCTTTCGCGCTAATTGTTTTAAATGTTGACTCGTTCGCTTGTTAAAAATTGCTTGCAAGTGCTCGAATTATTAAACCTCTTTCAAAATTTCAAGAGAATATCCCGCAAGCTCGCCGCTGCGCCAGTTTTAAAATTAAATCGCCGCGTGAGCGAAGCCAGAAACATTTTTATCCATTTATCAAATGAATAAAAAAAAAGAGAAAAAAGAAAAAAGAAAAAAGAAAACGAAAGTCAAGCTTTCGAAATAGATACTTTTTTTTCACGTATACAACATACTTTCGCCGGGCATCTCTAACATCTCGGCCGATATTCTTTTTTCGTTCGTGTCAAACAGTTGGTACTAAATATCCGAGCGCTGACACGCGTCAATCGGCCGTCCCACAATCGAGCCGCGCGCGCCTAAAAGCTGGCATCAGCGAAAAGGCTCAGGCATCGGTCTAATCCCTCGCGCCCCCAAATAAAAGAACGAAAAAAATGCGACGAGGAGCGAGAGGCCAGAATCACGGCCGGCAAGAAAATTATATGGGTCAGCTCGGTCGAAAACACATACGGGCCGCGCGCTGCCGCTCGTCAGCAGTGTGCCGCCGCATAAATCACGCGAACCGCCTCGCGGGGAGCTCGGCGCTACGCACTCCATATATACCTGCACGTCGGACTGCGCCGCGCGGCAAAAAGGACGACGAAGCCCGATCTCGAAGACGGCGTTTCTTAATTAATTGCCTCGATTTGCCGGCGATTAGGCGAAAAATAAAAACGGATCGGCTCCGCGCGCCATAAGGACCGGTTATATTTCGGCCGCGATTTCGGCAATTTATGGGGATCGATAGCCTTGGCGCGCCGCGTCTTATTGAATTTCGTGCCGCCGCGTTTCCTCGATTTTGCGAGCCCATAAGTCATTCCGTCCAGCGGCGGGTCGATCAGCCAGGCTCGCTTTGACCGCACGTAACTTCGTAGAATCCCGAGCTTATTATTGCCCGATCAATCCCGGCGAGTTTCCGCCGGCTCGCCGGATGTGGATTACAAAAGAGTTGAGAGGGCAGTGCACTGGCTTTTCGCGTGTAAAAAAAAGGAGTACATGGACGGACGGACTGGTGTATATATACGTCGGAGTGCCGCGACGTGTGTATAGTTTCTAGCCCGGGACGTCTCCTCGGGGCGCGAGCGGCGCAACCTCCCGAGGCCCCGGCTCGGCCGGAGGTGGAGCGCTAATGATAGTCGTTGGGCCGCCGATAAGTAACGGGTGTCCCGTTTCGATCGGCCCATCCGATAGTTATCAATGCCGAGCGCCCTGCCATTACCTCCGCCGCCCCGCTCTCTCTTTTTCGGCGCTGCAGAGCGACACATCTCTCGACCTCCTTTCTTTTTATTTCGCGAGAAACCCCCTTCGGCCCTTTTCTCTCTTTCGCTCTTTTTTATTTTTTCTTTTTTTTTTCTTTTTACGTGGAGAGTGTGTACGTATACCTCCCTGGGCGATCTTTCCGCTGCGAGCCCGGAAAGAAGAAGCACGATGGGGGCTTTTGAGAAACGGACGAGGAGGACTTTATTACGAAGTAGCGGAGAAACCGAGAGTCTAGGCTTTTTTTCTTTAATGCTTTATTGTCGAGCTTCGCGTTTGTGCGGATTGGAGCAAACGGTATTACTTTACGGGCGGGCAATATTTTTTTTTTCTCAACGCGAAAATCCATATATTTACCGAAGAATCAAGTTCGCTTTATGATTTCAGTTAGCTAATAACTCATTAGCGTCGTAATAGCAGTTTTTTCCTTTTAATTGTTTTAATAAGAATTTATTTCTTTCCCTCGACTGAATAATGCATCGGACTCAGCATACCGCTACGATATTTCATGGCATCTAGCCTTGTGCAACATGTACTCGTCTAATTCAACATCATTATACAATTCGCTGGATTAATTAGAGGGGAAAAATGCGGCGAACAAAAGTCACTCGTATAGGCCGTTGATTTTTCCTCGTGAAGCACATGCAAAGTTCGAAGCGTGAAAATTAATTGCACTGCGTCTTAAACCTTTGCGCCCTAATAAATTTGTGCGCGTTTTCTTCGACCCTGGCGAGCCTTCTTATACCCGCTCGTCCCGTCTCGACTCGGCGATTTAATTGCACCCAACTAATCCCGCATAATTACACGCTCTGTTCGAAAGTGTCCATAATAATCACGCCTAGAAAAATATAAGGCTTATCACAGCCGCGCCGGTAGTTATATATATATTTATAAGCGAATCTCCGCGAAATGGACCACTGAGAGAGTTACGAGTTTTTTTTCTTTTGCGGCTTGAATTACGAGCGTGAAAAATGACCGCAATAAAAATTCCGGCTAAATACCCACCATCGATGATTTGCGTCGATTAGAGAGTGCAGCTAAAAATTGACGTGTTATATTTCGCATTAATTGATGCCTGTACACACACACACGCACACTCACCCGAGCTGGATTGATATTTATTTTTCCAACTGCATTTCTTTATCCATGAGAGTCGAAAGTAACGCTCAAACATAAATATTAATCAACGCATTATTTTAAATAAATGATGAATATTTTTCGCATAAAAGTTGACTGTACAAACTTATCGGGGCATAAATCGCGAAAATAAACAGAAAACAGTTTATCACTCATATGCATACTCGCATATAAGTACCACTCTCGCAGAGGCAACTCCGGTTTCGCGGCGTTTGGCGTTTCCAGGAAAAGGAAGAAGAGAGAGAGAGAGAGAAAAAGGAAAGGGTAGCGTTATCAAGAAAATCCTCCCCGCGGGACAACTCGCTCGCGCCTCGCATTTAATTACGGCCGACCTAATAATCCCCTGCAATTACGCGCGCGTCCGCGCAATAACAACGATAATAATAATCGCTCCCCGTCTTCAAACAAGAAGGCAGCTCGCGCCGGTATAACGACAAAGAGGGAGTAGAGGGCTTGAAGCAGGATAAAAAAAAAGGATAAAAGAAAATCGGAGCGAGAGAGGAAGAGCCGCGAGCTGCGCGCCGCACACCCGCGGCGTCGTATAGCGGCGGAGACTCCGGAGTACACACGCATATAACCGGCCCTTGGGAAAGTCCTCGTCGCGCCGGAGCGGAGAGGCATGAGAGAGAGGAGCGCGCCGCCGGCGGCGGGAATAATCATAAGGATACGCGCGAGGAAAGACGATGAGGCGAGACGAACGAGGCCTAGACGCCCGCGGCCCCGCGGTCTGGTTTTGCGCCGCGAGATTGCGATCGTCCGCGTATTATACCTGAGCGACGCCCCGAGAGATCAATGGGGGGGGGGGGGGGCAGGGAGGCGTCTAAGTAGGATCGGCACTCGATTCCTCGAGCTGATCCCTACTACTCCCTTTTTGTCTCTTGAGCGTCGCCGGCCGGCTTTAATGAAGATCCACGGTGTTGAATTTCGCGGGCCGTTCTTTCTTTCCTTTTTTTTTTTTAAAGACGAGTGGTTGCGAGGAATTGAAAATCGAGATGAATCGACGAGAGCGGATAAAAAGTTGACGGCATTCTTATTTATTATTGTCGGTGACTTGGCGAATTCTTTGCCGGGGACTCGTATAGGTCTTGAGCGGTTCGTTTAGAACGACACGGGATTCGAGTGCTGTGCCGATGAATTTTCCGATAGAGGTGCTTTTAAAGAAATCGCTGGTAATCAAGCGATTGTGAATTCTCGAAAAAAAAATTTCAATCGAAAATTTTCATTAATTTAATATAGATAAGACTTAGAGAATCAGTAATCAATCAAAAATATTAGATGATTCTAGATACACATTGCGATTTTCAGTCGTCTTAAAAACAGAAAGTAATAGCGTTTTGTTCAGCTTAGTCACAAATCAAGGAGGGAGAGAAGTCCATTGACACTAATCAGAACGAATCCGTGTAAAAGAAAGTTAAATCACCAGCGGGACGTTTTAGAAGCCCTCCCCCTTAATCCACTTATCGTGTGACTGAGGCCAGTGTATATATAGCAGCCCTCCGGGCCCGACAGAATGTTTCATTAACGAAATTTCGCTTAAAAGCTGTTGTTTAATACATTTTGCACCCAAGGCCCATTTACATTTGCGCGCGCGGCTCACCGTATCGAATTGTATTCCGGGTAAAAATCTCTTTGGCGCTTCTGCAATGTAAACGCGGATGCGCCGGACAGAGGGACCCTTTCCCAAGGTGGCATTTTACCGCGCACTGCGCATTGGATTCCGGATCCTGAGCGCGGCGCTCGCTTCGTTCGAGGGTTTCGAATTCCGAGGAGGTTAAAGGGAACGGGGGAATTTCTGGTGCGCTTTTTCTCGGCTTCTTGCCGAAAGAGTTAAGGTGGACGCTTGACGTTTAGAGCCCCGACGCTCTTGACCCTTCATTATCCCCCGAGCCAAAGGAATCTCGACCGCGAGCTGCGACTCGTTAACTACCCTCTCCGTGTGTACTCTGCTCCTGTGCGAAATCACTCGGCACTTTTCTTTTATTTTCTCTTGCTTTTGCAAAAACGCATGGAAAATCGTCGGCAATTACCAAATTCTCGAGCGCACGGATAAATAATGTTCACGGAACCGATCGATATCCATCGTTCATCATGTATATAGTTGGGGAAATAACGGAAATCGCCGTTGCGTGTGCGTCGCTCTAATCCGTGGAAAAAAAATGTCGAATTTTCATACGCACTAAAAAAAAAATAAAACAAGAAGCGAGCGCGACGGGAATTTAAAATAGATCACCGGACTTTCAAATCCGGCGCGCGCGCGCGTTAATCCCTCTCGGCCGTCGAGTTAACACCGGGGCACACGCGAGCGCGAAAATCAAACTGGCGCGCCGTCGCGCGGCGAGCGCAACAAAAAAAGAGAGGGAGAGAAGCGAAAGAATCGCCGATGCCGCCAATTTACTCGGTAAACAGTTAAGCCTCCAACGGCGAGGATTTGGCGGCGGGATTTTTTTTTCAGGACTAGATACAGCGCTCCGCTACAGAAATTCGCTCGATAAAATAATAGTGCGATGGGATTTTTTGTGGGCGCGTCTTTTTAAGGTGGATTCACACTGTTCTTGCATATGGCCAGCTGCTAAATTTATAGTCACAATTTTTTTTAATATTTACGTGTGCAAGAAAGTTAAAAAAAAAAATGAATGTTCAATATTTATTCAAAACCGCATATTCAACTGATACGGATGCTGTCCAATTATTTTAAAATAAAATTTCAACAATCGAAATCCACGAGCCTCGACGTATTAAACAATGGAAATTGAAGAGCAACCAGAAAATGAAAAACGGTGTAGAAAGACTATTATACGGGTTCTCATCCAATACTTTTATTGCAACTTCGATTGCGCAGCATTTTGCTGACAATCCAAATTTCGTTCGGAATAAAGCACGAGACTCGCATATACGCTGCAGCGAAGTTAATTCACCGGGCGATCGATTGCTTTTTAATTGGTCTTCATTCAGTTACAAAAAAAAAAAAAAAAAAAACAACAACTGCAACACCGTAGCCGCAATCGATGACACATTTAATTTCGAAACGACGCACATTTTGCTTGCCTCTAATCAAAACTGCACGTTAATTAAAATCGAAAAATCGATTTTAAATCAACTCCACGGTCAGACTTAATATCGATATCTCGTTCAACGAGTGGCTGTTAAAAGCCGCAGTATGCGCGCGGAGCAAACGTTGAGAGGCACGAGAGAGAGACTGATGCTCGGGCGCTAAATAAGGGCGCGTAGTCGAGCGTCGCGGAAAAGCGGAAATGCACGTAGCGCGGCGCCGAGATAAATACCGCGACTGCGAAAGCGGCGTTAAAAGCGCAGCGGCGCCGACAATTGAAGGAACTCGGCCGCGCGATACAATCGGCCGCCTTCCATTTGCGCGATTAGGAGTCCCGATGCGCTCGCGTCGCTATTCGCATTAAGCGCCTGTTTAACGGTGGAAGATCGAAAGGAACCAACTTGCCCGGAATTTTCCGCTCCTCGAGTCTCATTACCCTACGTATATACCTTATGTACCTAGAAAGTCCGCTTCTCCAGCTATATACATGCAAATCTATTGCTTTCTATTTCTATTCTATTTCCTCGAGTTACTCCCCATGGATTGACTGATTGTTATCATTTATTTGTTTCAGGTGAGTCGCATTATCGATCGAGCTTTGAGAATCGTACACCCCCGCAGACACGTAAGTGCGTAGAATAACGGTCATACGAACCGTGAGTGTATCTTTTTTTTTTCAAGCGAACAGGGTAAAACCGACGAAGATCGATGGACGAGGCGATATTTCAGATGGGCCGAGACTAATTACCGCTCGAAAATTGAAAGGAGTGATCCGCAAATTGACGGACGTGCGGCACGCTAATGGGGAGGGAAAAGTTGCCGCGCTGAAAAATGCCTGGACAAATAAGAGCGAAACGACAGTCGTCCACGATCTGTACACCCCTCTCACTCTCGTTAGGCTCGCGTTGTATGTTAATGCGACCCTTTGTACATACCTGACGCTCGCAGCTTGTACGTACACGCATAAGTACGTCCCTCCCGGCTGACTTATGCGCGATGTGTGCTCCTTATTTTTTATTATTTTTTTTTTTTATATATCACCAGAGAAAAGTGAGCGATTATTTTTCACAGCCCACGTGTCTACGGTAATTTTACGCGCGCTGCGCCGAAACATTAAATGCCTTTTCCGTACGAATTGTCGCGATGTTCTCAGTAAATCTGAAAATGTGAAATCACTTATTGAGCATGCGAACGACTTTTCACGTAGAAAATGTCACTATTTGCATTTTTCAAGTGAATTTCACATTTTCAGATTTAGGATAGTTGGGGGTAGTCACCAGTGGATCGGATTTTTTTGTTCTTTCTTTTCAACCAGTGTTTTACGTGCGTCGGGACTAAACTGCTTTATCGTGCGGGGCTTCGACGCGCGTGCAGACGAGAGAGGAGCAACGAACTCCGGGGCGAGCTGCGCACTACGTGCAATTGAGGCGCGCAGAGCAGCTCGTCGTTTCCGCTGGGCTTTCTTGAGGCGGCTCGAGAGAGACGAGAAACGAGGAAATTAAGAATTAACGCGCTCGCTCGCCGGGGAGAAAATATTCGCGCGAGCCATTTGCGGAGGTGATTGTCGTCGGACGAATGGATCCGGTGGCCTGATTTCGAGAATGCCACTCGTCGCGGCTGCTATTACGGTTATACTTGCGGGCGAAAACTATCCGAGACAATGTCGGTGCCCCGATGCGTCTTCCTCATTTTCAATTATTTTTAATTACTTGTGGGGGAGTCGATAATCACTTCGCTCGATGTAAAATATGACTGTTTTTCGATACTTTTGCAAAGGCGACTCGTTAGTTTGTTGCGTCAGTGACTTTCTCAAGTTGACTCCTCTGACAAAAGGCAATTGAACGCGAAGAAAAGAAACGAATTTTCTTCATTGGTTAACCAAAATGATCAGCTTGTTCTCTCATCATCTCTCACTAACGCCGTCATGCTTGATCCGCTCGAAAGAGCCATAGAGTCCTGGAAGTCGTTCGTCTCGCTCGAGGAATCGTTGTGCGCGTTCCTGCCGTGGAAAGTCAAGGGGGAGGGTGTACTTTGCTCGGGAAGGTTTTGGCCCTTACTTTTTTCGCCGGGCGAAAGATCGACTCCTCGCGGCAAAAACAAACAGGGAGCGAGGGAGGAGATTGAAAGGGACGGACGTCTCTTCCAGGACGCCCGCGGTCCCTTTCCTCCGATCAAACGCGCGGCAAGAAAAGCCGATGTTTTGCCGGTCAAACTGTAACGATTAGGGGGATACTGCTGCTAATGGACGCCTGAGGACTGTACTTATCCACGGGCAGGAGCGAAAATTATTTCGCGTACAGTAGAGCACCGCGCCGCAGACTCGATCCCTTATTCAACCTTAACTACTAGGGATTTTTTCGCGCGAATAGAGTAGCGCAACCATCTGGGTCCTTTTATTTTCTACGAACGTTGCATACCGAAAAAAAAGGGTGCCCCGCACAGTCGGCCGAAACAATAGAGAACGCGCGATAAATCATCCGATGGCTCATCGATCAAGGAGAACGCGCGGCACCCGAAAAGCGAAGAGAAAATCGAAAAATTTCATCTCGCAGCGGAAAGGCCCTCGAACAGGTGAGACGAAAGTGGGAGGAGGAGGGCGAGGGGGTCCGGGGCAAGAAGGGTTATGGGCGGAGGTAGCCGCGAGAGTTGATGGATCGCGCACCGCGTGAAACGTGCGTATACGACCGCTGCGCGACGCCCGCATGGGGCCCAGATGGCTGCTCGCTGATACTGTCAAAACTCGGCCGCGGCGCGTGAACGACCGCTCTGTTATAAACCGCGCGCGAAACGCCCGCTGCTTTACTTTTTTTTTCTCTCTCTCTCTCTCTCTCTCCTGACGTCGACGATTTTTGCGACGCGAGATGTTGCGTCGCCTTTTCTTCTCCCGCAGCCGTCGGGGAGGAACTGATTTATCGGTTGTTTTGGCCCGCTGCGCGATTTAATTCGGTGGTCCTGTTTAATCGCGCGATGCTCGAGATATTGAGAGTTACTTTTTTATTTTGGTTTGTCAATTTGATCGGTGAATTTGGTGCCGGTTAAAAATGAAGCTGTGGAATATCAGTTTGCGCGTAGGCCCGGGAATGCCGTATAGAGTTGTAACTTTGTGTGGTACAGCAGTCGGCTTTAAATTTGTCGTTCCCGAAATTTGCACAGACGGCAGGGTGCGAGTTATAAATCCTCGCGTCATCGCGGCGAGGTGCGAAAGACGGACGAGGGCCCGCATGTCGCGGGCGACTCCTTCATTATTTCGCTGGTCCAAGGCGAGATCTCCCCGCGAGATGCGTTACGGTGCGATTTTCGTCGCGAGATGTCCGCTCGATACGGGCGAAATTAATGCCGAGGCTTGCATTTTTTATTTCTCGCGCGGAACGTTACTTTATTATCGCGAACGCGAGAAAAATGAATGGAGCTCGGTCGAGTGTGAAGTACTGCCTCGAGTGAGATATTCTGGTTTGTTAATCTTCCTTCTAATCTCCTGAAGTGATGCGCGCATCCGGCTGTACAATTTGAATGGGATCAAAATTGTAGGAAGAAATGTTTAAAAAAATATTTAAAAAATATTCTTATATTTTTATGAATAAGTTAAACGAAAGTAGTATAAGGGAAAAATGTAATTTAGGAGAAGGCAATGGTACTGGGTACTGGGACTACTGGGTAGTGCTGCGTAATCGGCGTCCGCGATTCGTATAAATGCTGGTAGGTGGCAGCACATCCTGAGGCTTGAAAGCGAAACGCATCCTCTTACTTTCCTACAAAAATGTTTAATTGCTACTTAAGTTTTATAATTT
>JAWWEP010000001.1:9648682-9662605 GCA_035582995.1 Sycophila quercilanae
AGGCTTGAAAGCGAAACGCATCCTCTTACTTTCCTACAAAAATGTTTAATTGCTACTTAAGTTTTATAATTTATTGCTACATTAATCAATTAGTCTATCAAACACTTTAATAAATACCATTTTTAAATAAATTAGATAATTTGTAAATAAGAGATTCGCTAATTTATATTTAAAATTAAATTCGCCAGTAAATTGAACGTCGATTGCTTAAGATTCAAATGTATTTTAAGGCATAATTGAGTAAATTATTACAGCAGAAATAAAGTTTAATTTAAAAGCTATATTCTTCGCACTTATCAATGCAATTCTCATTCTACAATTGCTACTTAAAAAAACACACCGAGACAGTGTGTCTGCGCTCCAATCGCAAATCTCCCAGCGCAACTGGACCTCGCCGGCCACAATTGAAGATTTTCCGTCGAGATCCGCGATTAACGCGTATACTCATAACGACGCGTGCGAAATCCGCGCTAACGGAGGAAAAGGCGATATCGACCCTGTAACTGAAAGTGGCCGATAATTCCGCGCGGACTAAATGACACGTTGCGCGTAATTAGATGGGATTAGTTATCTCGTTATCGCCGACGTACCTCAACTGCAATCCCGACGGATATCAGCGAATCACGTACCGGCTCACCTGCAATTTCAATCGAAAACAATTTATTTTATTAACGGCCCACTTAACATCTCCTAATTTCACCGTTATATTTTTTTCCGCTCTTTCTGCCTACAAATGAGCAACGACAACGGCAAAAAAAAACTCCTGTCAAACAGATGTGTGCTTTCGAATCGACGCGCGATAAAAGCCGGGCGTGAAGCTGGTAGGTATAGGAGGAAAAAAGCGGGCAAAGTAGCGGCGGGTCCGCGAGTATAAAAAGAAAGTATCAACAATTCCATAAATCTGAATAAAAACACGCGGTCGGATTTATCACCCGCGCGGCGGCTCGCTCGGGCCGGACAATAAAAGGGCCGAGGAAGCGAGAGATAAAAGGGGCAGGCGTGCCCGAGAAAGAGAGAGTAACAAGCCCCGCGTGAATCATACAGGGCCGCGCCGAGCGAGAAGGGGGTCGTATACAAAGCGCGAATTTGCACGACGCGAGCCGCAACAAGTCGCGCGCCCGCGATCGCCCCAATAAACAATCTGGCGGTGCGCGACACGCGAAAGGTTTCCTCCGCGCCGTCGAGGCGCGTATCCCCCGTGTGACCGACATGCGGGCAAAACTCTTGTGCGGATTCCCCCCGTGCACTCTCGCGGCGTTTAAAGCGACCGTCGCTCGCGTCGCTCTTTCTCTCGACGCGATTGTTTGTCTTGTGGATCACGCTAATTTTTCGCGGCGATTGTTTTCTACGATGCTCCTTGAAAAGGATTTTCTTTGTTTAATTTAAATATTTTCCAGCTACGTTCTGCGATGTCGTCTATAATTTTTTCTTTTTCAATGGCTGTAGGAATTCGATACTGATATATACAATTTAACAAAAAGATCTTATTACTAGTTTTATTTGAAATAAAAGTAATTATTATAAAAACAGAAAGTGAAAGTTTTTTGTAGCTGTAAGATTTCGGAGCAAGAAATATTTTAAACAGAATTCAAGTTCTTATGGTAAACGATCTAAACTTCAAATAAAGAAGATTAATATTAAAAAGTATTTATATACAAAGTATACATGTACATATAATAAGGTATGAATAATTTGCACGTAAAAAAACGTGAGATCTTTTTCAGAAAAAAAAATCGGTAATCGATCTAAATCACGATAGGGAATCATAATTTCGTGCGAAAATGTACATCGCAGGAAGGAGAGGAAATACCGCGTGCCCATGTCAATTTTTCCCATGCGCATGCACCGACACCTGTCGCAGTTTCTTCTCGATCGGGCCCGAAAATTCAGGACCCCGGCGAAACCCTTTCTTCCCATCCCCCGTAGAGTAACCTCGGCAGGAAATCTCACGAGCCTCGGGCGTATGCCCCCCCCCCCCCCTCTCACGAGGGTCTCACGGCCAAAGCGGCAGGTTTCCCCTGTCACGCACGTATGGTAATTTCATATTTTTATACGCCGACCTGGCTGTGCGCGTGCGTGCCTTCTTTTTTCTTTCACCTCCCGCTCATGAGCGACCGGCCCCACGACTTGTCGACTTCGGACGCAATTAAAGGAGGCGCGAGATGCGCGCGCGTTAACGAGAGCATATGCGACTTCGGAGCCAGTGTTTTCGTTGCGAGGCGACGACACGACGGATCGAATTACCCGATCCAACGGTGTAACTCGATCGTACAAAGGTTTTTTGGAATCATCGCGTGTCCGCACTTTTTTTTCGCCTTCCTCTCGTTTTTTTGGTAGGTGTATCGATGTACTTCACTGTGAAAACGAAGGACAAAGTGTTCCCGCGCGTTGAGAGCGATCCGGGATTAAACTCTCCCGCTCGATATATTTTTTTTTACTCCAGAACCGCAATCCACCTTTTCGCGACTGCTTAACTGTTATAATTTAATCCGAGATTTCTTCCGCTCGGAGCTATTCCGCAGAAGCGGCTCGCGAATGACCGAACTTTGAACTCGTTATCCGGATTCGAGAGCAAGTTCTCGCTCGTATTATATATACGTCTATATATATATACATACATAAGTCCGAAAATTGCGCCGCCCCCAGAATTACGAAGTACTCGCATAAGTCCGGGAAATCCCCCGCGGACGGGCTCGATCGGGCCGATGTACCGTTCCCGCAGAGTCGGCGTGGGTGGAGGAAAAAAAAGCTCGCTAAGCGACAAATTCTCAACAATCTCGCGAACGAAAATCCCCGAGAATTCTCGCGGCGTCGTATCCCTCCCTCTCGTTTTCCGAGCCATAACCCGATCGAGGCGCTCGTAAGAAGCGCCGGTGTAAAGTCGTCCCTGCCGAGTCAGCATTACTCGCTCGGATTCGAGCTCGCGGCTGCGGCCGTCCCACTCGCTCGGCTCCCACAGGGCAGTGCCTCGGACGGAGACGTCGCCGGAGTTCGGTCGCCTATATCCCGGCGCATCTCACTCCATTTCCTTCATTTGCCCTTAATCGCGTTAAAGCCTCCTCCTATCGGTCCATCTTTTCATTATCCGCTGCGCGCCGTCCTTGCAGCTCTACCGCCTGATGAACCCTACTTCCTTTTTCCCGATGCGCCGCGCGTACGTGCATTAATAATCCGAATGCAGCGAGAGGGTTATTCCGGTCGCGTACACTCTTTTTTTGAGGCGCACCACGGTGGCGGGTGCACGTAAATAGACATAGCGTGAAGGACCAAAATAAATGTATCCGCGTCGGTGTCCATTATAAAGGGAGCTCGCTTAAAAAAAAAAATCACTGTTTTAACGGGGAGACGTTTTTTTCCCTCGGAAGTGTTCGCCGCAGTCTTATCGGTCAATATAAGGGCGGCTATACTTAGCCCGACGAAGCGACAATTTTGGTTTACGTTTTTTCGCCGCAAAACTTTCGCACGACTTGGCCGCCGTGCATTCATTTGTTATTTTTCATAATTACGAGCGAACGGCCAATTTACTGCGAATCGCTTGCTTTACCTACGAGGGCGGAAGTTTTTCTCCGCCGAGGGAAAATAAATTACTTATCGGGTACACGCGGCGATCCTCGAAGGGTATTTCGGTCAAATACTCTGCAAAGTACGGTCGCGATTACCCGGAGGTTTTTTTTTTTACCTCGTTCGGTACGAAGTATGCAGGTACTATCGGGACGTGCGCTTCGTTGACCAAAAATGAGCTGAATTGCATCCGGCAAAAAGCGATCGCTGCTAGCCGCCGAGGCCGTATGGAGATCACGGCATTTTTTCGTGGTTTTATCTCGCGCAAAAAAGAAGGTGATCGCCTCCGAAGCCTTGAGAACACTTAGCTCTGCGGCTTGGCATCTCCCCCGACCGTGGCTCTCTAGAATAAGAGTTTTTACAAAGCAGAGGCCCGCGCTTTGTTTTCTCCGATAATGACGAATTCATCCTCGATCGAGTGCACTGCACCGACTCTAATCGCTTTAAATTCAGAGCGCCGCGCTTAAGAACGATAAGGGGGTTGATGTATGGAGGGGACCGGGAAAAACGTTAACAGCCTGCTCGGATACTTTTTTACGATTAATATCGGGGCTACCATTAATCACAGGAATCACTCGAGAAAGCGAGAGGGGAGCGAGAGTAGCGCGCTGCCAAGTGACACGTGTAAGTGACAAACTTTTCCCCGGTGAAAAATGACGTTGCCTTTCGCAAAATCATCGAAGGCGCGCGCGCGCGCTCGGCCATTTTCCCGATCTCTACCCTCGCGCTGTGTAGCCGGCGACCCGCCCCTCGCGCGGCAATTACTCCGAGCTCGGATTCGAGGATTGAAAAAAAGGAAAGAAGAAGGAGGGCGAGCGCAGGTATTGCTCGCCTTCCACGTCGGCATCGTCGCGAAGGCGCCTGACGAGTTGCAGGCGGCGGGCCCGAGGAGAGAGAAAGAGAGAGAGAGAGCGGACCACCGCCGTCGTCTCGCTACGATGAATTTCGGACCCGCTCCCTCGCTTGGATGTACTCATTACCGTTTATTATTTCTCCGTCTCGTTTTCTTGTCTTGCACTCCAATCTCGCATTGTACGTTTTATCATCGTTCCTTCTCGGTATCTTCCGCCCTTATATAGCCGCGTCTTAAATTATCGATTGATATAATAGTGTACTTAAGAATTGAATACACTGCACTTTTCATTAATTATCTTTTATTTTCTGTGTGTGTACATTTAATGAAAAAGAAAAAAAAGAGAGAAAAAGAGTTACTTTAATGAAATGTCAATTTTAATAATGCATTATATAAGAAGTTCAGTTCGCATATGAAGCGAAGGGATATAAAGTAACCGTTTTTTTAAATTACGACGAAACGGAGAACGAATGGCGACGATTAAAAAAGACTTTGTAGCCGAAAGAAAGGCCATATCTCGCGGTCTTGATAAAAGCGGAGAGGAGCGCCGTTATCCTTCAATTGTCCCTCCACGACTCGTTGCGTTTCGTTCAACAAATCGCCGAGAGCGGCGTATCTTCGCCAAACAAATGTCCGGCGCACGTTCTCCGGTCCTCCCTGTCATTCTCTCTCTCTCATCAAGATTCGAGGGGACCGCCGGGGTAACCCCGGGGCCCCTGCAGCACGTTCTTGCCCCGACTACCGAGCGGTCGCTCTCCTTTCTCGAGAGACGCTTATACCCGCTCGCGCATCATTCCGCGAGATTCATGATTGCGATTCCGGCAGCGGCCACTCAGATGATAGACGGAGATAGCGTGATTTATCGCGCGCCGGAGACAAATAGACGCCCGGCTTCTCTCGCGCGTCGCTTTCGTCGTGAGCCACGAAAAGTCGCGCGCCTGGCAGCCTGCTCGCTCGCATGATTGATGGGGGGCGGGCAGGGTGCTACGTCCTCCTTAATGTACCCACGCCCGGAGAGTCTTTTATGCCGCAAAGTGGCGAGGAAATTTCGTGGCGATTTAAATTGATAATGTCGCTCGGCAATTTGCCTTTCGCCGTCTGGATTACGTAACTCTCCGCGGCGCAGGGGCGCTTCGCTCTATGCGCCGGGCGGCACCGAGAATGAGGCATGGCTCGCGCGTATATCCGCGAGAATTTAATTAAAGTAGAATGTCCCATTACATACATCAGGAGCCTAGTCCGTATTTCATCGCGACCAATGGTTCCCCCTTCCTTTCTTTTTTTTCTTTTTCATTTTCGCTGGAGGAGAAAAAGTGCAGGCGCGTCTATATAACCCACTAGCCGAGAGGCATAGTCCCGCGAGGCGAGCTGCGATGCACTTCTGCTACAGCTGTTGCGTTTCTCTGCATCTTTCTGCACGTGCGAGTTTTTGCTTTATATGCGGTAGCAGCGGGGCCTCTTAATACTTTTGACCCTTCCGCTGCCTCTTTATCTTCGCGCGCACCGGTGGTGTGTCTATATATATAGAAATCCTCGCTTTTCCGCTGCTTTTTGAAAACTCTTCTTTCTGCACAAGTGATTTTCATCCCCGCCTTTCGTTTAGCCTACGTCGGGCGATTGACGAGAGAGAAGCCGTGCTCGATTCGGAATTTCATGCTCGCGCGTCGGGCTCGATATTTTTTCGGAGTTCGCGATTCGTTCGTTGCCTTCTTATGGTATCAACGCCCTATCTGCCGATTACGTATGCATGGAACTCGGCGAGTTTTTCGTAACAAGCGTTACACCGCCGGTAGCCCCGTCCAAAACAATGGGTGCACATTCCAGCGTCGTTTGTTCCTCCGCGGGGCCCACCACCGCCTCCTACGCCCCGCGCGGCCCGAAAAAGAGAAGAGCGCGCACTCTACATGGTAGCTCCTCTCTACCTACTTTTTTTTTTCTTCAGCCGCGCAAAGGGCAGTCGTATATTCTTGCCCTGCTCTCGGTCGGCGGCGGAACGGGAGCCCCCCCTGAGTAAAAAGGGGAGCGCGAGAAGAGAGCAGGAGGAGGAGGTGGAGGAGGAGAGACGAAGAAGAAGACCAGGGGCGAGGAACTAGTTATGGTAATGAGGAGATGCAATGATAGCTCCGGCTTTTGCTCTTCCTCTCTCGCTCTTTCTTCCTCCCCTTCAGCGCCTCGGCAATGATCTTCGCGGCATTACCTCCGCGTGCCTCCCGCCGCCTTGTCTACCCGCGGGAGCGAAAGCTTCTTATATAGCCCCTTTTTTTGTTTGTTTAGCAAAAATAAAAAAAGAAAGAAAGAACGAGAGCAACGAGTTCCATCGTGAATTTTCGAACGATTCAATTTTCTCGCGGCGACTTTGCTCCGGCGTCGATCGTAAACCACCGCCCGACGATGTATATGTATATGTACACGTATACATAACTTTTTTTCACCAGGAATCTCGAAGATCCTCCTCCTCCTCCCTCGGCGAAAAATAATTAGATCTCCGACGTCGCCTCCGGGCATTTTTTCGCCTCTTTTTCGGGCTCGAGGTGGGGAATTTAATGGACGATAATGACGTTATGGATGTCATTAAGCGCTTGACGGCTCAAAGATTAATCATTATTCCTGCCGTATCATCTTCGTGGATAATGTAAGGTAATACACTGCGGGGACTTGAAGGGGTTAAATAAAACATCCCGAGCTATAAGTAAATTGTGCGCTTCTGCGTCTATATACTCCCGGTAAAAGTGCACAGGGCCCCAACTACGTCCCCCTGCTCGGGAACGCGCTTAAACCCCATCTGTCGCGTTGCATACTTCATGCGCTTTCATTCGGCGATTGCGGCTATACATCACGCGCTCGTAAGCAAACAAAATTAAACTTTTGCCGGTTATCCAGGGATCTAAGACTTTTCTTTTACCCAAAAATAAAAAAAGAAATGTTTACCGTATATATATACAGGATGTAGGTGAGGTAAGAAGGAGAATAAAAAAAGCACCTTGAAAATCTCGTTGAAATCCGGCGCGCCAGTTCGCACGTTAATTTAAAAAAAAAAAAAAAAAACTAAAAGAAAGGAAAAATCCCGAGGCAGACGCTGGAAAATCCGGGAGCGCCGTGCATGCGCTTCGCATAATGGAAAGCGCGCTGTTCGCCTTAAACGGGATAAATAACTCCGGCGCTTAAAAGCGCGCGCGAGCGCGTCGGCATGCGAAGACTTTAATTGCGACGCGCGATTTCGAGCCCCTCCTCGTGTGTCTTTACCTTCCCTCCCCCCTTTTTTTTACGCGCCAAGTGCTCGCAACCTGCCGGCGTCGGAGGAACCGTAATTTTTCATGGCCCTTTCTTACAGCGTATTTTGACTTGCTCTTCTCCCGTTCTCACTCGATTTTAACGAGTGCCTGCTTCTGTTTATCTCTATTATGCAATTTTCGCGTCTCGTACAGCTCCTGCTGAATTTTCGAAGTTTCGCCCTATTCAAAATGCAAATGGACACACTGTCGAGCGTCGAATTTATCGTAACAGAAATTTCTCCGATTTGATATGTAATATTGCCGCGGCATAAATATTCATACGGTCGTTTCGATAATTCGCCGGGCAAATTGCAGCAGGTCTTCCACGGCGTTGAAAAGGAGGCGAGCCCATAAAGGCTGGCTGCACGCGAGAAAAAGAATTGGCCGCTTCCCGTACATACAAATTGAAAAAGACAATCGCCCGAGTCCGTTTCACGAGAGGCGCTTCAAAGGGGCATATTCGTGCGGCGACCATTCAGCCCGGCGGATTCAAAGATCTCGACGATGGACCGCGACGAGAGGGAAAGGCATGCGGCGGCCTGGCAAAAAAAAAAAAAATTCTTTCACGCTCATATATACCTACTCCCTCCCTCGCGTTGTCGCTGCCTCGTCGGGCTTTATCCTCGCCCCCGGGCTAGCGAAGTTACGAAAATATTGTAATTAGTACTCGGCTCTTTTGTATGCTCGCTTTTTTTTCGCGACCTCGCCCTTATGAGGTAAAAGCCTTTTTTGCCCCGCGCCAAACGCTCGATGGGTGCCGCTTTCCTCCACTTTTCATTAAAATGCGGAAAGCTCGTTGTCACGTAATTATAACATTGTTTGAAACTCGTTTCCATAACTCGACGTTAAACATTTTTTACGACTCTTTCTTTTTCTCCCTTCTCCTACGCCTCTTTTTTTTGCATTTACATGCTAAACATCCTTTATCGCTTTTCTTTATCTCTGCCTTGTTTGCCTCGGGGGCCTCGAGAAGGGAGGTTATTTCTCTCGATTTGTCGTACACCCGCACCGCTCCCTTCGGCACGAATTTATATTTACTCCCGCTCGTTAAACACAATGCGCGCATCAAGCCGCTACCTTTTCGGGTGGGTGAAACAAAAAAAAAAAATGATGAAGCGCGCGCTTTGAAAAAATATTAGCGTACGCATGCCCGCGCCGTATTTCAATCGGGGGGCTTTATTGTTTTGACGTCGATAAAACGCTCCGTTCCCCATCGATATTATTGCGTTATTAATAATCCCGAAACGCCGGGACATGGACACTCGGCAGTCGCCGTTACAACCCTTTACGGCCTCGTCCATGCAAATCGATTCTTCGCCCCGGTGCCCGCGCATGACTCGCCTCTCGCGGAATGACCGTTTCTTCGAATCTCATCCATGCGCCGAGTTTTATTGCTATCGTAAATAATTAATGCCCCGCGCCGACGCCGAGGTCCACGGTGATCGGCATATATAAAAAAAAAATATTTATCGTGCCGATATGGGTTTCGCGGTGAATATATAATTGTACGGTAAAATAGAAAAAGAAAATAGGAATATGTATAAGGAACGCTGATAGACCATATCCACCGTTCGGAAAACCGTCGGCGTTTACGACGATTATAGTGCGCGTCCACCTGTCCGCGGGATATTTTCGATTAACGAGCGCTCGCTCGGCTTATCGAGGCGTCGGGTGCGCTCCCCTCTTTTTTTTTTTTATTTTGTTTGCCCGCCAGACGAGCCAATGATATTTTAATGAGACTCCGCACGCGCGCTTTTATGGCGCCGGGCTATCTGTGTTTTCGCAGGTTCCCGCGGAGCCGAGCCTCCCTCCGATACTACATATATATATCGAGGTTCCGCGGGATACACATTGTAAACGCGAAAAAAGGGGGAAACGAGCAAACAACGATAGCGGCTAAACACAAGCCGCTTACGACAAAGAAATTTAATTTTGCCATCCGCTTTGGTTTTTTTTTTTTTTTTGCTGCTCGCGTCGTTCGTTCTCGAGGAATCAATCGAGGTCGCGCGATAAAACGCCAAAGGTTTTTTAAAGAGGGGTCGCCCTTCCCCGTCCGACAGGCGGTGCTTAGCGATAAGCCTCCGGCTCTAAACAAGCCCGTCGTTTCACTTACGGCTGCGATATTTCGCCGTATCGCGCGCGACTTCCGTCAGCTTCGACGCGAGTGTGCCTGTGCCCTTAGAAAAAAAAAAAAAAAAAAGAGCAAACGGAATCGTAATTCCGGGGACGCTATCGGCGACGCAGCTGCGCTACTCGAAATAGCCTCTGGGGAAGGAATTTACGGCCGGCCATCATAGTGCGCCGAATATCGGGGACCTCGAGGCCTCTCCTGTGTCTTTCGACCGCGAGTTTCCGGTGCCGCCTGCGTCCGCGCGCTTTATCTGCCGCGTCGATTCCGCGGCACTGTATATACGAAAGCAGCGCTTCGACTGTGCGTCGCGGCTTTCCTCGATATACGCACGTCCCGCGCGAAATCCGCCTCGAGACAAAAGGTCCTTTGATGGCGCGATTTAATTGGCCGAATAAATCGGCCGCGGCTTCTCAGCGCGTCCGCGCCGCGATGACTTTATTGAGCTGCGAATGCCCCCCTCGGCTGGAGTCTAATTAAGGGCGAAATGATATTGACACGACAAGTAATTATGTGTTCAAAATAAAGGTAGCGGCCTCGCCTCGATGTTTAATTAAGAGAAAAGATCGCGCGGCGAGTTAAATCGTCCACTTCATATTCAACGGGGGAGGGGAGGAGACAAAAAGGCCTCGGCGGCTCCCCCTTTGCGCGTTTCATCGGCCCTTTTTGTCGCGAATTTCATTGTGATTCAAATGTATCTCCCCAATCCGGCCGTCATCGCTCGCCTTGTATACCCGCCGCGTCTTTTTTTTCTTTTGCCATCGCGGAAATATCAAAGTGCGCCGCGCCCGGTATACATAACAAATTCATACGCGTACCACTTTGAGCTTCATTAACGCTCGGAATTCCGCGACCGGCCCGTTTCAGGTGCCCCTCGCTGGATCATTATTTCAATCAAAATCGAATGTCATTTTCTTTAGTCGCGACTAAAATTAGACTCTGGGAACGTGCAACTATTTATTGAGACTGTTTCTTCCTACTGTATACATACCTTTTATATAATTGCCATTATTACATTTTTATTCTCTACCATTGATAAAAATATTTTTTATACTAAAAACACTTCCAATGAATATTTTTACAATACCTATATCTCTCTTTACTATTTTCACTCGTCCCCATCGTAGAAATGGGATCGACCGTATAGTTTCGGTAAAAGAATAAGGGGACACGGGCCTCCCCACGGAGGAATCGAATTCGGAGGGAACCGACTCGGAAATACCAAGTCGAGCCGATCATAACTCGGCGGAGTTAAAACGCACGCGGGGATCCCGCGACAGCTGCGGACAGACAGTCTTCCCCCGCCGGGGAGACAATCGACTCGCGCAGCCGGCGTCCCGCGGTAATGAGCCGCGATGAAGGCGCAAAAAAGGCGACACCGAACGCGCGCGAAAGGCACAGACCGAGAGGAAAAGGATAAAAGAGAGGGTGAGCGGCTTTTTCCTCCGCGCTCCGATGCGCACCATCGGCGCCCGCTCATTAATCGTTCCCGCGCCAGGCTATCGCGCACCTCGACTTTTGCCTACGCTCGCATTTTTTTGTTCTCTATAAATTCGCTTCGGCTATACGTCGAACGGAAAAAAGGTGCGCCGCTTCTTTCGTTCGGTATTAAATTTCAATTTTCATTTTAATCAGAAGATATAATAATCAGCTGTCATTTCCTTAAAATATGTTTTCAAAATACTTATAGTTTGCTTTGTAGGTCCAGTGATAGCTGATTCTAGTGGAATTTTTTTGAAAATATGCAACGTTTCTTAAAAATGTACATAGTTTTGCCATCATTAATTGTCTAGCACCTACAGATTTTCAAAATTCCATCAGAATTAACTATCACCGTGTGTATATTGAATGTAATTCATTATTTTTTTTTTTATTATATTAATTTGAGCAGAGTAACGAGTTATTTTAGATGCAAATAATTAAACTCGCTATGATTCAGTGAGCAATTAAGCCAGCGTAAAAAAAAGGCGCAATGTCGCAGCTGCGCATAAGTCACGGCATAAATTAAGCTTTTCACGGGGGCGCGAAGGAGGTTAACGCGGCAAATCCGAATCGAGGATCCGCGAGGGTAAACGTTCCGTGCTACCGGCGCGTTTATTTCTGCGCTCCTCGTGTTTGTTCTCGCTATATTCCGGTGCGCTCGCGCTTCGCTCGCATGGCCGAGGAGCTGGCAAAATGACGCGCGACGCGCCGCACGACATCCGTCGCTTTTTGCCCTCGCGTGCCGGAAATATGACGGCCGAGGTCCTCGCCAGACTCTCCCTACCCTCCTTTCTCTTCTCTTTTTCTCTCCCCGCGGGGCGCAATCGTCCCTCTCGCCGCGACGCGTTATATACCGCTGTTTCGCTAATTGAGAAGCCGGCCGCCGACGGACCTTTTTTTTTTATTCGCCTCGGACGAATGCGATCGCCGCGATTAACGAGCTAGCCGAGTCGTCAATTATCTAGCTTGATTTACACCCCCTACCCCTTTCGACTCGTGGAATTTAATTTAACGACGGCAGGTGCGTACGACGCGTTCTTCCAGTCGATCGAGCGCTTCTATTTCGAGGAGTTCTAATGGAGCGTCGTTAGGTGAATCGGTTATAATGTAAAAAAAAATGTTACTTTCGGCCGGTGCGGTGCGGGCGCGCGCCGTAAATACAAACGGTGGAGTCGCCGCGGGATCGTTTGAATTTTTTTTCCGGCCTCGCACGTGCCACCGCACGGCGACACCTTCCCTCCTGGCGGCTCTCTCTGATGCCTCATTTCTAATACGCCCAACGCGTTCCCCGGCATCTCGCGCCCCCTTTCAATTAAGCCGATTCGTGGAAATCGCTTCCGAGAGCGAACCGAGGCATTCGACGAGCGTCGACGCTGTCTTCCTGTCGGCTTCGCGCTCTCCGCTTTTTTCTCGAGCTCCAGCGGATGGAATATTCAAGGCGTCGCGTTCAATTTGCTGGAATCGTTTCTCACGTTTGCCCGGGCTTATTTTCTATTCACGTCGCTCCTCCTGCACTTTTTTTTTAAATGCGTGATAAATTGAGCTATTCATTTTTTTTACAGTCATTCGAATGTTTCTATTAAAAAAAAAAAAACAACTATTCGTCTAAAGTATTATGAATTGTTCCAATAATGTAAGACAGTATTTTCTTAAAGATAGCATCGAAAAAGATATTTTGAGTAAAATTGATACCTCTCGTTATTTTGATCGGTGTATCATACTCAAACAACGGGTAGCGATTAGAAATTCAATGTAGCGGCTTACACGCTCCGAGGCATTGTCATCGGCGGAAGAAAAATTACAAGTGCCGTGTAACATCGGCGTACCGGTTAAAATGCCAACTTATCCTCACCGATCTAGAATAGTTTCTGGTGTAACAAGCGGCGCGAACGTAATTATTCAAAACAGCGAATACAGACGGACACACCGACCGATCGTGCCGATAAGCTAACGAGACAAGCCCCCCACTCATCCCCCCACGTCGGCATACGACTAAAAAAATACGACCACGTGACGTGTCACTAATTCCTCCGAAAATGCTAATTCGAGGATCTCCAATGAAAGAAGAAATTGGACAGCTGGCGATGTTGTTTTTCGCCGGCCGTTGACTCTTCGACGGTGTTATCTTTACGAGGCCCTCCGACATCCTTTTATGTAAAGTACGCACTTTTTCGCGGGGCGGCGTCGCGCGCAGGTCGCGCGTAACGAGCCTCTTCGGTTTTTCTCGAATCGCGATAGAATCGTTCCGCCCTGCAGAAATTTAAATGTGCATTTTTTTCTCCCCCGCCTCTGCTTTTTTTTCGGTACGCGCGCGGACCGCTTATCGGCCGGAAACGCGCCGGCCGTCGAAGCAAAGGGAAAATTAGCATACGCACTATTTTGCCGCTCGCAAAAAACTTTGTGAATTTTCGCACTACACGTGAGGAGTGTGCAGTTGCCGCGGGCGTTGAAAAATTACGAGCGCCGAAGGGGGAATGTGTTCATTATTATTGGACGAAGCCCTCGGGATAATTTTGTAAAGTGTCTCGCTTTAAATAATGTAAGGCATACCGGCCGCATGAATAAGTCATGATTAATTAACTTTTCAACAATCGGGGAATAAAAGAAGAGAAAAAACGAGGCTGAAG
>JAWWEP010000001.1:9662705-9684931 GCA_035582995.1 Sycophila quercilanae
TCAAAACTATGCATTAATTAGACTAAAGCATTATTCATAATCTAAGCATAAATTGTACCAATCTTTTTTACATGGGATGCCATGTACTACTCTCTAAACGTGACTATTTTAGTATATATATATTTTTTTAGTCGTTTATTTGAATAACAGTCTATAAAAGCTTATGCCATCGCATCTATATATAAAACTCGATTGTACGAATTTATTCATCGACTGCAATATCATCAGAAATGTATCAGTTTCATAAATACATATCAACAACTCAGCATCAGAACACGAAAAGCTCGAGCATATCCGTAATAGCCGGAGCAACGCTTTTACATGACTTATTCATCGGTCATCTCTTTCGCCTCGGATCAATTAAGGCCTGCACTTTCCGGTAAAGCTGTTTTTTACTTTCTATTTTTAATTTTTAATCGAGCCTGCTCGCGCAATCGCAAATCGAGCGATTGGCCCTGATCTCCCCCCGCTCGTTAATAAACGCACCGGCGATGGACGAGGATATCGGCTCCGATATAATATGTCCGGGTAAAAATGCCCTCGTGTACGACGCGCGCGTATATGCAAATGCTCGCGTGTTCCTTGAGTCCGGCACTCGTGTATACACGGCGACTCGTCGGGGCCGAAAAGTTCGCCGATGACTTATCGCCGTACACACGCGCGAATCCGAATTGTCGCTGTGAAACGCGCGTTTTCCCTCTCTCTCCTCTCACATTATCCATCTGTTTTTTTTTTTTAAACTTTTTTTTTTAAGCGCTTATGTTTATTTATCGAGAAATAACACGTCGACTACATGGGATGAAGTATGAGTGACTCGTTTCGCACTGGCGCTCATTTTGTTTTTAAATTATTCGCTGTCAACGACGGCGATTCCGCCTGACGAAACGTAGAAAAAACAAACACTCGGTCATTTCCGCCTCTCTTCTCCGGGGATCGAGAGATGGACCGGAGACTCGCGGGTGTGGACCAAAGGCTTCGCGTATCGGATTTACGTCATGGCGATGAATGTTTCTCTCTCGTTAATGGGATCGCTAATATAAGCACTCAAAATTAATTGATCGGTGCGCGTGTCGAACGAAAATTTTACGTAACGCCGATACAAAAGTTTTACGCGTCCGCGAGAATTTGACGAGTGCGCGCCGTTCTCCGCGGCTAATGAATGCACCGCGCGCGCGTCTCTGATGCCGTTTGCATATTTGGCGTTGAATTTTCTTTGACATTTTCATCAGGGCATTTTTATAATGTCTCGCCGGGTGAATTAATGCGTCGCTCGTTGACGATATTCGGACTGAATTAAAGTCAAGCCTTTTTTTCATTATGAATAACAAAGTTTGCGCGCTAAATGAACCCCTTCGTGAATTACTATAGCCTTTGAAATGACCTCGTGTTTTTTATTTCTTTTTTTTTTAAGCCCGGCAAAAACGCGCGATAATTATTTTTCACACCGACATAAAAAAAATTCACTAATCGAATCTAATCATTGGATTTCACGCTTCGGACATTAAAGGTTTTTTTTTGCGTCCTTCGAGAAAAAAAGAAAATACAATGGCAACCGGGTGGTACCGTTGTATCGACCTCTCGCGAAGAACACGTAACAGCGGCTCGGAAGCTAACGAAGCGTCGGTATTTCGTGCGCGCGTAAATCGTTGGATGAATTATACGCTTTTTTTTTTGAAAAAAACAAAAAGAAAAAAAGGGAAGCACGATAGCCGTTATCTCGCACGCTGTTATATACCGATGATTCAGGATCCCAGGCACGCGGCGAGTCTCGCGTGTCGTGACTCCCTTATCAATTTCGCCCGATTATTTCGCAGTCGGCGAGATTGAATTGAAGCTGTCGATTCAACGTTGAGGAGGCCGCGTTTGTGTAATTTAATTTGGCTGAGTGCGCGTTGAATTAGAGGAGGCGAGGTCAATTGATAAACGATCGACGAGCCCGCGATGCTTTTTATAGGACTTCGAGGGCCACTGTTGAAACGGACCACGAAAAATTTTTCCTCCGGTATATCCTTTGCGAATCAAATTTTCCATATTATAGAAGAACAATGGCACGTTTCAACAATGGCCAACGAAGAAAAAGTGTATTTTAGCGCGCTAAGCGTGCGACGAGCTCACTAAAAAGCATAAAATCAAGAGGAGACGAGGGGGAGTCGCAGGCACGTCGGGATAAGAAAAACAGGAGAGGAGAGCGCGCGAGAGAATGAAATGCAGTTTGCGCGAGCTGTGTATAATGCAGGCCGCGTATGTGCCCCGCGAGCGCACGCTCCTGGGGGAAACCGGTTTCGCGAATGCGCATTAATTATGAATTGTTCGTTTCGTTCAATTTTTCTCCCCGCTCTCTTTTCTCTTCCCCTCCCCTGCCCCTAACGTTCGTTTAATAGATGAAAAACTCGAAGTCATTATGAATATACGTGAACCGGGTCGAGCGCGTAATCGAGACGCGTAATGGTAATTGTGCATACGGTAAAAGCGTGCATTTCAATTTTTCCTTACGGTAGCTCTCGCGCGGATGGCAATTTCCTCCACTCGCCGTATAAATAAAACGCTGCCGCCGCTGTCGCGCGCGCAGCCATTGATTTCGAAAAAAAAAACCACCACCAAGCGCTCGGCGGCGTTTCGAAAACCCGTTCCGCATAATGCCACCTCTTAAGAGTCCCTTCATTTCACGTGAAACTCGAAACCGCTCCGTAATGATAGCCCATTAATTTTTAGTTTGCCCTATCAAAGTGCCTTTTCAGTCAATACGAGAACACGTCGGGCGTGCATAATGCGATCTCATAATTCATCCGAGTCCCGACTTAATTATTCCATTTCCCGAAAGATCGGCGATCGTGTCTTGCGTAACCTGCGTATTTTCCTCGATGCTTTGTCGGACAATTAAAGCTCGACATACACATATCTATAGAAATAAGAATTCCACGCCGTCAGAGGAGCGTACAAAGAAAGCGCCCAGTGCACGCGAGGGGTATATATATATATATATATATAAAAAAAAAGAAAGGCTATAGCTGCTCTTGCGGCCAATTAGAAGAGAGCGAGGTGACGGTGCGGGGAGAGAAAGGCCTTGAATCGAAAAATCATCGATGCGTCTCGCGCGCGCTTTTGTCAACTGACTGCACTTCCGGTCTGGCGTGTCTGAAAGCTAATTAGGAGAGGCAAGAGAGAAGGCCGCGCGTCTTCGGCCGTGTACAAGGTATACCTGTATCGGAGTCCCGTGACATTTGGGCGGCGGTCGATGTGTGCCGGTGCGTGTCAATCGAGATGACGTAATTGGCGTAATTGCTTCTACGTGTAGCGCCGTCACAGAGGCTTTTGCTCTCAGGATCTCGGCCGCTCACTTCTGTGCGGCGGTTCGCCTCTCTCCCCTCGCTCCATTCGATTCCCATTGACGGATTTAGCGACGTGCGTCGCCCTGCGGAATCTCCGGGATAACGGCGATTGCGTTTGTCACTCGATCTCGTAATGCCCCTAGCCCCCGAGAATATCTCCGCTATTGTTTTAAGTCCGACCGTTTATCGTCGAATCCGTCAGCTTCACTCAGCTTCAGACTTGACGGACGACGTTTAATTCCACTCTTTCTGTGTCATCAAACATTGTACCTTGCGTTTTTTTTTTGTTTTTTTTTTCTTTGTTTTTAATGCCCACGATGTAAAGAGTACATTGTACATCACAGGAGCTGCCGGGAGGGCGAGATTTATTTAACGGATGATTAAAAAGACGCATTCGGGAAGAGTACAATGAAATAATAAGCCTCGCTGAACAAGTAGCGGGCATAAACATTCGTGGCAATTATCATCGAGCGCATTCTTTCTATCTTTTTTTTTAAAGCCGTTGCCGTAGGAACGCTCCTTTGGGCCTCCCGCATTCACGCGCCTCCTCCCCGGAGCGTCATCAATTTCGCACACGCAAACGCGGGAAATTTCTCCTCCGTCGTTCCGTTATTTTTTCTTCTTCTCTCTCGTGCCTTTTTTTCGGTGGGCGGGAAGGCCGCAGGGGCCATGGCGCGCAATTCAAGTTTCGCGGTTCGCCCGCTCCTTAATTACCAGGGCGAGTTCGCTTTTTCCGCGGTCGCCGCTCGTTAACGAGGGCGACTCCGGCCGACGGGGGGAAGGAGGAAATGAAATGAAATCATGCTCGTTTCCCGAAAAACGAAACGAGGACTAGATTACGCGGAGATTTCGCTGATTCGACCGTGAGCTTTCGCTCTTTCTCTCTCTGCCTCGCTCTCAGCCCGAGAAAGAGTATGACTTAACTAAATTGTTTCGAACGGCGGACCACCGCCACCGCCGCACCATCCCTTTGTAATGGCTCGCGCGCGACGATCTCCCCTTCGGACGAATAAATTCGAGGAGTTTTTAGCCAACTTTGACCGTTTAATTCTCGCTCGCTCTACCCCCGCAAAAAGTCCATGCGGTTTTAAATGAGTGTCCCACCGAGGGGAAGTATAATTTTCTAATTAATTCTAAACCCAAAGGTTGTTCTTTGGAATACGGAAAGGGGAGAAAAGGAAAACAGCGAGAAATATTCACGCAGTCGAGTATGGAGCTATACGAAAACGGATGGAAAAAGGGCCGAGAACAAACGAAACTTGGCGATGCGGCAAGGTGGAGCCAAACGTATATATTATATACATACCTACACACAGAGCAGTTCCGCGTCGTAACGCGCGCACACATGCGCGCACTCGGGCGCACGTGAAATTCACGGGGGTGGGTAAAAATACGCTCGCCACTTCCGACGAGCGGAAATTGAAGAAGCGCCGCGGCGCGCGAAATTATTTATTACTTTATCCGCAGCTCTCTTCTCTCTTTCCCTGCGCGTAGCCCGCCTGCAGACAGTCAGACGCGAGCCTCCCCCGCAGCCTCCGTGTGTGTATACATACGGGAAAAACGAAATTTTATTCCGGGACTTGATCATTTTTCTTTCATTCTCTGTCCTACTCGGGGCCAACTTAAACTGCGTGTCTATGAATGTACCGCGAGGCTGAGTTACGAGCTGCTTTAATGGTTTAGATAAAAATCGAAGTGTATATGTGTATGCACCGGCGTCGTTACGAAAACTTATATCGCGCCCCGGTGTCACATCCTTTTTGCCCTCGCGCTCCACCTACACTTTCCTTCGCGAATGATTAGTGACTCGCGTTCGTGTGTATCGCTCCTTATGCTCTTCGTCCCTCGGGTAAATTATTACCGATGTAATTTACTGTACTCCGCTTGCACTTACTATACCCGCAAGCTCCTTTTTCTTGCATAAAGCTGCACGTGTATATATAAAAATACAAGTACATTATGATTATAGTATGAAAAAAAAAATTGTAAAAAAGAACTATCCACCTTATGCAAAAAAAGAAAATCGATTAATTTCTATATCGATTATCACGGTATAAAAACGGTAAATCAGAGAACGTCGTCTCACGGTGTGCTTTTTATCATACATTATTCCGCTTTATTCCTCCCTTTTACCGGGCACGTATGGGTGAACGAGCGGTTGGAGGGCGCCTGCAGCAGAGGGAAACCAATATTCGCCGGGTCAGAGTTCAAAGCCGATGAGGATGCACTGGGCTGCTTCTTACGGTCAAAAAGACGCTCGCCAAACGATAAAAAATAAAATGCGACGCCGCGAGAAATCGCGATCGGCGATAATTTGTCATCTCGTAACGGATTTCAAATCAAACACCCACCCCTCGTAAATCCAATGGATACTTAAAGAGCTCGGGACCGTCGGGCTCGTAATGGCGACGTTTAAATTACGATGTTTCATAACTCAATGTTTTATTATATTGCATAAAACAAAGTTATTTTACAATCTTTCGATCTTTTATATTCTCTATCTATCCATAGTTCGCTCTTTTGCTACTTTTTTTTGCCCCATCGTCTGCTCTTTATTATTCTTCCACTGGCTCTCGCCGTTCTCTCTCTTCTTCTTTTCCGTTCGCCAACTCCACGACCCAATCTACGTTGGACTGCTTGAAAAATTATGACCGGTGGGAAGGAGCTGCAGAGATTAGTCCCCGAAGAATGGCCCCCGGATAAATTAGATGCGCGGCCGCGTGTCGAAGATGAGGCGAGCAAGATAGAGAGAAAAAAAAAAGCCGAGAGATCCGTGGTCTCCAGGTATTCGGCGCAGGTTATTAAAATTTCACTCAATCGACTATTCCCTCGTCGTGGTCTATCGAATTCTGCATTCCGAGTGCAACTTTAATTATTAATGCGAGGAAAAAAATTAATTGAAAAACGTGCATTTTAGAATCCTTGATGACCATAAAAAAGTTAATAGTCTAGTATTTAGCGTTTCTTCTCAGAAAACAGTTTTACGTCTTATTTTAATGAATTTTATTCTCTCTTCGACAATGGATTTTGTTCGCAAAAACTTTAAAATATTCGCAGCGAAAGTTATTTTACTACATTATATTCTATTTTTTCACTGATAATAAAATTGCAGTAACAGTTGCGTTGGCCTTACAACAATTATGAACTTATTACAATATAGATGTTATAATGTAGATAGGAATAATGGATTGCATTCGCGTTTCATTGAATTCGGGATTCCGCTACTTAGCCGAAATGCTCTCCTTTTATCCGGCTAAAACCGCGCACTTCGCTAAAGCCTCATTAGCAGTCATTCTTCTAGTCTGAAAGCGAACTGGCTAAAGCTCGGTTATTACCCCCGGCAACGACATTCAGCAAACAAAACGCCCGCGAGTTTTCTTTAATTACAGCGAGCGGCGAAAAAGGGGGGCAAGGAGGCGGCCGCCGCGTCGAGTGAAAAAAAGTCGCGCTCCTTCTTTTCCTCCCTCTTTTTTTTCCACCGTACCGCGACTCCTTTCCGCGCGACACGCGCGCGTTTCGTGCAGCACCAAGAAGGCGGTCGGAGAGAGTAAAGAAATAAGAATGAAAAAAAAGAACTGCAGCGCTACCCTGGCGTTGCATGTCGCGCGGCAAAAAGGTAGGTGCGCGTGACTCGGGACACCCGAGTCGAAATTAAATTTTAATAAAGGCGCCTAAAGAAGGGCCATTTAATTGTATCGGGCGCGAGAATCCCAGGCGCAAAAACCTGTCCTCGAAAAATGCGGATTAACTAAGCCCCCGCGGGGGGAGTGAAGAGAGAGAGGCCGGCCTTCACCGCGCGCTCCTCAAGGTGATGCGCCTCCTTTTTTTTTTTAACTCTCGTCCTCTCTCCAGTTGTCCGCACGATTTTTGCCGCGTCCCGGGTGTCGCTTTGCGGGCGTTGCGGCTTCGTCGAGCGCGGGTGTTGGCTTTCGCGGCAAGTGTCATTTTCGTGGCCGTAAGGGGATATCGCGGGACTCGGAGTGATTTCGACGGGGTGGAATGTACCTGTGCGTGCCGGTAAACAACGTGGAGACCGCTCGGCGGTCGCTTTTATCGGAGCCCTTTAAATCCGACACGTTCGCACATTTGGCGGGAATTTTGCGATCTTTTCAACAATACCGGTGGTACCTCGAACGGCTCAATTAATGAGTATTAACGTGGAGATGCACAAAACCAGGAGAGAGGGTTGGCTGACATCGGCTCTTAATTATTCCGCGAAATCGCATTCCGTCCTCACAAAAGCGCATTCCCCCCCGTCGGACGCTCGGCAGAAGAAAGAGTGTAAAAAGAAAGATCGCCGACCCGATGGACTTCGCCACCTTCTAGTCCGGCGCGTGATGCCGTGTCGCAGGTGCGATCGTGAAAGACTATTTCTCTCCCTCCTCCCGCCCCCGTTCTCTTTCTCGCTCACCACCTTTTTTTCCTTTTCTTTTCCCCTTCGCCTCCCTCTCACGCCTTAACTACTTTTCTATTTATAATCCTTCTACTTCGACGATTTTCCTCTTTATCGCTCCCGCTAGTATCGCTGCTTTATATTCAATTTCTTATTTTTTTCTTTTATAGGCACGTATTTTTTATGTTTTATGCTATTTTTTTTAGTTTCTCTCCCTTTGCCACGGCGTCACTTTAAAGGGAGCAAGCACTTTTGAGAGAATAAGTGAGTAGTGGCAAATTCTCATGAGTGGAAAAATACCTCATAACTGAGTTTTACTGCGATTTCACTTATTCTGCGTTGTCAGAAAAGTTTTACAGACTACGTGCAATGGAGGTATAAACTGTCTTAAATGAGCCAATTTACGAGAGCATACTTTCTAGATACCATTTTTATTAACAAGGAATTTATGAAATTCATCGATGTAAGATAAAAAAAGAAAAATTAAAATGAACGGCAAATTTGTTAAAAAATGTTCTCTCAAGCAAAAGCGTTCCGGTATGACGGCGCGACAATCCACCTTTCTTTCTCGGCGCGCGAGAGAGACCGTTACGCGCGAGAACGTCGACGTCGCGACAAAAGGAAGGAGGTAGAGAGCGGAGGACCGAGAGGAAGGGGAGGAGGAGGGAGCCTGCGGCCGGCTCCGCTTTTTGCCCGGGGGTGGTCTCTTCCTGCCGCGGTTTTTTCCTCTTGTTTCGCCGTGCCCGAGACGTGGCCTTGGCGCGGCTCCGTTTTCACGTTCGCCACACGTCGCGCCGCCGGCGAACAATGCCGCCGCGCGATATAAACTCGCCGGAGCCACGCGGTAGCGCGCCTATAAACCATACGGCGCTGATTGGCCCGCTCGCCCCGTCGGCTACCGCAAAAGAGCCGCGCGTGGGTGGGGCAGCTGCATGCCGGCCGAAGATTGAATTACGGAAAGAGATCGAGCGCGCAAAGTGTGCGCGCCCCCGAATCGCTTTAATTATCACTCGGTATATATACGTGCGCCGCGTTATTGATGCGGGCGCCTTTTGTCCGACGCGCCTGCCGAGCACTGCAATCCTTTACCGCTTCATTAATGCGCGCGGGTATATCTCTCCCGCGCAAATTGAAGATAGTACAGTACCCCTACTGCGATCGGCGCCGCTGCTGCTGGTGCTTCATTCTTTAATTTCTTTCTTTTTTTTTTTTTGGTCGATCTTAACAGAGCGTCGAGCCTGTTAACGCGCTCTTTATTATTTTTAATTGAGCCTCGGTGTTTATTGCGCGTTATACGAGCTCCGCTTCGATTCCTCGTTTTGCGCAAGTGGGGTTTATTAGACGCTCTCGAATTATATTTTACAGATACATTTTATACGCCCGCTGTAGCGGCGCGCATATAATTACGGCGGCAGTAAAGAGTGTCGTTAAAGAATCGACCAGTCAAATATAAAGCGTCCGATCGTATATATCGATGGCATTCCAGAGGCTTTAAAAATCCACTCAAGTAGTACGAAAATAAACGGGTGAAAGCTTAAAGAAATAAAAAGTGCGACAACGACGGTACTTATACGTATAACGTATATATAGATTTCGAGTGCATAAGCGCGATGCAGTGTATAATCCGTCGAGTGATACAGGAATATCGGGCGAGCAAATTCACGACACCTGATACGCACACGTCGTAATAACGTCCCAAGCGTGGTTTGATCGAAGATGCTTGGTGCTATACGTTGTCAGCTGGTCTCACGGGGTGAATGAAGGCATCGTTCCTTCATTCAGCCGCGACGTCAATGAGCTCGCCGCTCGCATGAATAATTCGGCCGTAAACACGCGGCGCCGCTCTCGGAGCCGAGCGTTTTCAATATTTACCAGCCGGGGCTAGGCGAATAATTGTGTGAATATTGCAAGCGACGGACGACAGCCGACCCGCCGAGCGATTTCATCTGTATGCCGGGGACGGATGCTGTGTCCCTGGTATGCCCCGAAACAACGAGCGTTGCTTCGTTTATTTTCGGAGCCGTGAGATTACTTGATACGGCAGGACCAGGCGGATTGCTATAATAAATGTAAGGCAATTCGACGACGCGGATACAGCTGCGATGAAATCGATGGATTCGCTCTATTTCTGGACGTGTCCTATTTTTTTTTTAAGGCTCATGCTTATTGTACATTAAGTAGAGTTTGCGTCAGAAAAAGTAACGACGTTTAGGGTGTATTATATAATGACGCGGATACATTTTACAATTCACGATCGTTAAAAACTGAATTAATTTCCGCTGGGTTACATACTCTCCCAGCTTTTTGCTAAAAAATCTGCGTAACAGCCTGTCAGGTGGCTTTCTCACAGTGGCCACTATTTCACGCCTCGATATAAATATTTTAATGTCCAGCTGCAAAAAAAGCTTGTAAGGTAGTGGCAGCGGCCATTACAAATTCCTGTTGTGTTTTCTTTTTCTTTCGTTTTTTTTTTTTTTTGTTTTTTAAAGCGTCACGTAAGTGTCGTATCACGGATGGAAATTAAATTAACGAGCCGTCCGTTCTCTTCTTGTTGCAGGACCGCCACGTGAAAGGTGCCAACCGGGATCCGCAGATGGACTCGAGCCAGGATTACCACTTGCAGTCCGGCTACGAGAATAAGACGCATACCGTCCTGCGGTTCAATCGCCGCTACGACACCTGTGATCCCCGGGACCTCAAAATTACGGTGAGTCACCCCTTGGGACTTTAATTAAGCCGCCCTTTGAAATCTTAATTGAATTTCCGAGGTGAAAGTTGCCGGGCCCCGCGTATCCCGCTTTTAATTGCGCGCAAGTACCCTTGTATTATGCGACGGCGGCCCACGCCGTCCGCAGTGCACATAGACTGCATATACTGGCCATCTTAGCGGACTTTCTCGTCCAGAAGCGACGGCATAACAACGGCTTAATTCGCGCGTTCGCGAGACGAATCGCAATCAATTGCGCCTCGAGAGAGAGAGGCTGCCTTAAAACGAGGGTGGGAGAGCAAAAAGGAGCGGCTGACACCTCGACGGACGAGGCTCCGAGGGCGAAATAAAAGCCGAGTAAAAGTGGCAATTACGCATTCGGCTCGAGTGACGGACGCGCGGGAAATCCGAGAAATTTTCGCTGCGCCTCTTCTTATATTGTTGCCCGGGCAGGACGTCGGCTACCCGCGGCTACCGTTCGTTATCTCGTTATTCCTCCGGAGCAAATACGCGGCTCTGCGGTCGGGACGCTCCGACCGAGCGAACGACCGGTTCGCTACGTCGGCCGGTATTACGCGTCAATAAAAATCAGCGAAGCGTCGAGACCGGCGTGTACACGACGCCTCCTCTCTCTCTCTCTTTTTCTCTCTTGTCCCTAAGTATCCTCCCCCCCGCTCTCGGCGTATACTCTCCTTTTTCATCCTCGAGGATCGCGCGCTCCTCTTGCTTTTTTTTCGCGCGCCGCTCCTTCATATTTCCATCGAGCGCGGCCCTCCCTTCTTGCCGCTCGTTTTTACGACTTTTTTACATGTACACCCGAGAGGAGAGAAAGAGACAGCGAAGGATCTTTCACACTCGACTGCCCTCCGGCCGCTCGATCCACTCTCCGGGATCCTCTCCCTCCCACGGCGCGTCCCTCTTCTTATTTTTCTTTTCTTCTTTTTGTTATTTTCTCCTCGCCGAGTCGTCCCCGGCGCACCGCAGATTGCGCCGTTTTATAGTTTGCTTAAAATCGTTACGATTTCCCTCATTCAGCGGCCCATTAAAGCCTCGTAAAGAAGGCGAGCGGCGCGCGCGACTCGCGATTTTTCAAAAGGGATATCGCTCGTTCGCCCGGACACCCTATGACGAGGTGGGAAGGAGCAAAAAATAGCGACAGAGAGCGAGAGAGAAGAAGGGAGAGGAGCCGTGGAAGGATACAGGCGCGAATAAATTGAATAAAAGCGCCGGCGAGAAAGAGAGAGTGCGCCGGGGCTCTTTGTGTCTGGGCGGAGAAAGAGCCGGCGCACTTTCATTTGGCAAAGTGAATCTCGCTTATTACCGGCGTTCGATCGCGAGAGCTCGCCTGGCCCTTCGGGCTATTCCGGCCGCCGCCCTATCTGCGCTGGTCCTTTGTCGCCGTCGCCGCGCACACCCCTTTTTTTCTCTCTCACCCCCACATCCATCCAGTCGCGACCACCACCCTCGAGTCCATAAAGTGCAGGACTCTTTGAATGACGACGCGACCGGAGTAGGCTTTCTTTATTCCCTATCCCTTGCCTCTCGCTCTCGATTCGAAGACCGTCAAAGCTGCCCGGCCTCTATTTTATTAAGAACGAGGGCGCGCCGTATAAAACGCAGTCCGGCGATTCTAATCTGTCGCACTACCCCTTTCTCGTCGCCTTATCTCCGCTTCCTTCGGAATGGGACGCGATGCTCCGATTTGGCGAAGAGAGAGCGAGTCACCCTCGACACACATTCGGACGGAAAAGCTCGTAAACAACCGACGGACCTGATTATCTTATCAACGGCACTTAAATATATTTAAACGTTTGTACACACATTTACACGGAAAGTCACGCGATGCCCTAATCGCGAGGAGAAACGCACTGTTTTCACCGGGAAATAAGGGTAAATTTCTTTTCGCACTCAATAAAGCGTGAGAAAAAATGCACCTCGCAATTTCTAGCCATACTTATAAATATACTTGTACGATATATCGTCCTCTGTAATGAAGAAAAGCACATTAAAAAAAGCCTATTTTAATCAGCCATTTTTAAAGCACTAGAGTAAAGTAAAACCTTTCAAAACCTGATAAAGTTACGGTACCACACGAATTATACCACAAGTTTAGCAGGCTCTGGAAGTGTTTATTTTATCTCTCCAAATTCCATTCAGTGGAATTTCACTATAATTCAGTGCATTTTCACTATTTTGCAGTCCAGATTAGTTCAAACCAGTGAACATGAATTGATCTGGACTGCGGAAAGTAGTGAAATTCCACTGAATGGAATTTGGATACTCTTGTGCTTAAAAAATGGCAGATTAAAATAGATCTTTTTTGAAATGTCCTTTTCTTCGTTAGATATGACAATACGTATACTTGTAGCTGTGGATATACGGAGGAATCCTACTACTTTGGAAGGAGGGAAAAAAAAGGTGGCAGCCCCTCGTAACAAGGCGAGACGGCGACGCGCCACTCCCTCCTTAAAATTCGCCCCTCGCGCCCTCCTCATTGGCCGCGGCGCGGCTCCCTCTCGGCCCGATAGCGATCGGATCGCGTGCGGAGGCGCGCGTATATCGCCTCCTCCGCGGCGCGACTATCAGCACCGGGTTATCTGCGCTCGGGACGCCTCTTGTGCGCGCAAGCGTACACATCACCTGAGTCGGGCGCGCGGCGATAACATCGGCTTTTCCCGCGGCGCGCCGGTTGAAAACTCGGCGAGACGTTGCGTGCCGCGAGCTTGTGGCTTCTCTCCTCTCGAGCTTTTCGCGCTAAATAGACTCGGGAACGAGACGGGACTGCCGTGGTTTCCGTTCATTTTCAGCGTGCTGCCTCAGATTGAATTGAGAAATTCGCTTGCTGTCTTAAGAGTTCGAACATCGAGTCGATTGACACTAGGAGAAGGAGGAGGAGGAGAAAAAAGCGGTTCTCAAGGAGGGACAAAAGCTCGGCAAAAAGAGCCGTTGGCAGGACTCTCTTGCGGCGAGTGGAGGGAAAAAATTCACACGTGGCGGACGTGAGTCGACAGGCGAGTCGCCGGGTAAGCGAGAGAGACGTAGCGCCGGTTGCCTCCTCCTCCTTCTCAGCTTGGCCTTTTTTTCTTTCTCGCGCGCGATGGCTTCGCCGAGCGGATATCGCTTAATTACGGGCCGTTCGCTAAATCGACGAAATAGATCGATCGATCGCGCCATCGGCCGGGGGAACGGCTCCTGGAAGAACTGCGGAGTTGTCGCTTTAATGGACTGCGGCACGTCCGCTGACGTCCTTCTTTTTTTTCGAGCAACGGTACGCCTCCTCGAGGTAGGCATAAGGGCGATCGGTCGATCGCTTCTCAGTCTCGTTGCTTATAAGCGCGGCTACTGCTATACAATTTCGCAAGTGCCCGGGCGATCGAAAATAATTTGCGGGAATAGAGAAGGGGGCGGACCGCTCGGGTTGAATACAACGAAAGGCACTCGAAGGAGGTGTCAGACGTCTGCTGCCTTGCCGAAAAACTCGAGACGATGCTTTATATAAATCGGAGCCGCTAAATTTCGCGCTCAGACGCTCGCGTCGCCTTCGCGGCCAGACGCACCTCTCGAAGCCCGAAGTGGAAGAAGACGACTAGAGACAGCCGTCAGTTACGCGTCAAATATACGGAGAAGTCGAGCTATTCTCTCTCGCTTTTTCTCTTTTACGGCCACATCGATCGTAGGTACCCGCAGTCTCGCCGGCTCCCTCTCCTTTTTTTTCTATAATTTAATGCCCCCGTTTTCCTTTGAGATCCTCGCCGGGATGGTCTAGTCGATCGTCCGTTATAATCTCCCGAGATCGGGTTGACTCGGAGCCAAAGATATTCCCGGAATGCTTGATCGTTTTCGCGGTAGCTCCTGCTCCTTCTCGGAATTCTCATACATTGTGCAAACGAACTTTTGATGCTGATGAATATTTACTGGTATAACAGTTTATGAATTTAATTATTCAGTTTTTCTGAATAAATAAACTTGCTGTTACCACTTATTTACTGTCAGCATAGTATGCTTACACTACTTAATTCACTCTTGCGTTTTTCAAAGTATATATATCTTACGTCGTGTGAAAGTGAAGCGAAGAAAATAAAAATTTCTTTTTGATATAAAAGCGCACGCACCGAATAAATTTGCATCGACGGAAGCAAATACTGTAACCGATAATAAAGCGACGACGGGCAGGATCTCGGAAGAAGGGCATTGTTATTCGAGCCGACGCGGGGGGATTAATCGAATGAGCGTCAAATTAAGCGCGCGGCCTGGTCGACGCTCTGCAGGGCTCTCATTCTCCCTCGGAGGCGTTTTACGGGCTGGCGCTCGGACCTCGATCGGACGTTAATATTGCGTGACCGCTGGAGCCGGGAGTCGCGCGCATTAATGCCGCACGGAGATCGCCGCGAGCGTCGCCTGCCGCACGACACGGAATTAATACCGCAAGGTGCACCGCCGCTCGCATTTTCCCGCACGGTTCTCTCCCTCCTCGCTTCCTTCTTTTTTTCTTTCTTTTTTTTTTTTTAACCAAGTGCTTTTATAACCACGCCCCCTTCTTTCTGCATTCCTTCGACAAAGCAAAAATACCGATGTACTTTGCGGAGCAGATCGTACGGGTTTAAGGTACGGCCGGTGCAGTTTCGCGTGTACATCTATACGCAAGTCGAGCGAGTCAAAGTTTGGAGAGTCGATAAAGATGTCATCGAAAACAAAAAGGGCGCGCTGGAGGTGGAGGAGCGTCCGAGAGGAGATATAGAAAGAGCAAGCTCCGCGGCTCGCAAGATTTGCGGGCGTTCGAAGACACGCGATACAAAGTAAGAGGAGAGCGGGTCCGCGTTGTGCACTCGCGGAAGAGAAATCGAAGGTAAGATTCCATTTCGCCGGCGAGTTTTTCGTGCGCGCACTTCCGAAGTGCTTTCCGCTTTTCCGCCGCCGAAACTGTATAAGGGAGAGGAGTGCAAGAAACGAGAACACCGAAAGCGCTGAAATACTCCTTCTGCTTCTTTTTCTCTTTCATTTTTTTTTTCTTTTTTTCTTCTACATTTGACCGACAAAAGGCTAGCAATTAAAGCGAGCGAGAGAAAAGTAATTGTTCAAAGAAAATTCGCGATATAAAAATTTCCGCCGATTGAAATTCCGCAAGAAAGGTTGGTCGGCGTATAATACGAGGATAAAAAAAAAAGAAAAAGAAAGGGATGAGGAAGGGTGTGCCCAATTCCAGCTCGCACGCGTGAGCTAGCCCTTTTCATTTCCTCACGAAGGAGCGCACGCGAGTCCGGGGAAATGAAAAGCGGCGGAGGGAAGGAGCCGGGAACCACCCCGCGTTCCTTCTCGCGCGCGCCTCGGAATTGGCCGTTTGACCTGGTTCCGCGCTTCCCGAGGAGGGCTCGTTCGGGGGCTACCGGAACGAGCGCGCGAAAGGACGTAGCTGGTAAATCGAATTCTAGGGCTATATCGCGCAAACTTATTGGCGCGCGATTGAGGAATTCGCATTTGAAATGCGCGCACCTTTGTTCAGAGGCCGAGTGAGTTCTCTCTCCGGAGAGTCCGGCCGATTGATACGCCTGTGCACGCTCGAATGGCCGCACGAGATGGGGATTTGCGTTATCTAATTTCGAGGCGGTGCACTCGACGATCGGATCTTTGGGATGTAGAACGGAAATGCTTTTAAAGCTCCCTTTCTGAAAACTTTTACCGAGTTAACATTGTGTGTCCAAGTGTTGACTTTATGTTATTCCGGGCCGTGTATAGTGGAGGTTTCAATTAGCGAAGGCGCGATTAAATCGCGGCTGGATTGAAGAGTTATCCTCGCCTCGTTGATTTTTACAAACAATCGGAGCGCTCGTAAAGGGGCTTAAGTCCGATAAAAAAACTGCTTTAATTGCATCATTAACCGCGAAATAGTCCAATTCATCGACAAATGACAAGGGAATTAAAAGACAGAATGTATACCGGCCAGCGCCTTGGCGTTTTACAGACACTTCGGCCTCGGCTTACGATAGTGTCAAAGATGAAAATCCAAGCCGCAATTAAGCAGCCGAAAGTTTCTTTACGACTGTCGAAAACGAGGAGGACCGCTAGCGCCAGCCGCAGCTCATAGTGCTCTTATGACAGTGGCGAGTCTTAAAAAGTCAAAGATTTAATCAAAGTTTAGCCTCTAACCGACCGCCCGACACAATATCGTCCACGCGTCTGGTTAACCTTCCGCCGTAAATCCGCGCCTATACTGCCCCCTCGCCATTCTGGACGGTATTACTTCACTGCTTGGCTGAAGGTGCTACTGTACAGTGGTTTCCTTTACTACGGGCCCTTACCTCTTCAAGCACTGCGGCGCTTGTAGCTTTCACGGCGTCTGCAACTTTTCCCTCTACTCAGCAAAAATCAAAAACATTCTCTGACGTGAAAGCTTGATCTTTTACACTTTCATAAAATGTAATCGACGTACGTCAAGATTTTTATTTAAATTGAAATAAATATTAAAAAGAGCAATGATTGACAGACTTTTCTTTTTTAACACCGGAGGAAAAATCTGTACGTTAAATCGGGTATTTTAATGAATTATTAAAAAGGCAACGATCGATGCACTTTTCTATTTTAACGCCGCAAAAAAAGAAAAAAAAATCTGTACGTTGAATCGGGCACGGCCGTCGATTAATGTTTCCAATTTTCAGCCGGGGCTCGTGTAGCGATTGAGCGCGACGCGAGGCGTGCGTGCCCGAACGCCCTTAAGGATCTTGACACCGTGAACGACTTCTCGGCCTACGCCCCCTTCCGATCGATTATAACATGGCCCGGCGAGTGCGGATCTCGCGCGCGGTCAATTTTATCCGACCGGCATGCAAATTAGCTCGCGCCGCCTACGAAAATATCGAGCTAATGCAAGACGGAAGCCAGTGTATTAAGCGACCCCCGCGCGGGGGTTAAAAAAAAATGGGCGAGCGGGTCATGCGATTCCTGGGTGTTATATACCCTCCGTTGCTTCTGCGGTTCTACCGAAGCCTTAGCTTTCATTTTTTTGTTATGCATGGCCCACGAAGTCATTTCGATTATGATAATACGCCGAGGGTTGGAATCTTGGATGATCTGTATGTATACACCTATTACCGGCGGAATGTCGTTTTACGCGTTTACGTGGGTAAAATTGTCTGATAGTATAAGGATACATTTTTTAGGCCTTATTTATGAGCTTCGTATAAATACTAAATACGAATCGTTTGTTCGCGAATAATTAATGAGAAGGCTCGAGGGGAGCTTCTCGCTTGTCGATTAGTGCCGAAATTTCGGAGAAGCGATTTTTAATTAAGTGTCCACGGGGGTTGTTTGCCTTTTTATCGCGCGCTCGCTCACGCTCGTTTCGCCGATTGAAATCTTAATATTTATTATTCGATTAAGAGCCGCGGCAGCGTCGTCGCCGGCAGCTCCCGGCGAAGCTGACACCACTGCCCGGCCGGCCTTTAAGCGAGGTGGCGTATCTCTCGCGTCGGAGGCGTGATCCCCGATAATTAACTCGTTAATTAATCGTTAAAGCAGCCTGCTGTCGTAAATGAACGACGCTGAAAGGGGAAGAATAAAAAAAAGGAGCGGGTCTCGTGCAAAAATAAACGAAGGTGTGTGCAGAAAATTTTTCGATGAACTGTTGTACTAATCTTCATTTTTTTTTTCTTTCATGTTCCAGGTAAGCATCAGCGAAGTAAAATAAGACACGCTAACCAATCTGCAATCTGCGTAAGTCAACCCATACGTATATACTTGTTCCGCACCGTCAATCGGTAAATAACGACTAAAGCAATCGCTTTGCAATTTGTAAAATGAAACAAAAAAGATGAAGGATAAACCCTTCGGCAAAATAGCTTTTTGATCCAGTCGACTGAAAAATTTCCTGCCGCCCCGCGTCGATAAAGAATGAAGCTGTACATTCGCGAGCGCGGGCGTCTCTATAAATAATCCATCGCGACGAGTCTCCCCGGAGAGGCAATTTGTTCCGCGACGCGAGGAGAGATGACTCGCTCGACGCGCGTTACATGAAAAGCAGATGTTGCGCGTTTTTTTTCGCGCCCCCGTACGCGCCCCGCGCCCGGACCACCCAGATTTCGCGAGGCTAATTCGCCCGGCGTGCGAATCACGTGTGTCGGACCAAGCACGGGGGAGACGGAGCGCGACGAAAGAGCAGACGCGCCACGTTACAAACGAGCGGAGGTCCTCGTCAGCCCTCCAGGATTTATACTCCTTCGGTGTACTATCGCAATCCTTCTAAAAAAAAATAATAAATAAAAAATAAACACGTGTAAATAAATAAGTACACTGAGAGAAGAGTTCTAGTAAAAATTACTATACTGTTTTGTAATGTGGGAACAGACTCGACAAATCAGAAATGTTACTGGCAAGTAAGTATGTAGTAAAATCTACTAGACTTACAGTAAATTTTGATGAACTTAGAGTAAATTATTTTACTATAAGTCTAGGAAATTTTACTATACTTTTTAGTAAAAATTTTTATTTGTCGAGTATGTCTGCGTTATGTCTGCGTTACTCTAGAAAATACATCCAGTGAAATTCACTGATTTATCATTTTATGGAAATGCCCTGATGCTCACTGATAAATCAGAGAATTTCACTGGATGGAATTTTTTGTATACAAAACAGTATAGTAATTTTTACAAGATCTTTTCTCTCCGTGTAAATAAATTCAATAAATATAATGAAGTAGATATGTATATAAGACGTGTAGGTAAACAATACTTAAATAAAATAAAATTAAAAAAAAAAAACAAAAGAAAACAAAAGATCAATTAGGAAACGATGGATACTTTCACAGCGAAATTTGTTTCACTGAGTCGAGTGTGAAATCCAGCGCGAAGTATAGCGGTGCAGGTTCGGCCGAGTCTATTTTTAATTAGCGCCTAACGAGTGCCTCCTAGCGAGTCGTTTGGCGAGAAGCCGCTCGCTCGTCCGGCGCAACGAAGGTATGCTTTTGCTAAGCGGCAGCTGCAGACGGCTCGTAATTGTAACCTCGTTAAGCTCGCGGCCCCGCCGGCGTTAATGCGTCTATTATGTCTGTGGTTATCCCTCAGATCAACGCCGCGCGCGCGCCGCAGCCGGAGAAAAGCCCGCGGCTCTCGCGGAGACAGCGGCTTCAGAAATTAGCGGAGGCGCCGCGTAATGCTCCTCCTTCGTCTCCTCCCTTCAGGAATGACGAACCAAAATATTTCAAACCCTCCGCGGGTTGGAATGAAATTAAATCATTATGCTTATCGCATCAACTCGCTTTCGCGACGGAACACTGGCGTGGCTACCATCGTTGCCGTGATTGTGTTATGTAACAAAATTTTGGTAGGTACTACGAGGTGCATCGAAAAATTTAAAATTCGACCGCGCTTCGAATTCTGGCTTTGACGACGGTCATACCCCCCAAGAAAATCGCGTTACGACTTCGCTGTGGCCGCGGAACCAGCATGCTAACGAGTTCGCCGAGCAGTTACGCGGCGCGTCGCGTTAATGCCGTTATTAGTTGCAGTCCGGCGTGGACCCACACCCTCATCTCGCTCGAATTATTATACGTGCCCGACAAAACGCGCGTCTGTGACCGAATTTCGCGCGCTAATAACTTTTCAACTTTTCGTCGCGGGGGTGAGTACGAGTTCAATTTCAATGTTCGCACTTCTCCGGGGCTACTGCACGAGCGGATAACGAGTTTGTTGTGACGCTTCGACGTTTCGCGCGTGGATAGATTAAGCTTTTAATTCGACGTTAACTTTGCGGGGGAGTGGCCTGAAAATTCATATTTGTCATTGTTTTCACGACGTGAAAGGCAGCGAAACTCAATTTCACCGGACTGCGGCTTCGATATGGAAAAATAATAATTTCGCGGCGAGATTGGGAGCCCCGATAATATAAAATATAGACGAATCCCGCTCCGTGCGATAAATATCTAACGAAGGTTAAATCCGGGGACTACGCTACTTCGATAGGTTCGAAGTATGGGAAAAGCTCTATAACTATCCTGGAGGATACGCTCGGGCGTGTAAGCGCGCGGCGCTCAGGGCAAAAAGGGTCGCGTCGCTAAGTTAGTTAAACTGTCTCCGATTCCGGGATATTTGCTCGGGATTACGGCTTCTTTTAACTTCCAGCGTGACTCCTCGACTCTTGAAGAGGGCCGCCCCCACCCCCCACCCCGTCTCTATTCGGGGCGGCTCGAAGGACAGCGGGCGTGATTGCCGAGGAGGTCGGAAAATCGAGAAACTTGGCGAGAAGTTGCGACTGAAAGGGAGGAAGAAGAGAGCATCGATACGAAGGGAGCCCGGGCGGCGAGTGAATTCCAAGACGGAACTGATCTCCGAGGCTTCGTTTCTCTTTTACTCCCGTGTATATATACGCCCCCGGCCGGCGCCTTCCACCTGCCCGACTCTTTTGCCACTGACAGTTTCTTACAGTCGCTCGGGGAATAACTTTCTCGTCGCGAAAGTTGCCTGCTAGGAGTTTCTTATTATTAAAAAAAAAAGACGTCCGACCGCCGCGCACCCTCCGCGTTGTCGGCAGAGCGAATTTCCCGTTTCCTCTTCGCAGCCCCTCTCGCCTGAGCTTGATTAAGAACATTGTTTTCTTACTGAGAAAAAAAAAAGAAGGGAGAAGGCTCTGGTGCTTTTGTATTGGCTGCGTTAGCGGTGTAGCGGCTGATAAAAATATATAGCGATTTTACGGGACTTGCTAATGTATTTATGAGGGAGCTATGAATATTGTTCGATCGAATGGACTTTCATACGTTTTATATAGCCCTGGGCGTCGGGAATAGATAAAGGGAGGAAAATTTATTAATAAATCGGCGCAATTCAGTCTCTTTCCGTCGATCGTTGTTACCACAGTGATGCTGAATCTGTACAGTCACGTGTCGCGAGATTTTTTTGTTGATTTATTTTAATGTACAAGAACGGATTTAGACGTCGCTTTAAGAGCACGTAATACATAAAAAATTGAACGTTAGATGTGCGCAAATTCCTTTTTATCAGCATATCCTGCTCTTAAATCGCAGTATATAAAACTGACTATATGGATTATTAACGGTATCTATAATAAACGCACTGTCATTACGTTTATAACTCGAGGAAGCATGACACATATTTATGATGGTGAGATAACGCACGATGTTTGTTTTTTACGATGTTTTTTTTTATCTATTTTAATTAAACAACGGACAAAAGAAAAAGAAGTACGATTTTTATTAGTTAAATGAAAAAAATTAAGAAAAAAATGGTCTTACAGCAAAACCTTGAATAGTGCAATTAATTAACACGTTTGCGGAAAAGTCTCCGCCAGTGGATGCAAATGACGGCTAGACGCTCGATATGAATCGAGGGTAATAGCGCATTACAAACTTGTTTACCTAGCCGCAGATCGAAATCGGAAAAACTCATGATTAATGAAGTAATCGAGCGGATTTATCGCTCATAAATCCGTCTCTTAATCTGTTGCCTCTCGTGTCCCCACTTTTTTTGTTATCATTCCAAGCCAGTCGCAATAAAAATAAATGACTATCGCTTGTCGAGACTTACGAGCTCGTCCGTATACGCTCGGCCAAAACTGCGAGGGTATATATATATAAAAAAAAGAGGAGAAAACTAAAGAGAGAAAAGAAGAAAAAGAGGAACGTGGAAAGCTGCAATAGCGAAAGTGAGGCGCTCTTTGTTTTGCTGAAAATTCAGGCGAGAGTGGCCGCAGAAGCGGCGCAAAATGCGCCCGCACCGATCATTGTTCCATTGTATTCACGATCGAAACATACGCGGGGATAGAGACGGAGAAAAAAGGGAGAGAGAGAGAGAGA
>JAWWEP010000001.1:9685031-9699411 GCA_035582995.1 Sycophila quercilanae
ATCATTGTTCCATTGTATTCACGATCGAAACATACGCGGGGATAGAGACGGAGAAAAAAGGGAGAGAGAGAGAGAGAGAGAGAGAGAGAGAAGTAAAAAGAGCCGACGGAACGCGCTTTTTGTTACGCTCATTTTCAGAAGGGCAAATAAAAGGCGGCGCGACACTTTTTCTCCGGCTTCTCTCACCCCCCGTCCGGTATTAGACTTTGTAATAGCTCGCGAATAAATTTATCGACGGCGACTTTGTCGCATTCCAGCTGGCCGAGTACCGAGTCGAGAACTTTTCAGGGCTACCGCCTTTTTTCCCTTTAACGCCTCGGTTAAATGAGTGGAAACTTTGCGGACTCCCTCCGCCCTCGACGGTGCCATCGACCTTCGCCTTTCCTCCCGCGGCATTATACCAACTTCGATTTTCGATTGCCTGCCTCGTGGAGCAAAAGGAAAAAAAAAAGAAAGTAGGCAAATCGGATTTTACGCGCGCGAACAAAACGCGCCGATATAAATCCAAAATTCAATTAAAATCTCGGCGAGAGGAAGGGAAAGCCGCAGCGGCACTCGTAAAAGGCAGCCGCGAGAATATCCCGATCGCGACGTTTGCTCTATATCAACCGAGTGCATCGGTGTAATAATGCAAGCGCATATATACTCCTCTCTCGCTCTCTCACTCCGCCCGAAAGCAGCCCGGCGGTGTATCCGTTGCGTTCGGCGAAAATACATCTCGGAAAATGTGGGACGACGACGGCGGGTTGCATCGAAGCCAACTTGCATATTTCATTCTCGGTTGCGCGTCTATCGGCGTCGCTACCCGTTGACATCTCATTTTCGAGGTAGATGCGCGCGAGCTCCTGGAAATGCTCTTTGCCGCGGCCGCGTCGCTTTTTGCCATCGCGGCTTTGTGGAATCGAGTATATCGGCGAGGATGTATATAAAAAAAAGGATGGGAAAGGGAAGGGGGGGAGAAAAATTTCCCCGATACGCTATGCGCGCCAAGCTGAAATATCTATCCCTCCGTATATGTACATACATACAATGAGCGAGCTGCTCGAATCTGCGGTGAGGTGCTGCTCGCGAACTTTTTTACAGCCGCTCGAAAATTCGCTCGTTAGTATGCGCGTAGGAGAAACTATGCGACACTCGCGAAACAATTTTTAGTCGTGAAAAAAAAAAAAAAATCGCGTACGTTCGTAAAAAACAATAAAAAAAAAGAGGCAGAAAGAAAGAAAATTGTTTTACGTAACGCAGGAAAGATTTAAATCATAGCGGTGACAATGCGAGACAATTACATTGGATGCATGAACGCGTGCTTGCGTAACGCGCAAGGGAAATAATGTATCATGGAAGGCCGCCGCGCCCGGAGAATGGAAGTGGCGCGCTCGCGCGAGCAATCGATATGCATGCACTTGACGCGGATGCCTGCACAGTTTTAAAATTTATGCACACCCACGAGTTGATTATTCCAGAGCTACGGGTTAATCCACGCTTAGCATGGGAAATTGCTTTCGCACCTTGGTGATAAAGATGAATGAAAAAGAGGAAAAAGGCTGGGCAGCTGCAGCGGCACGCGCTCGCCTTACGCAACTCGGTTACGGCGATTGCGCCACGTGTTTTTTTATTTTTTTTTTCCATCCTGTCGGGACGTTTAGTTGCGAAAAGTCGGGGCGCGCCGCCGTGATGAAAAGCGTCGCCTACGCGTTTTTCCGCGGGAAAGGCGCCTGCGCTTCGCCTACGCCTTGCAATCAAGCCTCGCATTAAAACGATTTTTCGCCATATAGTCGCGAAATGCGTAAGGAGCGAGGCTAATTGTTGTATCGTTGATATACACGCGATTACCCGCCGCTTCGAGCAAAGTTACTTTCGTCTAATCGCGCGCGCGTTAATACCGCGGAGCGACGGGGAAAGGAGGGGGCGCAAGTCTCTCATAGTTCCTGATAGTTGGCTCGTTGCGGTGCTTTGAAATTACACTCATAAAGGCGGCGAATTTCGGGCGACGACGTCTTTACTGCGCTCTTGATCGAGTTAACAGGGCGCGTCGCTTTATTTACAGCAATTAATATCAGTCCCGCTCGGAATCGTCAATTCGCCACTTTAGGAGCTCGCGGAGCGTATATCCTCCCGCCGACAGATCAAAACTGCGACGTAAATCTAAAGGCTCGGGTGGCACTAGCGCCGGAATTCCGCGCCTCGCAGCCAAGGCAAAAGAGACGGCGGAGGAAGAGCACAAAGGGGCAGGGGCCGGAAGATAGGCCGGGCTGAGTAATTCCGGACAATTCATCGGGACAATTGCGAGATCGGTATCGGCGACCTCGCGCGGCCGAGCAGGTCCGGCCCACACCAATTCATCAGGCCAATATAGGCGTCGTTAAGATAACCAATATGGAGGAGCGATAAAAGTGGCCGACGGCCCCTTCGCAGGGGGGGACAGCAGAAGGAGGCGCGCGAGCATTCGATTTTATGCCTGCGGAGCGTCGCGTCCCCGTTTTCGTGGAACCCGCGGTTAAGGATTATCTCCGGGGGCGCATCGTTACGGAGCTTTGTGCTCGCTCTTATCGCGCTGACCCTTTCCCGGAGTGTGCTTTCAATTTTTCCATGCCGGGGATTAATTGTTCGATGTCGAGGACTACGATCTTTTGAATCCGACGCGCTGATTCACCGCGACACTCTTGTCCGCAGTCATTTATTTCGCAAGTTTTCGAGTAAACTTTGGTTTAAGTTGTAATATAGCGAAGAAATTAGTGGAGACATTACAATGCCTGTCTTGGGTGGTCAAATGCGAACGGTTCAAAGATCGGGTTCACTAGCGAATGCCTAAAATATAACACAATGCAAATCGACAGCTCGCCGATAAACATCGGAATGGAGACGCGCGATTAAGTAATCCATTGTACCTGTTAAGTATATTGCGCCGTCGCCATGATTCGTCCAATTCACAACGACCTGAAAAAAAGGAAAAAAAAAAAAAAAAAAAGAATCGCGTCTGTGCGAGTGCCGTGAGCGTTCACGGCCGACCGTTCCCGCGAACAGATTTAAGTCGACCTTCGGCGCCGCTTGCCTTTTCTCGTCCAAATGATAACGGTCGCATTGTCTCGCCGGCGACCGTCTAATCGCCCGAAGGAAACAAACGTAACTTCGCAGCGCCGACTGAAACGCCGTTCCGGCGCACGCCGATAAAGACAACCCCGTGGACCTCCGGCGCTATTCCTTCTCGTCTACTTATCGCATTCCCTCTTGGGGCAGCTTTACTCCATTTACCCGAGGTTATAAATGACTCGCTCCGCGGCGCAAAACAAAAAAAAAAAAATAAAATAAGACCGAGCGAAGCACGGCAGGGTAATGCGGAAGAGAGGCGCGGGGTAATCGGAATGTCCTAGCGAGGAAAACAATCGTCCCGTCGATCGGCGGCGGCGCAAGCAGCGGGGATGCACGCGAGTTTACGGGCGCGGGACACGTGTCTCCGCGGTGCATTATCGGCGAGGGAAAGAAGGTATAGCGCCGGCATGCGAGCGACTTCCTGGCAAATATTTACGCCGGCATGCAACTTGACTAATTTGTAGCGGCCGAGCTCAACTCGCTCTTTCTCTCTCTCCTGCAACTGGGTCGTAAGTCCGCGGGGGCACTACACCCACGCACTGTGGATCGATCGCCCGATCGAGGAGGGACACCGATCGCGAATATCCACGGGGGCGGGAATAATTCAGTGGACGCTCGTTCAGACGATGGGGGGAGGAGACTCTATAGGCTACCCTCGAGGAGTCATCGCCTCGGGCATCATCCGAGCTACGCGCGCGGGACACGTGGACGCGCTACGCCGTCGAGGAATACGACACCGACAGGCGTAGCTAATTTTACACTGCCGTTTCTTTTGTGCGGACGTTACGACGGACGCTACGTCAGCTGCGTTCGCATATAATTAAATGAAAATCGGGCCAGGTTAATTTATACCGAGGGCTAGTTCCGAGAAAAAGCGCGGCGAGTTAATTAGCCAAAAAAAGAAAAAGAGAGGGAGGGAGATGGAAGCGATAAATAGAGAGCAGGGCTTTTGTGCGGGAACGGGTGGCTTTGGTTCAACAAACTATAAAACGCACTTTTACATTATCGATCTGAATTTTAAACTTCTTAAGGGTGGGCTGCCGCGAGCTGCCGTGAAACTTACTACGGTTTTCCTTTTATCACGCTCCGGAGCGCCAGTGGCGTTCTCTCTAATTTCTTTGCACAATTAAAAGTTCAAAAGTGCAGGCCCCGAAAATAAAATAAAAATTGAAATAAAAAAGGGAACAGATCCGCATTGTTCGCGCATACTTTAATGCGCAACCTCGGGCATCGCGCCGCGCCACACGCTAATTGCGGAGCGACTGCTCACGTAGAGCAAGACTCATTCCGCCCCCTTAAAGACATAAACGCTCGGCTTATGCACGCGGTATTTCAAGTAGCGGCCTACGTACACGCGCAGCCATTAGGGAGTCAATGGACTGCGATGCGAAATATTAATAACGGCGAGTCGGCCAGAATAGAGGGAAAGCCGGAGTCCAGCCGACTTATAGGGCTGCACGCACCCGAGGTCCCCATGATAAATTAATAAGACGTCCGTGACGACTTTAGCCGTCGATGATTTCCCGTCCGTCTCTTTCTCCCGCGAGGGGCATTAAACCTTGGCGGCAAATTGCGTCGCACGTCGCCGCGCGCGCCGCCTCGTGAATTCCCGGCCGATCGATCCCGCGTCCTATCCCGCGTGCACGTGAGTGTGCGGCTGTGTGGGTGTGTGCGAGCAGCGCGCTCTGCGGCTTTTCCCTCTTTATTTCGAGCCCGAACCCCGGAAGATTGGCAGAATGCGCTTTGACCTTTTTTTTTCGCCGCCCTGCGCAGTATACGGTCGCTGTTTCGGTGCCTACTTCGCCCTCTCGCTTTCTCTCTCTCTCTATCTCGACTTTTTTTTTGTCGACGTGTTTTCACGGGGAGCGATCGGGTGTGGACGTTTTTATTTACTCCGCTGGACGTGCGCTTTGATCACGCCTGCGTCCCTGGAAAATTGATCCATTAGATCTGTCCCCGAGCGTGACGTCTTTTTTTTTTTATACTCTCGAAAATTTTTCGTTTCACTCGCTCTCGCTTCCATTCCCCGCTGGTGTGATTCACCCTCCGTCGATACCGAAAATAAATTAAATAAGTTTAAACACAGAGCAGGGAGATTGGAGCTTTCATGATCGGCTGGAAAATCAAGCGCCGCGCTAAACATTATTTCACATGGATGTTTAATTACTTGCTTAATTTTCCCGCTGCCCCGATTGAAAATGGAGACGCTCAAAGCGAGCGAGTTTTCAATTGAATTTTCGAGGCTGGTCTGGCGTGTCGTTGAAAACTCGTTACATCGACACGGTGTACCTGCGACCTCGTAATCGCCCCCCCTGAATGAGTTTCAATATTTGATAGAGTAGTTTTGTATCAGCCCACCCACCTGCGCCGGTTATGCGGGCCTCACCAGCTGCATTTTCGGTCCTCGCTTTTTACCGTCCGTCAAATTATGGACGGGGCTATATAACCCACCGGTCTATAATGCGCAGGATGCATCAAAGGTTCTTTCACCGTGCGAATTCGATTACTACGAAATTCGACTCTGCGATCAATAACTAAACATCCCAAGCTCGTGCGATCATTATGATTTTATTTTTTTTTTTAAAGGGGGCACTCAACGAGAGGTCAATCGGCCGTATTCCGTAAGTCAGCGTACATCTTCGCGCGGACGGAGATTGCTCGATGGGCGAGCGCGCAACGAAAGCATTGTAAACTAACGATCGGCGTGCCAGGCTTTTTCTCGGCGCGGATCTGTTTGCAAAAGCCTTAGGGGCCTCGTCATCTTGAAATTTACACGAGAGCGAGCCTGCGGAAGATCGAGTCGCGAGCGCCCGCCTGGAGTTTGCTCGGTAACTGAGTACACACTCGAAGCGGTAGCGGAGGGAGCACGTGACCAGACGCGGATACCGCCGCCGCGCACTTGACGTTCCCCGGCGCCCACGAGTCCGACGCATCGACCCCCGACGTGTGCTCCTTAAACATTAAAAAAGAAAAAAAAAGAAAATGCGGGATCGTATGTTGCCTGGCAATTGACAAACTCTTTGGTTTTCCATAAATAGCACTTGCTCCGTTCGTGACCTCTTGCTCATGCGTATAACAAGAGAGAAACGAGAAGAAGGATTGATGAAAATTTATTTTATTTAGTTAAAAAAGTTATAAGGGTATAGCTGTTTTTTCCAGTAGGTTATAACTTCCCGAGTATCTTTTAATTTCAATTCTTTTTGTACATTAAAACGATTTCTTATATTTTTTTTACAATGTAAGGAGTTTTTAGTCCGTTTAAGAAATTAATAAATAAATATAGAAATGAAATTTTTAGAGAAGTAGGACAATTTTTCATGCAATGACTATATAAATCAGCTTTGAGTTCAGTAGTAAAACAAAATAAAGGTCCTTATTACGTGTTACACGCCTTGTATTGACTCGAGACCATAAAATAGTTGTCAGTCGTATTTATAACGTGACTATTTCGAATAAACAGCGCGCGATAAAGTTTAGATCTAATTAGATTTGTTAGGAAAGTAAGTCCGTTAAAGTGGCCCGCCGAACAGTAAAAGAAATGACAGCAATTCATACAACAAACTGCAAGCCTCAATCAGTTTTATATGCAAATGGGAAATGCAAACAAAGTTACCCTGCGGTAAATCGAGCGAGTGCAGTGTGCATTCGTAATAAACACAGGTAGTCCGAGCATTTGCTTTTAAATCTCCGTCATTACTCTAATGCGTGTTCTTTTCCGATGATAATTCGCGTTATCGCGTGGCTCCCCAAGTAATCGCACCGAGGATAAGGCACAGAGAGAAAAAGAGAGAGGAAAAAAAATTGCAAGCGCAGTAAGTAACTCAACGTGCGGTGGAAAAAGTTTTGGGAATTTTTCGCGACTTCACCGGCGGGAGGAGTCTTCAAGAAAGCCGCGGCTCTAAATCACCGTCTCTAACTCGAATTAAGGGTCATAAAGCACGACTCGGCGAAACCATAAGAAAATTATTCCGTCGCGGTGTGCGTATCTGCGCCGCGATTCGCTGCAGTGCTACACAGCGTATATATAAGAATTACCCCTTTTTTTTACCTCCACGACCGCCTTATGCACATATATTTATCCCTTTGTGCCGGTGTCTCGGCGAGTGCACTTCTTTTGTGTCGCGATTGGTCGATAAAGCGCGAGAGGCGCCAAGCGTCCGTGTGACGAGGCGAGCGATTTTGCGTGTGTATATACATATACATATCCGAGGGCTGCCATTAGTTTAATGGCGTTTTGGCTATATTTACGATGTCTTATTCCCGTCAGTTAGATGCAATCACGAATGGGCTTTAAATAAGCACCGGCAAAAGCTCACCCTTTTCATGGCAGAGTAGCATGATTTATGCATTCTCCGCTTTATTGAGGCACGTCAAAAGCTCGCCTGTTTATGATTTCCCGTCCTGAACGTCGCCTTGCCGTAAGATACTTACACTGCGACTTATTTTGCAAGAATATCTCTTCTTTTCTCGTTTCTCGATCATCGTGGGAAATGCATCGAAAAAAATGTTCCTCTCCTCGCGTGCAGCTACTTAAGCGTATACTTGCAGAAATTTCGCTATTGTTTATACGAAACTATAAACGCGGACGCGGTTCCTTGATGAAAAATAAATTTTTTAATTCTGCATCGTAACAAAAAAGAAAGTAAAAAGTTTTTAGGTATACTTTAACTGCGACACTTTCAAAAGTGCATAATTCAGTCGCCACACAAAGCTACGACTCGGGTCCAAGCTTCTTTTTGTCCCCCGCGGACGCTGAAAAAATAATGGAACCGCGTGTGTACTCTTCGCGCTGATAAAAAAAAAAGAAACGCGTCGTACCCAAATATTTTAGTGTACTATTTATTGACCCGCAGTAGGACACGTTGGTATTAGTGTCAATGTTTACCGCGACTTCGACCACCTGCATGTTTCATGTGCTCGCGGCGCGCGCCGGGAAAGAAATGTAGCGTGTGCGGCTTGAAAAATTCAGGCGATCTTCCCGTTTTGTTATGTATTTTTTCTCTTTTTTTTTGCAGTGTATAGGACAGCACGCGCGCGACACACAAAGAGCCCTCCCCCGCGTAGCGTCAACTCATAATGCCGGCGATGATAAATTCAAGGTGTTGTTTCAGTAAATCGCGCGAAAATCGAGCACGAACGCCTCCCAATGGTCCGACGCCCTATATATACAAATAAGCCTCGCGTGACGCGTTGGCAAAATAGAAATCTCGAAGCGCGACCAGACTCGATTTCTTTCGTTGCGCAAATTAGCGATTCAATCACCTTTAAAACTAAGCCCGTACCTTTTTTTTGCGGGATCCACGTTAAAATTTCTTCAGCCGAACTTGTATGCCGTAAACCGCGCACTCGCCGATCTGCAGCAGCCCGAGGCTAATGATTTCCCGGTGCACAGTAGCGAACCAAAAAAACACAGTATAGTTCGGCCGCATACACCGCGGAGATCGAGGTCTCTCAGTGGTATACATCGCGATACGTAATTTCCATTCGCCGTGGCAATTTACGTCGCGCGCAATCTCTTCCCGCAAGAAAATCTCTCTCTCTCTATTTTCTCTCCGAAAAAAGTCCTTTTAAATAAACGATTCCTTAGGCGGGAACGCGGGCAAAAAAAGGGGTAGACGCGCGCTGCTCCCGGCCGGGTGATCGAAAGTTCCCGTCGAGGCGAAAGAAGAGCAGGGATCTCGTTACCGCGCGGAAGCGCGCGGCGATAATTATCGACGGCAAGGGGAACTAATTAAGTTTTCTGATGACTATTGACGATATCACTTACAAGCGGGAGAAAGGCCGCCTTTTGCCCCGTCGCTTTCGATGACGAAAGCGCCTCAAAGAAGAGAGCCGCTCCGCTCGTAATTAGTACATTTTTCGCCCGCTCAACATTCCCCGGGCAAAAAAAAGGGAGAAGAGGGGGGGAGGGGCTGATTGAATCGTGAGAAGGCGAGAGCTGCTCTCTCTTCCTCTTTAAGCAATCGAAGCGTGCGCGAGGGGATCGCGCGAAAATCGAGAGGCGGCTCGATTGGGTCAACAGCGCGCAAACGAGTCGAAAGTGCAATCGCTCATAAACAATGGAATCCGATTGGCGCGAGAATCTCGGAATCGCGGAAACGGGCCGATCGATCGACGCCGTACCAGTTCATTCCGCCGATGGGGGCAGCCCCCCTTCGCAAATTTTCTCCGAGGCTCGCTTCTAGTGTGTCCCTCGCAACGGCCGTTGGACTAATCGCTCGAGCCCTCACTGTGCAACTTGGGCGTCTCAGCCCTTTCACGACCCTCGCGCCTGGAACGTGACGCCAGCACCGCGGCGTCTGATGGATGACTCGGTCGTTACTAATAATTCGACCTTAGACGAGCGAGTTATTACGCGCTCTTAATAGCTCGAGTGGGTGGCACTTCGGAATGGAAGCAGCCAGTCACGCGGAAGAATCGTAATTACCGGGGGAAAGTTTTGAAATTCCGCGCCCTTCGGGACCCGGAATCAAACTTCCAGGGATACTTTATTGATTATTACGCGTGTTCCAGTCGTTTTCCGGCGAGTAGCAAAAAAAAAAAAAAAAAACAAATTCTGATCGTCGTTTCACATGATCCCGCACGTGTAGACACTTCGCAAACACGGCCGATATTTTCGTCCGAAAAATTCGCTCACTTAATTCCCTCTATTCATCGAGTCCATTCCGCAGCATAACGAGGTCATCGTTCGCCGTCGTCCAATATGACCGACTCGTGTAAAGATCCAATCGAACACCTCGGAGAGAAAGGGAGAGGGTCGATATTCCCCGGAATAGAAAACTTTTCGATTCTAATTCGAGCCGAAAATGCCGAGAGGAGCACACCTGACGGTAACGACTATGGGAGCCTCGTCGGCGCGGGGGAGTAATCGGAGCCGAGTCACGTAGAGCATATCTCGATAACCGGGCCTCGCGGGTGTGAAGGGCCCGGGGCGATTGGCCGACCAGCCGAAAATTGGGATGGCCTGGGGGGTGTACCGCCGCTGAATACCGAAAATCCTCGACGTCCGCCTCCTCTCTTAAGGCCGCCCTATTGCCGCGGCTCAATTGCTTTCTGGGAAACTAACGCCGGCTCTCTGAATGCCGCGACGCTTCCTCCTTCACTGGGTCAATTTCGCCGAACACTCACCGTCACTCTATATGTATTTTCGCGAGCCCTGTCACGCTTCCCGGAATATGGTAAAAAATCCTATCCGTTTTCAGCTGAGGCTGCGCTGTGGAAGTAAATTGAATGGTTTCCTTTTTCGATGCGGTAGACACATTGTGCCCGAATTGGGTTATTCAATTCTCCGGCGGACTCTAATATGATTAAACGCGCACTTTGATGATAGAAAAATGTTGGCTCAAAGAATAAGATAGTTAAACCGTTTCTTAGCCAATTATCTCACATTTCACGTATATAAAAAGTTAAAATAAAACTTTACTGTTTTTAACGTCTGAATAATCTTCATAATTGGAAATTTAATTAATTTTATCGTTCCAATGCATTTATTACGCGAAAACGAGAATAGTATGGAGCGGAGCGGAATCATATGTGTTAATACAAAGTGCAAGGACAAGCGAAGCGGGCGATTTAATTAAATTTAATCCGCGTATTGTGAAGCTTGTAATTGGTAACCCATTAACTCCACTATAATTTGAACTGACCTATAATGGCTTATTGATTATTGCACGAGGTGATATTATTTATTTAGACAATGAAACATCGTGCGCTTATGTCGTAAATGTACCGAATAATTAAGCACGAAAACCTCGCACTTGACTCACCGTAAGAAATAAAAAAAAAAGTAAGAGCAGTCGCATCTAAATCGAATAAGAATAAGCGGTACTGATAAGGTAGAAGGGTGCGAAAAAGGTAAGCGGAAAAGCCTTGGAAAAAAATGAGAGTTCGCCGTCTCGTATCGTATTCCGGACCGGAGTTCGTACATTTCTAGAGTTTCGTGAGAGCTCGTCGGCGTATACCAGAACAATCGAGACGGAGCCAACGGAGAAGAGAGAGAGAGAGAGAGAGAGAGAGAGAAGGAAAAAGAAAGACGGAGAAGAAGGGTTCGGAGCGGGTCGCGAGGAAAAGAGACTCGCGAGATTTATCGTCGCATTAGCCGGTCGTTTGAGAATTCGAGGGCTCTCCGGAAAGAGAAACCGGTAAGAGACTTGAAGTACACACACACTCGAGTCGGCGCACATGTACGCCGCGGGAATAATCGATTCGATGCTGCGGAGGGAAATTAAAATTTAATAGAGCCCGATTAACAATAAATATAGCGGGAGAGTGGAGAGCGTGCGGGGGGGGGGGGAGGCCTAGACTAGAGGAGACTTAATTGCTTTTTAAAACTCGCGGCCAAGTTGAACTCTCGACGCTCGGTGCTTTCTTGAGAATGTTCAATATTAGTTTCTTCCGAGCACGTCAAAGCCGCGGTAATTAACGCCGCTGCGCAAAATCCCGTATACCTTGTGCCCGCATTTTTTTCCTCTCGACTTTCCCCGTCATCGCGAGGACGCAGCGCCCCGCATAATAACACTCCGCCGATTTTTTTTTTCGCGTTGCCCCGGCACTTAATTAATTTTTCGACGGATCGAGCCGGGTCGCTTTATCGAGCGTACAGGGGGATCCACTCGTTCTATTTAGAGTATTACAGTCCGTCGAGGCCGCTCATTACTCACCGTCTTATCGAGGCCCCGGCGGCGCGCTATCCAGGCTCGCAGCCGCGGCGCAAGGCCGCGCGCGCGGCTCTAATGAATGGAGCCGCGGCGCGCGAGATCCGCTGCTTTATGGGCCGTGCATTAAAGCCACCTTTCGGCTGAAATCGCGGAAGGTGACACACACACACACTCAGCCCCGAGTATAAATCATCGATTCGCGCGCCGAGATTTCAATTTGTTTTCACGGTGCGGGAGCAGGCGGGGGTGGCGTTGTTATTTATTCGGGCCGCCATCGCGGCAGTGCGAGTAATTTACAGTTGAGTCGTTCGCCCTCGCGCATCGCCGATTGCACGCGCATTACGCATGTGATTTTCCTAGGCGGCCGCGCGGAATGCGAAAAATTTATGACGGTGCAGCAGCGAGCGACACGCGACGCTAGATTCCCGCGGGGGGCTCTGTGTTTACGATCATCGCGATAACGAAAATCCGCGTTGCAATTCAAACGTGAAGTGTATTGAAATTACGCATTCATTTCGCATCGTCATTTTTTTTTATCTCAAGATAGAAGGGGGGCAGCTACTCGCGGAAGCAGGTCGAAAGTTCGTTTATAATACGCACGCCGCTCCGGTGAATCGGTGTGTGTGTGTGTGTGTGTGTGTGTGTGTGTGTGTGTGTGTGTGTGTGTGTGTGTCGCTGGCTCGTCGATGCGGGGCTTCCTCCTCGCGGAGTATCGGTAATAAGGATCAAAGACCGCTAGATGAATATCGGGCCTCGCGTGCGCCGGGTGTACAGCCTGCGTCGATACCGCGCCGCGGGTTCGAGAGCGGACGATCGAAATCGACGGAGAAAGAGCAATTTGCCGCTCGGCAGAATGCGCTGCTAATTTGTAATGCTCGCGCGCATTGCATATCGACGATGCAACAGTCATCCCGCGAGCGCGCAAAAAAAATGACGAGGCAACGCTGTTGGCCCTCGTGCTTTGTTCGCCGACGGATCGATGGCCGTTAATGGCGTGTACACGTATGCGAGCCTCGGAAACGGAAATTTCGCGAGCTCTATACCGGCGGAGGACAAAAACAAAAAAAAAAAAAAAGAAAAAGAAAAAACAACATTGTATCGCGCGTACGCTCCGGTACGAGCCGATACTGAGACTGCCGGTGATATTGGAGCACTTCGCTATGGAATACGTGTATTCGCATTGGCCGCGCGGAATATCAGATTTCGGCCGAGAATCCGAGGCGCACGATTATTTACTTCGCCGCGCGGAGAAATGAACCGGGTCGAAGATGATGAGAGCGAGTAGACGGTTGTCCAAACAAGCCGCGATATACGAGAGTATGTGCCTCGTCCCGTCCGAAACTCAGCGAGTCCATTGTTTCGCTCGGAGCTACATGGAAATTTTATTAGAAAAGCGGCGGGGAGGGAGGAGAATTACCGAAAGCTCGCGTAATTGACTTCTCAATGTTTACGAATGAAAGGAGGCTTTATTTTGAAAGGCCCGGGTGTATATACTTTTTCAGCTGTAATTTATCATTGGCGGTGGATTTATCGCTCAGTCATTGCAATTTACATCCTCGTTACGTGCGAGTCGAGATGTGAAATCATCGATGAAAAGGAGCGCGCACAATGCGCTCGACGAGTCTTTTGATCTCTTTCGTCACCGCCTATCTCCCTCTTTTTTTCCTCTTCGTCTCTCGTCTAATAATCAAACTTTCGTCGGAACAAGTCGCGATGAATGCGAGCAAAGCTTGGGAAATTAATCTGGATATCGTAATGGCATATACGTGCGAAAGTCTTAATTAAAAGAGAAAACGAGGAGGGGCTTTGACGTTATCGCGGGCATTACCAGGGATTGGGAATCCATCGCGGCCTCCGTCAGGCTCGAGTTGCCGCTGTCGTGACACTTTAAAGCCTCTTTACTTCGGCCACTTCGCCGATACGCTTTCTTTTAAGGCTCTTGTCATCGATCCCGACACGTCCCACCCACCGTCCTTAAATTTTCTTGCTATTCTTTTCTTCCTCCAGTCGTTGTCTTCACTTCTGCCATTATCGTTATTATTTATGCTTCATCACGTGGTACAAATTGCGCGTTATCAGTGAAGAAAGTACGCTCACTTTCATTCAATCGAACAAAAAGCAGCCACTCGATTGGAGAATTTAATTATTTTAGCGAATCGAGGACACGGAACTCATCAACTTTCCGAAACTTTTAGTACTGCAGAGAGAAAATAAAAGCAAGATACAGTCCTTTCTATATAGGGTTTATCGACTGCGCGGCAGGGGTGCAGCCGACGTCGCGAGTCCTGGCTCGATTGGATTGGCTCGCGTCCTACGTGTTCCTATCTAATTTCGACGTATTGTTACGGCGCTCTCGCGATAAATCCGAGAAAGGCGAACGACAGAGAAGTGGAGGAGAAAAAATTGTTCGACCCGGGGACAGGAGAAGAAGCGAGAGTGGAAGGGCTTTCCTCGCATTGTCCGTCGTTGTCTTCATTATTTCCATTATTCCTTTTATAATTTCGACGTCAAAAGATTGGCCCGGCGAAAGCCTCGTGAAATCATAATGAAAACGGCTCTCGAGGAATATCCGCGTATTATTCGGCCGAGAGATACTGAGAGACGGCGCTTCGGCCGCGTCCCTCCGCGCGGTATTT
>JAWWEP010000001.1:9706277-9731541 GCA_035582995.1 Sycophila quercilanae
TTTTTTCCATGTTGAGGGACACCTAAGGAACCGGGAAAAACTTGTCCCGTAGGTGTGCTTTCAAAATTTTTTTTTTAATTTTTAATACCCCAGTTGTTTGTCTATTTCCATAGAATCGCACATATATGTACATATACATGCACATAGTATCGATGTGCGATTATAATGGAAATCAAATTAGAGTCACCTTCATCGCGAATAAAATCCACGGACGGATAAATAATGCAATAGCCCAGTGTACCGCTTGAACTTGAGCGAACCTCCGTCTCAGCGCGGAGAGCTGTCTCATTAGCGTGCCGATTGCTGCATGTATGTTTAAAAGCCCGGCGTAATTCTACGATTTAAACCCAACAGTACGAGCCCGTTATCCAACCCGGAAACCAGGAGTACCTCCACCACATGACCCTGTACGAGTGTCGCGGCGACGAGGCCAAGCTCAACGAGGAGAAGAGGACCAACGGCACGGCCTGCGCCTCGACCGACTGGCTGCACGCATCCTGCAACACCATCGCCGCTACTTGGAGCCTGGGATCAGAGGTCAGTGTCACGCGAGTTTCATTTCGCATTTATCTCGTATGGGCCTCGCGCGCTTCTATAATTAGCCGATGTCTCTTACGCGCCTCCCGTGGAGCCTGCGGGTCTCTGGGTCACACGGTGAACCGACGCTCCCAGGCAGATATCTTTTTCGACTCGGCGATTAACGTTGCTTTCAAGTTATTATTATTATAGACGGCTCAATTTAAACGCGGCGCTTTTTTTCGAGCGCTGCTTCAATGCACTGACTGCGACCGTTTGAACTCGCTTTAACGCGACGGAAATACGCGTTTAAAGCAATTAATTAATTAGACAGTGATATTTTTAAAGTGTATATCTTTTTCACCAGTGAAAGCGAAAAAGTGTATATAAAGCTGGTCGCTGACGTTTCTTCGCGCAGATATAATAATTGAAAGAAACGAGGGCGGAAGTGGATATGCAAGGCGAAAAAAAATCAACGAGGGGTGTGAATAAATAATTAAAAAAGAAAGGGAGAAACAAACGAAATAAAAGAGTCGCGGAACAGATCTTAAACGTGTCGAGGATCCCGTTCCGTTGGTTGTCCCCGGTCATTCTTCATTCGCCATTATACCCGGCGTCGTCGAAGTATCACCCGGCAGCCCGCCGCTCCAATTTATCTCCCTTTTCCTGTCCTCTCCTTCCTGCGCCCTTTTTTCTCCCGACGTTTCTCTTTTCTCTTATTTATACATCGGACCGCTTAGTCGCCCCCTCCACCTCCTAAACCTATATATTACTCCGATACCTCGCGAACCGGGCTTCAGCTTTAAAAGAAGCTGCGCGAGCTCCCACGAAAGCGGTCACTTCGATTTACATTTTTCCGCACTCCCCGGGCTTTTCCTCGAGCCCTAAGTGCACGGTGTAATCAGAACTGCGACGAAAATAAAATGAAAAAAAAGTTAGCCCGCGGTGCTCGCCGGGATATTTTAATCCAGTTTATTACGGACGATTGCACTGGCGCGACTCTCAAAAAACTCGGACCAGGGATAAACTCGAAATTTACGCTGGTGCTCATAACGAACGCACTTAACGCCGGGGGGGCGCGCGCAACACGCCGATAAAAATTTATCGGATCCGCGGCGTAAACCCGCAATCCCATGGTCCGCGATAAAGCGACGGGTATAAACATTGCGCTTTAGAACCTCCTTAACCGCGAAATCCGCGCGCTCGTTGCGCGTGTCCTCCCCCCGCCCCGACCGACGGCGGACTAACGGGACGGGCGGGGGTACGGGGGCAAATAACGCGCATTATTTAGGAAGGAGCAGGACGAAGGCGGTGCGGCGACGGCGTGACCCCCTTATCAGGGAAAGAAGCGCGCCGCTGTCGTTCACGTCCCGCGGTCGCGCCGCGATAATCCCCCTCGCGTCGTAATGCATACCAATGGCCGACCGCAAACCCGTTCTCCCCGCGAAACGTGAGCTCCCTGCGAAGGTGCAATCTACACGTGCATGGGCGCGCGTCCCTGATCGCTTCGGCTCCTCGTGTTTTTTGCCCCCTCTTTATCTTTCTTTCGCTTCTTCCTTCTCTTTGAGGCCGATCGCTCGCCGAGATTTCTCTATCTGCGGGTGATTAAGTTGGAGCTCGCGGAGAATGAGACCGATCCTCCCTGTTATGGCTCGAAGCTCAAATTTTTTTGACATCCCCTCGCGAGGTTTTGTTTTTTTCTTATTTAAGAAAATCTAATTAGGCTATGGGTAAAAAGTAGAAACTATGTATAATTCAATGTGCGCGACATTTTAAGTTAAGTTATTAAGTTGTTCTTGAACGTATTAACACTTTTTCTTCAATGGGCGTTTTTTTAAAAAGATTTATTTTCCTTTTTTGATAAAAAGAAATTCTGACGTCCGTTCGCTAACAAGAATCTTGAACAACCTACTTCACTACTTAATCAGTCGATCAATACTGAAAAGAACAACGGCTTTGTATTTTCGCTATAATTTCTCAAACTTAAGGATTCCCAATTAAAAGACTAAACAAAAACATAAGTGATTAAATATAAATCAGGGATGGATGAACCGTTCAAGTCGGCGACACAGTTTCAATAAAGCATATCCTCCCTCGAACGCAAGTTATAACATTCCGATACGAAAGTTCGAGCGGGAGGCAAGCGCAAATTACCGACGCGGAGATATGGGCTCTCGCGCGGATCGTTGGCCCATTTTTCAAGCTTTTCGAGGTACGATGATTTATCGTTCCCGCTCCTCCCGCGTATGCATAACCCCGGCGATCGAGTCACAAATCACGTGCGCCGCGCGGCTGCGTCGGTAATTGGAGCACGCTTGCCTCGGCCGGGCGAAAAAGTCGTCTTCGGAAGGAGGAGACCACCCAGCGATGCGTATATATATATCTATATACACACACTAAGAGAGAGACCGGCAGACCAATAAAAAAAGCACCGTCGCTCGTTCTGGGTTGCAGGGCTTCAATTATCCGCCGGAGGCAGGCTACGCGCTGGACCCGTACATCGGGCCGCGCTTCTACATGCTCGAGACCCACTACTCAAATCCCGAGTTGGACGCCTTCGTCACCGACAGCTCGGGTCTGCGGTTGCTCTACACCGACAAGCTGAGGACCCACGACGCCGGTGTGCTGAGCATCGGCATCGACCCGAACTGGAGGCACATCATACCGCCAGGCCAGCCCGAGGTCATCTCGGAGGGCCACTGCATCGCCCGCTGCACCGAGGACAAGGTGCCCGACAACGGCGTCAATGTGTTCGCCGTCATCATGCACACCCACCAGCTGGGCAAGAAGGTCAGGCTGAGGCAGATCAGAGACGGGAGGGAACTGCCGCCCATCGCGGCCGACTCCAGCTACGATCCCAGCTACCAGGAATACAGGAGACTCATGAGACCCGCCAAGATCCAACCGGTAAGTTTTGTTATTTGCTAACTCGTAATAGCAGAAATTATTCGTTCGTGCGTCTTTTATATCGAGCTCGATTTCGAGTTAAAATTGAACATTCTGCAAAATGCATGTAGCTTCTGCACGGCGAAGTTCAGCGTATAGTCGAACAAATTGACAACTTTCTAACACAATGGCGACGAGGAGCAACTGCCGCGCAAGCTCGCTAATTGAAAATTAAAAGCTTCCTAATTTTCGGCGAAAGCTCGAGTAGTGCACTCAATTATCGCATTATTAAAATCGTTCGCGCGAGAAAATTTCGTTGCTGCAGCTTTGCTGTAAAAGCCGGCGAGTCCCGAGCGATCGCGCGAATAACACTCCGTCTTCTCTTTTTGGCTTTCAGGGCGACCACTTAATCGCGGAGTGCACCTACTCCTCTCAAACGAGGCAAACCATCACGCTTGGCGGCCTGACGACGAAGGAAGAAACTTGTCTGGTGTCCGCCCTGTACTACCCGAGAATCGATTTGTCGCTGTGCTACTCGCTGCCCTCGCTGCCCACTGTTCTTCACAGTCTCGGCATCGACAAACTTGAGTAAGTGAATTATTTTTAGTGCACTTTCTAAACAAGCCATTTTAAAGTGAATTAAAGTCTTTCCACGGAGAGAAAAAGTGGAGAAAAAAAATTAGTATTCTTTTCCACTAACTGATGGACACAATCGATTTATGAAGATTTTTATTATTTGAAATACTAATTTTTCGTTCTTAAGGGTCTAAAAACTGGTACTTCCTATACTAAAAACTTGTATCTTAAATTATTTATACTAGAATTTACACGCGCGCTTTGCGCGCTGATTATTTTAGTTCGGAGACGACAAAAACAAAAAAAAAGCAAACGTTCAATTGCTACTACTTTCACACTCTTCAATTTCGATAATGCGATAATTCGACTTCATTCAATTCGATCATAATCGCAATGCATTTTAATATAAGGGATACTTTTATTGTTAATCAAATCTAATTTCGAATTAACGAATATTTTAAAAGAAGTTTTACTTTATCTTTTAAAGACGTTTTACGTACACAAGTTTCTAATTAAAAATCTTGTTGTCCCTGTCAATTGCAGAGGACCAACTCCGTTGAAAATTACCTCTCCGCCGGAGCTGAAGGGTATGACGCTGGAGGAGCGTCTGGTGTCGTACGACTGGCAGACGAACTTCCACAACTTCGCGGATGCGACGCGCCACGGTACCTTCAAGCCCCTCTGCTCGAACACGAAGGGTACGATCCTGCCGGAGACGTCGATCGAGTCGCACTACCCGCGCATCATCAGCACGTACGAGGATCCCAAAGTACCCTGCACGCGCAAGCCTCAGCGCAACAAGCTGTCAATGTTGCTCTCGGAGGACGGCGAGATAGGGGGCGCCGAGAGCGACGAGTCAAACGCCGTGGAGAGGGGGCAGCTGGTGCGCAATAAGGTGCTGCGCAGCAGCGACGCCTCGTCATTGGCCGGCGGATCGGCCGCCAGGTGCGCCTCCGTCGCCTTGATCCTGGCGCTGCTGGCGACGGCGCTCAGGTGAAGGGCCAAGTCCGTCGAGTGGCGCCGACTCTGGGTGAGCGAATAAAAAGAATGCGCCAGTGATTCGGGATAATGACACCCACGGCATTATCCGCATTATTAATTTTCAACAATTTTTTATTATTATTATTATTTTACTATTAACTCTTGCGTTGTACATTTTGTTAACTACTGGTTAGGATTCTGCGACGTGTATTATATATATAAACAATCTCGAAGCGCGAGACTAATCGACTTTTTGCGGCTACGCGAGCTATCGGGCACTACGGAAGAGCTTTCGGTTATAGCTTACCAGTTTTTTTTAACACGTTACCCAAGGAGCTTGACAACGGCTGTTTTATTCGAGCCTTTTTTTTATTTAAGGAGTAACTATGATTTTTTTTATAATGTCATTCAGAAATTTTTTATTTGAAATTTCTAGAGAAACCGACATGTTTATTTTATTTAAGGGAGAAGTTTCAGAGTGACTTTTACGGCGACAGCTTCGGTTCTCCAGCCACTTGGGTAACAATTATGTTTGTGCTTTTCATAAAAGTACCGTTCGATTCTGTCAAATACATCGGACGGTACTTTTACTCCTTCGATACTTGCGAACGTCGTTTTGTACAGTTTCTTCAAATTATTTAAATAAAATTAATGATTATATATATAATAATAATATTATTATTATCGATTCGAAAAAGAAACGTTTATTTATTCTAATTTTTTAAAATTTCTCGTATTATGAAAAGATTAAGTATCACTTACTTTAAAAAAAAAAAATACAGCGGTGTATTATCAATTTTTCTTTAAACTTGATAATTCGCGTAGAGACGTAGAGATTTCATCACACACGCTCAACTGAAACACGCAACCAAATTTTTGCAAAAGCGAATATTGAGGTGAATGAATGGCAAATGAGCGCGCGACAAGAATTTGTGACAATTTTTTTTTAAAAAATAATAACAAAAAATTTTCTACGAGCGTAAAGTGGAAAAAAAATCGCGCGCTCGTCCGGTACTTTTTTTCATCGGTGCCCGCGACTGTCCGTTGCACACGTATTTCCGACCAGACTTCTTCAGAATCGTAACACTAACGCTTGAACGTGGAAAAAAAGAAATTTCACATTTTTTTTACGACCACTTGAACGGTATATCGCGTACTTATCCGCAGTAAGAAAAAAAAATTTCTACCACGGTGTTCAGAGGCATACTCCCGATAAGAGAAAAAGAATTCAATGTTAAAAACAATCTTTGAAATAAATAGAGCGATCCTCGTAAATTTTATTTTCCCTCGATAAAAAATTCAGATTATTTGATACTCAATTTTTTTTATGAATATTCGCATAAAATATTCGATGCAAGCTTTTAATCTACTTTTTTACTGCCTATAACGAGATAAGCGTCTTTTTTTTCATTTTCCTTTCCTCTTGTGATTTTTCACGAAAGAACTCGGAATTTAAAAGAAAAGCGAGAAGGAAAATTTCGTCGATGTTAGATTTTTACCCTTTGCACGCGATATCGAAAGACGCTGTTTTTTCACAAGCGCACCGATAACCGGCTAAATGGAATCGATATTTACTAATGTCGTAGTTGATATTTTACAATTTAATACTGATTATTCATCGGTGTTATAGAGGACGTCTGTATGTGTAGCGTTATAGGCTCGATCTACTGAGGCGACTGATTATATCCATAATTTGCTATAGTTCAGAGTGACGTTTGCTATAACACACTACCGCCTTATTTTCTTCCACAGTACTTCACTCAGAAATTGCATATAATTTTCCTTTCTTTACTACGAATCGTTATTCCTATTTTTTACAAGCTACGTTTTGCGTACAACTTAGACGAGAATATGAATTTTTTTTTCATCAGCTCGTTGAAGTTCTTTATAGTCACCAGCAAACGTCATTCTCAGATCGGAAGAGAGCTTTGAGCATGCATAGATAAGAAACATAGAAAAAAAAAATACGAGCGACAAAAAGAAAGCGGGATACGTGATGAAGCGAGTTCGTCAAGGCTGTTGTTTAAATTTGAGTAAAAGATGTATTTGGGTGGAAAGGAAAAAAAAGAGAGAGAATACGATATCGCTATGTTACGAACTAGGGTGGAACGAAAACTGCCGGTGATATGACCAGAACAATCATGAAAGTGTCACGAGCACTTCTTTGCGCACGAGGGTTTCGAAATATAAATTACGTTTGTATAGGCGATCGCAGGTGAAGGGACTTTCGGCGATGCACTTTTCGCCATCAACCACGACGCACCGTTAATCTGGTATCGTCGAAAAATTGTCCCCGTCGAGGCATTGTGTAAAGTGGCAACGATGAGCACTGTTTTTTGTTTAGCGACTCTGGCTCTCGATCGTCCTCCCGCGAAATCTCCAGTTTTATCTTCTCATCCTGTATTATGCGAGTCTGACAACTATAAAAAGAAATCGAGATTAAAAAAAAAAAAAAAAATCAAGTAAATTGAAAGTGAAAGCTTCTCTCTCTCTCTCTCTCTCTCTCTCTTATTGATCGATATTTCAAGAGCACACTGTCTCATACATGGTTCAAAACGTAATCGTAGTACGTCATTTTTTTCGCCTGTTAATGTTCTGTGTGTTAAAACTTACATATCTCGTATGTTAAATTAACATTCGCGAAATGTGTTGCTTAAAGATCGTGCGTTACTTTTTTTTATTAACACACAAGTGCGCGTTATTTGAAAAATATGTCATTTAATGTCGTATAAATGATAGAAAAGCAGATTAGCAAGTACCGCATGCGCAATAATAACACACGATTGTGCTTTAATTCTTTACACATTTCTTGCGTGTTGAATGAACACACATATCGTGCGTCATTCTTCTATAACACACAAAATATGTTAATTTTTTGAACCGTGTATCCCTTTCGGAGGAGGATCGCACTGTTTAAAGCTCTTCTCGCGGAGGATAATCAATTTCCGCCTGGCGGGAGTAGCGGCAAATTGCCCGTGAATGGGGAGAGGTGCTTTCATTTCCGCCAGCTTCCCCCGTAACACACATATCAGCGCGAAGACACACTTTTCGAGGACACGGAGAGGAGGCGCGACGGTCAGTCGAGAGCCGGTCGTAATTGTATGTAATGTACGTAGAAGAATTTAAACCAATTTAGGCGCGGAGCGCCGCCTGCCGCGGCCCCGTCGCCGCGCGACGCTCGACGGAACGAGCCGTTCTTTTTATACACAGCCGAGTCCGCTGGTTGGCGAGGTCGCCGGGCTCGCGAGGGCCTTCGCGTTGTTGGAGATTTATTTTGTAAGAGCAATTGAGCGGGACGCGGTCCGTCGGCGACGTCGGGGCCTGACGCAGCCTCCGCCGTTTAAGGTTATATAAAGGCGAGCGAGAGAGTGAGACACTAAGACGCGCTAAACGAGCGACGAATGCGTGCGAAGAGTTTGCGAGCGAATGAGCCGATCGCGTATAAATGAGTGTAAATAGCGACGAAGAAAATTTCCTGTATATAGTCATAGATTTAACGTGCGATCCGTGATAGATATTGTAGGCAAAGTCCACGAGTTTTTCAAAGTCCCTTGTATCCTTTCGTTTTTTAAAAACCCCTCAGAACCAGCCGCTCCTTTTCCTCCTTACTCCTGCTCCTCCTCTTTTCCGTACCGCGACTCCCTCGTCCTCCTCGCACCCGAACTGTGCACTGCACGGTTGAACAAGTGAGAAGAGTTTAAAAAATAAAAAAAAAAAATAAATAAAAATAAAGAAAAATGTAAAGTCGCTGGCAGTCGATGCCGCGACTCGCTGAAGATAATAGATACATTCTTTCTAGTTCTACTGTTCACTTAAGTGTATCATATATATGTACGTACTGGCCCTTCTTATCCTTCCGGACAAGTGGGTCCTGAATTTGTGCCGACCTACACTGCGCAAAAAAAAAAGAAAAAAAAATATGATGTAAGAGTTGTATCGAAAAGGAGGAGGACCGAGAGTAAACTAGCGTTGTTCCGTTATTGAGTACACGCGTAAACGCGTGACGATAAACGCGGTTGTATGAACTCGAGAAATGCTACACTATCGTCTACACTGTAACAAATTGTATTATATTTTATATATATAAATATGTAAATGTTTTTCTATAAATTCATGTGATTATTCATTTAAATGAACTTATGCCACCCCCTCTACAGCTTCCGCATCCTTATTTTCAATCCGCATCCTTAATATTTATTAATAAATAATTAATTTCCCTTATTATTATATCTTGATAATAATGATTTTTTTTTAAATTATACATTTAAAGTTTCATATAAATTTTATTCGAATTTTATTTTAATGAACTTAATTTACATTTCATTGCTTCAATTTACTACTTGTCTTTTAAATTTTTTAATGGATATATGTTTCGTTGAATAATTGATAATACGAGACGAACAAATTTTATTGTACGAATTATTATGAAACAGTTTATATATTTCACATGAGAAATTAAAATATAATTGAATAATTAAACCCCAACCGTATCGCAAAAAATAAATAAAAAAAATGACCTCCTCCCTACGATCTCAAATCCATTATTCTCATAAACTTTCATGAAGAATTTTATAAAGCAATAGCAAAGTTTTATACTTCTGAAGTGATATAAACTTCTCAATTTAATTTATTAGTAAAATATACTATGATTAGTAAAGTATCACAAATGAAATTATATAGACCATATCATTTATTTTATGATTAATAGAAAAAGATGCATCTAAAAAACAGTAAGTATAATATACGATTTTACTATATCTAACAAAGTATAGTCTACAAACCTATAAGTAAATAAAAGTTACTGATGATATTCAATTCACCGTTTACATAGATTTAAACCTTGATAAAAACGGAGACACATATTTCGATCATAAATCAACGAGCGTACAATGTAAAATAAAAGACACCAGTATTATATTTATAAATGCGAGAAAGTACAAATAAAACTCCTACAACTGTAGCGATCTTTAGTTCTCGTCAAAGCAATCAATATTTGAAAAGAATGGCTACAGCTTACCGAGGAGTAAGCTCAACATAAATAGCAACGATTACATTAAACGTAGCGTAAATATTTTACGAGTCACCCCGGTAAGTCTCGTTAAAATAAAGACCGCAAGAAAATTCACACAGCCGCGCTTCTATCTAAAAAGAAAAAACAAAGAAAATACAAGAAAGAGCGCCAAAGCAAAATTAAGAATTTACCGTAATCGGCATCAAGTATATTCCTAATTTATTCAATGTTATTTTATTATTCATTTAACGGTGAAGTAGAGAGGTGGTGCATGCAGGGAGGACCCGGAGGGGGCGAGCGCATAGGCGCGGGAGATTATCGCCGAGGCGCGTCGCGACGTCGCCATGCATAAGAAATCATCGCCAGGCCTCGGGAGTGCACCCGCTGGAATTAATAAGCGCTGCACCGGACGCACCGCCCGACAGCGACAGATAGCCGCGCTCGCCGCGCCCCTCCCCCCGCTGCCCCTGCCGACGTATATACGCACGAGTTTAAAGTCTTGATCGCGCGTCCCGATAGCATCGCTCTGGCAGGACGTCGGGAATTATTTAGACGCGCAGAAGCAATTAAAGCCGTTAATACGAGTGTGCTCCCGATCCCTTTCGGCGCTGTCGATTGCCGCTGCAAAAATTCCATTTTTCATGATCCCGTATCGGCGCGCCTTCATAATTCAGAGATGTGCATCTCGGGATGGCGGTCTAGGCGTCCGTGCAGCACTTCGTATTATAGATTCAGGAAGCGAAACGTTGATTTGTTCGATGGAACCGGTAGGACTCGTGCCGATCGAGGGCAGCTTTTCTATTTGTTTTGAGCTTTAAAGAGCGTAGAGATAATCAAAACTGAGAATTGATACTTTTAGATTTGCATCGGGAATTCTTACGAAAAATTTTTATTAAAAAAAAAAAATAAATAAATAAATAAAAAGAACTGGTGATGTACGATGATGCTTGCCAATTTGACAATAGAATTTGCTTATCTTCCGTTATGGCGTGGTCGGACGTAACAGCCGTATAAATTTTAACGAATAATCTTCATAAAATTTAGTAATCACTGCAGACCCGCCATTGCACTTTGCATTTAAAACGGACCGCGACATCAACGCAGTTAATAGAGCGCCATCGTCATCGCGCGCCTCGCAAAAATGCCCCATTAAAATAATAAAAAGAAAAAGAAGACAGCATGAAACGAAATGAGAATGCAAATAGCCGCGGCCGTTAAAAACATTCTAGACACATAAAAAAAAAAAAGAAACCCACGTCTAAATTCGCGCACTTAAGCGGAGCGATCAAGTCGCGTCCAAACTCTATAAACGCATAAAGCCCCGCGTCGACAGTTCGTCCCGGAGGGATTGGCGCGCGCCTTCGGGGCAGCAGTCGTAGTAGCGCCAGCCTCGGCGGAGCTTATTTACATGTAAATTTCGAGCGTTTACAGCGCATCAAGGCGACGGTGGCGGCTTCTCTCCTCTGACCCCCGCGACCGCGAGGGTGGCCGTAAGAAATATGTGCGCGCGATCGCACGTGCGTATAAATTGCAGCTGCGGCTGCCCAAACTGTTTAGTCGGCTCAGCTGTTGTTGGCAGTTCGAATTGCTACTTCGTCTTAGCGCTAGATTACATCGCGGATTTACCGAGCCATCTCTCTCTCTCTCTCTCTCTCTCTCTCTCTCTCTCTCTCTCAGACTCTTACTCTTTCCCCTCCGCCGCGCAACTTCCAATCCATTAATGAGCAAGTTTCGGCGCAAGTTCCGCAACTCTCCTCGCGAATGCCTCCTCCCCTCCTCGCTGCTTGAATATCCATCTCTCCGGGTGAGGGCAACCGCGCACAATCCGCCGGTGGCATCCGTCCACTTGCCCGCCAGCGCCGGCGTCGGGTAAGAGGTGTAGGGTATAAACAGGCGCTCCGCGAGCGTCCAATCAAACTTTGACGTTTTGCGGTCGAATGGGCACGGCGCGATCCTGGCATTCGCTTGCGCGAATCGTCAAACGTGTTTATACAAGCGGGTTGTGTATTGCTTCGACGAGTGCCTGTCCGGCTGTGGCTTAATGGAGAATTGTGTAGATTTGTCAGTTTTACAGGGCGCCGCTTCCAGGGATTTATTGAGCTCGCTGCCTTTTCCTAAGACTGTGTATATATTTTCTTTTTATGCTTTTATCGCTTTGTGGCTTGTTTTGATAGCTAATCGGATGGGGCAACGAACTTTTTAGTTATATGAAAGTTACTGTAATCAGTAGTACTTGTACAAGCAATCAGCTGATTAGGTATCTAAATTGATTTTTTTTTTTAATTTATATGAATTTTGTAACAAGCCCTAAAACTATTTTATGAAAATTTTAATTAACTTTATAAAGCTTTTCAATTCCTGTCGGTTTTAGGAAAGATTAACTGTGATGGAAAAAAATTTAGTGTAGATAAAGTTATCGTAGTTTGTAAACACGAATCACACATAATATCGTTATCAAACAATAAACACGAAGATAGTAGAATGTTGGAAATGAAAAATGTTTTTCACGATATTCCTAGATTGTATTAATTATTATGAAAATTGATTTTCTAACGATTGTCTTCTTATTTTGTACCGTAGCTAATGACTCCATTAAATAATTAATTACAGTTATTTGTATAAATATAATAATCATTTTGTTGTATTATTTAATTGTATTATTTTGATTGTGTCCGTATATTTTTCATCAAGTGAAATTCTCTAACCATAGCATATGGCTCAACCAAGAACTTTCAGTTGCATGCGCGAAGAAATAAAATGTCACGGCAGGTCTCGATTTTTACTTCCATTGGTAGTACACAAGCAAATACAAATCAGCGATTTCCGATACACGAAAAGTTATTTAACCCTCTTTGGTCACACTTACCCAGAATGACGTAACGGTCACACTGGGTAAAATCAACCCCAGCAACTTTGCTATAATAGTTATAATTTTTTTATAGTTTTTTAAATAATCAGTCGAAATACTATAAATAAACGCACTGAAAAAAAAGTAAGTAATCGAAATCAATGGTTAGTTGTTTCAATTAACATTTGATTGAAAAAAATAAATTTTGGTTGAAACAAGTAAATATTAATTAAAGCAAGTAATGGTTAATTGTGATTACTAAACTTTTTTCTCAGTGCGCTGAAAACATATAGGTGTAGACATTGGCCTCTAAGAGTAGATAAGATGCCGTCATTCATGATCCGGAAAACAAATATAACGAGAGTTTCAATTGCATTTTGTTTTTCAGCTATAAATTCACGATTTAGTTTACTATGTAGATCTACAATTAAATATACAATTACAATTACAATTATATGAATAATTTTTAAGAGCAAGGGACTCCATTAATCGTGCGGAGTACAATTTCTACAAGTATGAAGATCGTCTCTCCATTTCCGCACCATTCAGTTATATTATTAAACAAGTGGATCCGCAACATTCACCTCCCGAAGATGACTGATTTGACTTGCATAGGTACTGCTTTAATTGCCAGTGTATTCATGTTCTATGCTTGCCTCAGAAAAATTAAGTGCATTTTTGCTGCATCAAATGTAGTAGAAAATACATGGAGGACGTTTTTGAGCATCTCGAGTAAATAGTTGTAGAAAAAAAAGCATTTTGTTAAACTTTTTACTTTATGATTAATTATTGAAAAATTATATATACCCAATTATCTAAAGTCACGAAAATGTTCTTTTCAAATATGCATTTACAAAGAGTAGTAGTTCTATCTAAAATATATAATGTTAAATAATACGGTATCATAAAATAAAAAAAAAAGAAAACACTCGCTGACGAAAATTTTTATAATATATTATTTTATAACGTCAGCTATGCACAGATAGTATGCTGCTCATGCAAGTATGATTTTTCACATGCACCTGTAGTTTTATACTTTTCTTAGTTTTTCAATCTTCATTTCTTTCGGTTCACATTGAGCATCTGTTTCAGGATCCTCTTTATATTCAGAGAAGTGAATTCGGAACCATCTCTGCAGGGAGATGCCTGCCTTAACTTACAGCACTTCCTGTTTACTAGTGCATAATTACCTTTTGACGTCTACTTCTGTAAAAATAATTCGAGCAGCGTGAGAATCCCCAATACAATTTCTATGCAATAAAAAATTATTAATCGAGATTATTGTAGCACATATTTCATTTTAATTTTAGGGGTCAATAGTGGAAATACCACTTAGTTTAATGAAGGTCGATGGAAATAGAGCATCAAATAGCTTATTGGAGAGAAGATTTGAGTCTCCATTTGTAATGACGCGCCTATCATCTTGATACTGGATGGACCTCAATTTGCTGTTAATAAAGATAGAAGTGGAAATATTTTTTATTATGTCCATCAAAAAGTATAATGTGCAGTGTATTCAGGTATGGAAAGAAATATCCTTTCAATCGTACCGCAGGATTCCTAATGACGATTGGTGTTGACAATATTGAGGATTTGTTACGTGAAACATGGCTACTACGTCTATCACCATCTTCCACTTATATAAATTACGGCAAGGCCAAGTTCTTTTTAATGCTGAGCCTGCTACTGCGGGAAGCAACCTCCTAGAAAGCGATGAAGAATCGTCAATCTCTTACAAAAACAATCTATTTGTAAAATTGTAAACATGTAATTTAATTTGGATTGAACAATGAATATGAAATCTAGTCTTGATACAAATAAAGGTTACTGCAAAAATAGCAAGAGATTTTTTCTTTTTTCAAAACGTAAGAAAAAAAACAAGGTGAAACAATGACATTCTCCTTTGAAATGTGACTGCTTGTTTTGCAACTTTGCAAATGTGTGTGTGTGTGTTGTTTTTCAAATGCATTTGTTAACTTGCTTAAAAAATAGTAGCCGAGGAAATATAAAATGCCTTGTTGATAACGTCAATAATTACCGCTAGAACTACTGGTATTTACGACAAAACAATACTCTACGCTTGCAAGTAGTAGTCCTTCAGAATACCTTAATGTAGAAAATTGGACGCAGCTATAGTTTAAAAATTAGTTTAAAATTTTTTTCTTTGCGTTGAGCTTCTGTTTCAGGATCCTCTTGCAATCAGCCTTTTAACTCGGGACTATCGCAGTAAGATAATGACTGCCTTAAATTGCAGCACTGTTTTGATTGTCCTTACATTGCTTTTCGGCACCTGTTTCTGGAAAATTGATTCAAAAAACGTAAGACTCGCTTATACAACTTCTATGCAATAAAAAGGTATTGGTCAATATTATTGTAACGGGTCTTCAATCCACGTTAATTTTAGGAGCCAATAGTGGAAATACCACCGAATTTAACGAACGTAGATGGCGATATAGAGCATCAATTAGCTTATTGGAGAGAAGATATAGGTCTAAATGGTTTTCACTGGCAATGGCATGAATATCAACCTCCTAATGGGCCGAAAATTATTGTTTACAAGGATAGAAGCGGAGAACTTTTTTATTATCTCCATCAACAAATTATGGCAAGGTAATTTAATATTCGGTTTATGGACATTCTTGCGATGCCAATCCGAAGCGAAATTTTGCCGTCTCTACTTAGTCAATAGGCTATTAAATTTGAATGATGCTAGCTAGAATTTTAATTTTTAGATATAACGTAGAACGACATTGCTTGGGCATGAGATACATTCCGTCTGTTTGGGATTGGGAAGCACCAATTCCAGAAGCCTACTTTCCTATGTTGACTTCAGATATTGCAGGTAGGAAATGGTCATCGCGTTCAAAGAATATGACTTTAAGCGACTTATATAGACCGGACTACGAGTTCGGGCCAAGGGTCTACATTTCCGACCAGAAATTGTCTGAAAAAAGAATTTTGGAAGCTATTGATAGAAGAAAAGTTATTGATGCTAATGGCACTGAGACTTATATTAATAATGACCAAGGTATCAATATTCTGGGTAATGCGGTTGAAGCCATACTTGAAAGATCGCCTAATTTTAAATTCTACGGAAATCTACATGCTTCCGGCCACGCTATGATTGGTTACGTTAATGATCCACAAATGCAGCACAAGGTACGTTTCAAATTATAACTTTATTTGTTATTCATTTTTAAATTCATTATCTGGATGGTTTAATCATTTTATACCGAAGTTTAAGATTAATTCATCTTAAGTCTTATGATGAATTAATCTTAATTCTTAAGAAAGAAAAAGCTACTTGTCGGTGAAAAACTTTTTGTATCTAAATATAAGTTAAAATTTCAGTTATACAAAGTGAATAGTTACTTATTTTAATAATAAATGAGTCTTTCACTTATTAATTCATAGACTTTTCTTTTTTGACCATTATTTAGAGAGATATTTTGAGTTACCAATTAATAAATTTTTGTAGCAACCACCAGGAGTAATGTCAATCCTTAATACATCTCTAAGGGATCCCGCTTTCTTTAATTGGCATGCATTTATTAATAAAATCTTTAAGAAACACAAAGATCTGCTAGAACCATACGAAGAAGAAGTTGTAAGGGAGTATAATTATTCTCATTATTATACTCAATTTTTCTCATTTTGTTTTCATTACTAACATACCGTTCTAATTTACTTTGACAGCTATCCTTCCCAGAAGTCCAAGTAACAAACGTTGAGGTATGTTCGCATCGAAATGGACCGGGAAAAAGAGAAAGGAATACGTTGTACACCTACATGATGAAAAGCGACATCAACATGTCAAGAGGCGTCGATTTTTTCCCTAAAAAACCATTTCTAGTTCGAGTAACACATCTGAATCACGACGAATTTGACTACACCATTGAATATGTCAATCGTTCCCCAAAACAATTGATCGGAACAGTACGAATTTTCTTATTGCCAGTTACTCGGCCCGATAAAGCTAACATGAAACTATCAGAGCAAAGATTTTTTAATATCGAAATGGATCGATTTGTACAGATACGTATGTGAACGTGATATGTAATTGCAATTTCTAGGATTTTCTTTAAATTAACATGTCCAGTGAGATAATTTATTAATTGTTTTAGTGAAACCTGGTGTCAACAGAATCGTGCGAAAATCAAAGATGTCTTCTTTGACCATTCCATTTGAACAAACCTTCCGCGATCTAGATACTAATAGGCCAAAAGATGACGAACATGAAAAAATTGATGAATTTAACGCTTGTGGATGTGGTTGGCCTCAGCACCTGCTGGTACCCAGAGGTACTTCTAACGGTTATCCTATGCTGCTATTTGCAATTATTACTGATTATCACGATGAGCAGGTAATCGTATACAATTAGTACACAATTAGTCGACTCATTAAATTGTGAACTTATACTCTTTAAGCATTTTATTTAATAACGTTGTATGTACATTTATGTTTCTAGACTTCTTCAAACGAAAATGAGTCTGAAAACAATTGCAAGATAGGTCGAATATTATGCGGTGTGAGATACGGGAAGAAATATCCTTACAAACGTAGTTCTGGATTCCCATTTGATCGTCCTATTGGTGACGATAATATAGAAGATTTTTTGAAGCCAAACATGGCCATTAAGCCTATCACTATTTTCCATTCGCCCAAAGTGCGGAGGGGCCAAGTTCTTTCTAATGCTAAGCCTACATTTGTGGGAAGCAATCTTCCCAGAGAGTGAGGAAAAATTTAATGAGGTTAAAACCCAAATAAACGTATATAGAGGCACGCGTTGCGGCTTCGTAGGCTCGTCGTTCGTCCGGGACTCATACTTGCCTCGAGGCGCTACCGCGCCTCTTGATGATAGTCATGAGTTATATAATCTAATATTAGTAATAAAGGTTTGATATGTACTTACTTATCTCCTATTCGTTTTGTAAGATAAACGCATACAATGTCCGTTTGGGAATTCTGAAACAAACAACTAATGCATGTTTACGGTGTATTTTATTTATCTGAACCAAAAAATGTACTGATTACTTGTTGATCATCTTAAGTAATTCTATAATATTTGGGTCGTCATTGTATTAATTTTTTTTTGAATATATTTATTATGTGTTTTTTTTTGTACATACGTACGTAATTTTGTTGTTTCATATACAAATGATTGTTAGTTGCTTTCAATTTTCTTTCACACAAGTATATGTAATATTAATTAAAAGTATACTTTTTATTGGAACAGTGCCATTCTAGTAACAAATTAAATCGCTTTTTCCATTGTACGAATGCTGTGTACTCTATATTGTTTTATTCGTCAATTAATTATACTGCAGTTACTCCCATTTAGCGAGAGAATTGCCAATGAACGCAAAATGAGAAGATGCTACTTTTATAATAATAAAGGCATTTCAATACGTGAATTGTCCAGTTCAGCAAATAATAAACAACTATTCAGACATAAATTAATAAATTGATTTTGTGGAAAGAGCAGTTAATTATGATAGGTGCATAATTAGGAATATTGCAGAATCAACTTCCACATTTTCACATCAATTTTGTTTCAAAACAATAGTTTGAAGTTATATTCGTTTTCACTGTTCGTTTTGATACTGAATGTGAGTAAACAATAAATTATAATGATCAGTATCAGATATTTTGAATGATTTTTATGTATTCAATTCACTATCAGTGAGTTTTTATTCCATTATTAATACAGAAGTATTATAATACATCAACTTCAATTTTAACTTTAATTAATTTTATTATTAGCAGAATAAAAAATGTATACACGCCATCAATATGATTCCCGGAGTTTGCACATTCTATCAATTTGCAAAGCCTATCATTTTTATTACGCAACTTTGATTATCATGCTGATATCTGCAGTTTTCCGCATCTACTTACTAAATGACTTTAGTATGCTCCTAACGCTCGGAAGAGCAGCACTGGCAAAAATCGAAGTAGGCATCATTTGCAAAAAATAGTTGCCTTACAGTGACAATTACTAAAAGAAGTATAAAAGTAAGGAATTTTCAAACATTTTTTTTCAGTTTATTTACGCTGCACATAATGGATCGTTGGGCAGGAAAAGTAGCTGTTGTAACTGGTGCGTCAGCTGGCATAGGATTAGCAACAGCAAAGGCATTAGTTCAAAATGGCATGATTGTTGTTGGCCTTGCTAGGAGAGTTGACAAAATGCAGGTAAATTTAAATAAAGTGCTTAGGCCTAAATATGTAATCTCTTGTAGACTGCAGAGATTAAATCAGAGACTATAAAGCTCCTGCTGTTTGTGCCTTGATTTATTGCTGATTTTTAACGTTTAAATAGAATCGTGCTTTATCATTTCGTGGATGTACATTCAAGCCCAATCAAATTAATTTTTAGACTGAAATGAGTGCAGTTCAAGGACCTGGAAAATTCTACGCAAGATCGTGTGACGTGGCGAACGAAGATGATGTCATTCAGAACTTCGAATGGATCGAGAAAAAATTGCACGGCGTTCATGTACTTGTCAATAATGCCGGAATTATGAAACAGGCAAAAATAGAAGGTAAAGAATTATAGATTTATCATGAAGCAATAATACACCTTCGTAATTTTAATTTTTTATCTTATAATCTTTAATCTTTCATTTTATAGATGTTAAGACTACTGATATGCAAAACATTTTAAATGTTAATGTTTTGGGCCTTTTACACTGTACAAGACAGGCTGTACGGATTATGAAAAAGCTCGATTGTGAAGGCCACATAGTTAATATTAATAGGTAACAGATGTTATTCTCGTTCGTTTTTATTTAAAAATCGAAAAATAATTTGAATAATATTTTTTGATAAATGTATATGTTTCTTTTTATTTAGCAATGCTGGACATAAAATAAATAATTTGGGAATACGAATGAATATATATCCAGCAACTAAGTACGCTGTAACAGCAATCAGTGAAACATTAATCGGCGATCTGAAGGGTACCAAAATAAGAGTAACTGTAAGTACAATTAATATTTATCGTCAGTAAAAAAAATAATGCAAATTATATTTCGTAAACTTACAGAGTCTTAGTCCAGGTGTCGTAAAAACTGAAATTTTTGATATTGGCAATGTTGATGCCGAATTTATTGCAAAGAATCCTGCAATAAATGCCGAGGATGTCGCTAGCTCTATTATACACGTAATATCTGCACCACCACATGTACAAATTACTGAACTAACCATAAAACCTCTAGGGCAAATCTTTTAAATTATTATTTATGTATAAATTGTCTCAATAACACTAATGGTATTTAATGTTCCCAAAATGTAGTTCTTCCTAGTCTTCTTTCCGATTAATACTAGTCTTCTTTTTTCAAAATTTAGTTATTTAATTAAATCTTAAGAAAGTATTTGTTTAAACCACAAAAGATTTTTTGCAGTGACCTCAAGAGAATTAATGGTGAATTAAAGCTACTTGAAAAGCTTTAATTAACTTAAGAATATACGGGTCGAGCTCGGAATAGTGGCTCATTGTTGTACACAACAATGAATCGTTGACTTAATAAAAAGCTCTTGTGATGATAGGTAAGGACCAGGCTCGAGCTTTCCATGCAAAAAAAAAAAATTGACAACGATTTATTGTTTTATTTTTAGGTCATTGTTAGATATATAACTGATAGTTATCTTTACTATTTTATTAGTTTTATTATTTTTATTTAAAATGTAGGTAGTAACAAAAAATAAAATCAGTTTACAAATAAACTTACGTTTCCTTTAAGAAAAACAAATAGATAATTGAACGGGCACTCTGCTTTATTAATTACATCACTCGCATATAGAGTAATGCATGATAGTTGGCGTTCTTTAAACCGAATTAGCATCAATCACACTTTTGGCTCGCTTTAAAAGTAAAACCTAATTTTCGCCAAGTCGGCCGTAACTCAAACAATAATATCTCGCGTTGTATCGCATGCGTCAGAGGACGGGGAAACAAGTCGCGCAAGATGCATGTCCGGCCGAGAATTGAAACTCCTTCGTCGTAGGCTTGGCCAGCTCGTACATACGCACACCGAATGCAAAGCTTGTCCGACGATTTATCGAGATCCGGAAAAAAGTAAGTTGAATCCCACGCTTTCGGCTTTCTTTTTTCTTTTCTCTCGTTCTCTGTATCTCCTCCTCATTTTTTTCTGTTGCCGTCCGCTCTCGTTCCTGTGCTTTTCAAACTTCACGTGTAAAAGGCAAATTAAAAAGTGCGATATCTTCTCCTGTCACACACATTCCGTTTTTATTGAATGTAGGAATAATGTTAGGTTATTTACGCGGAAAGATAATAGTTATTTTTGTCACGGCTAGTTTGTCGAAGTGAATATGCGGAGAAACTTTGTACACTGCGCGAGTTTATTTTTAAAATAAATTGTTGGTATTGGAATGTTTTGCACGGCGAACGGTGTATTACAAATTCTGAATGTCTTTTATCCTTCTCCATCCCTTTGCTCGATTCCCCATCTTTATCTGGTGGCTTGAACCCAACATAGATTATTGTAAACAGTAGCGGAATATCAATGAAGTCAGGCGGAAAAAAGACGAAATAAGTCTCGAGCCTTCCCTGCATAAATCTTCGTTGAATTCATCAGAGTGTAGGAGAGAGAATTTGAAGTGAGTGATATACGATGCTGTAGACAAATTATATTCGCTGTATTTCTCTCGAGAACAATTCACTAGAGTAGGTACATACGACTGTATCGCGTGCAATGAAAATTAATTATTTTTATTTAAATTATGCAAAAATTGGGGTAAATTATGAAGTAAATCATTTTTAGAGGGCTTATGTATGTTTAATTGACGTCAATTTATGGTAGTAAAATATTAAAGCGAATAAATCAAATAAGAGCTTAGTTAAAGTGTTAAGAAATTATTAATAATTTTACCATATCTTTCAGAATAATAATTGCCTGCAGATCTGAAGTTTAATTAATTAAAAAATACTGTATAAAAGACTAGACAAAATTTAGTACTTCAATGAAGCTAATTGATGTGATATAATTGTGGTGTTCATGAATTAAGGACTTTGCCCTGTTAAATAAAGTAACGATGAAGCTGTAACTGAAGCTGAAGTACACACACGTAATACATTAGCACAATATTATTAAAAATTCAGCTTTGATTTCAGCTTTATGAATTAAAGTCGTTGCCCTGTTAAATAAAATAACGATGAAGCTAAAACTGAAGCTGAAATTGAAGCTAAATTTTTAATAATTTTATGTTAATTTTTTATGTGAGTGTACTTAGCCCATGGAATTCTGCGTAGCAGCTAAAAAATAGTCGAATAGATGATCGAAACCTATTGTACTACTACGACCAAAAATGAATATTTGTAATTCTGACGTGTCTTCAAATAAAGTTAATTTCGCGTAGTTAGTTTAAAAAAATTTGATAGTATTAACATTTATATAAAATTTACAACAATTAAAATAATAATATCTATATTTTTTCAGGCGTTATCCGTGACTTGTTCCCTTAATCAGATCAGGTCCACAATTTCAATAAGCGGCCCGATCAATAAATTCCCTTGTAAAAAAGCACCACCAGGAAGAGGAAGCGACACTCGGATCGTCGCGCTTCCCTCTAGCGCGAGTAAGCGAGGCGCGCCCGACACGGGCCAATTGGTAAAGCAGTCGATTAGCTCGAGCGCGTGTACGCGCTGGTATCTAGTCTCCCGTGGCTCCGACGCGCGCGGCAGGTATGGCGTGGCCGCGCCGACATAAATCTCGCGCGGGCGGCCGGCAGCTCCGCCGGGATATTGCGTTATGCGTGTCGAGCCGATAAATATTGTCACCCGTCCCACGTCCGTTGCGCGCCCGGTGGTGGTACCCCGGGACCCTTTGATGTCCCGGATAAAAACGAGTCGTCCGTTGTCCCTTATACAGGTATATCCATATACACGCGTACATGCAGAAGAGAGAGAGAGATATATGTATATATAGAGAGGGAGTCACTTTTGTCTCGGTCGACGCAACCGTGCTAATGGGCTCTCGCGCCTTCTGCCTTCGATCTCTCGGAAAAGCCGACGGTTTCTGGAGAAGCTAATTTTCATGCAGTCATAAGCGGCGTTGGGTGATTTAAGGGGCGGACGCCTTAACTCGGGGCTATAAATTTGTCGCGCGCGAGCACAACCGGTATATTCATCGATATTAATTGAAAAGCCTATATTGGGGCGAGTTTATTTTCTCTCCGGGATTATTAATAAATATGTATGAAATTGATATTTTCAGAATATATATACTTTCGAATGTACATTCTGAAGCCTCATGAAGAGATTTTAATTCGTCTAAAGCTTCGAGTCCCCTGGTGTTGTAATTTATATCCCTTTGATACTGCGTAATTTATCATATCGCACTAAAATGTTAATAAAACTCGGAGAATTGCGTTTAGAATTTAATTAAAGTGTCTCTTTGGTAAAATAAGTTTTTCAAATTCTCGAGATGTCATTATACAAATTTATCATTTCCGTTTAGTATTTGTTTTTATTTTACTATACCTCTGAGCTTTTACAAAAATTTTGGTACCTTAGTATTATAGTACCTACTTAGTACCTATACAGTCGTAGTTACTTAGTAATAGAGAAATATTATACCCAAAGAAATTAAAGTAATGTTTTCAGCGAATTTCCATTAATAAATGTTCAAATTGAAATGTACGTACCACTCCTAGCAGACATCTATATAGTCGCATCATAAAAGTCAAACAAAGAAATTTAGAAATACATAAACCAGTAGAAGTCCCGTACAAAACGTTAGCCCTGCGCAGCTTAACAATCATTTACGATCAAACATTTACTTACCCCGATCTATTAAATTCCTTAGTCTTCAGAGAAACCCACATGCGCCTCGTATCTCTCTCTCAAGAGTTCTCGATCTCGTTCCTCCGCGACTAAACGTCAAAAGCTCGAAAACCCGTAGACGGAAGAATACGGGCGATCGTCGCTCCCCGTGGCCTGATTGAAATTTATGTTTTAATTCATAGGCCCGGGCCCAAAGTGTCGCGGCGACGAGCTCGTTCCATTTTCTCCTCCTGCCGGCGTATAACCCTGCGCCCTGGCAATTTACACTTGACGGCCTGCCCACGCTAATAAATACGGCCGGCGGAGAGTTTAACCGCGCGAGGCTCGCTTTTTTCTCTCCTCTCACTCCCTCCTCCCTCGCATTTATTTGCGGCCGTGCGGAAGCATCGCTTTTATGAGCCCGACTATTACAACGGATTATCACTGGTCTTTTTTAGAGGTGTTTGCTATAAACTAACTGCCTGCGAGGTAGCGGCTTTTATTGCAGCTGCTGGATCATAATACTTTTCTCGGCGCTTCGGTGGCGTGGGCTTATGGTGCGATGTGATTGTGTAAATCTAATTTCGTACAAGTTTGTCGTAATCTTCAATACAAAAGGCGGAATCTAATAAAGATATCTTAATGTCTTACATTTATGTATGTGATGTACATAATAGGCAATTTTTTTACAAAAGAATAATTTCTTCTTTGGCTAATAATAAGAGTCTAGTGAATTATAAGTTAATTTTAATCTGATTAGTCGTAATACGACTTGAGTTTTGTTCAATAACAATTAAAATTAAATTTAAGTTAATTATTAATTGTGTGTATTCAATTTGCAGGCTAATTGAAAAATTTTAAAATTGTAATAAATTGAAATATAATATATTTTAGTTGCTTTAAACAGGTTTTTTCGAGTATGGATTGGAGGCCGACTATCTTTAGTACGGTAGTAACAGTACTTAAAGAGGATGGATTGTCAACTTATTAGACGAAGTAAAGTTTCCGTCCATTAGTAAATCAAAAAAACAAAAAATATTCTCTTTATCGAGTAGACAGATCTAAAAATATTCTCTTTATCGAGTAGATAGATAATTGACGAAAATCTCCTTCAAACAATTTAATTAAAGAATGTATGCAGCTTTTAAAATTTAAGAACCTTAGACCTTAATTCCATTGAAGCTTGCAGGGATAATTTTGTGATTTTCCGTTTTTCGTGATCTCAGCAAGTTTCTGACCTAGAAATACTACAGAAAATTAAATTAAAACTTTTTATCGCACATCTATCCCTTGAAAGAGTATTTTAAAAGTTCCATTTTATTTAAAAAAAAAGTTATATCGAATAATTTTACCTATTATCGAATAATTTTTAAGTTACCGCGCCTTCCCTTTATTAGAGAAAATTCCTTTTTCTTAGCATTTTGTAAACTAGAATCCAATATGAAAAACACTCACAAAATAAATGAGAATGTATTTTCAGATATTTTTCTTGGACCATTATTACATTATTTTACGATAACTATATAAATAATTTTTAACAATAATCGAAAATTAATAATAAATTGCTTTAAGACAATTAAGGGGGGTTTATACCTAAAAATTTTTTTTGAAAAAAAATTTGAAAATTAAAAATTATAATAAAATTTATATTTTCTATTAA
>JAWWEP010000001.1:9731641-9743405 GCA_035582995.1 Sycophila quercilanae
AGCCCTATCTCATCAAAATTGATGTACCGGTGGAACCTGTAGGTTACGCCAAAGCAAAATTTTTGAAACTATCATAACTTCGGCTACGATGAGTCTAAAAATTTCTATCTGGGTTCATTTTGTCAGGAATATAATATATTTCTAGAATATTTAATAGAAAATATAAATTTGATTATAATTTTTAATTTTCAAATTTAAAAAAAAAAAAAATTTTTAGTTATAAACCCCCCTTAAGCTTACACGGAAGGCAACCTTTTATACGTATATAAGCCAAATTTAAAAAAATTGAAATACAACTTGATAATCAGATCTGCTTCCTCCTGATATCCACTAAGAAAGGTCACAATAGATATTGGCGAGAAGCAAACTGGCAGGTCCCATTGAATAATGAATTCAAGTTTCTCCCTGCCCTCCTTTCCATCATCGTTCGCTCGTTTTCTTTTGTGAGCGGGAGGCGCCGTGGCCGCGTCGCTGAATGGATCGAGCGTCCGACCGGGCGGCGGTTCGATTCAATCAGGGCTTCATTGTTTAAAAGTGCTGCCGAGAGCGCGCCATCGCAACCGATATATAGATTTTACTCTCCCGCCGAATTTCTCCGACGCCGCGACGGCTCATTCACGCGATCGACCGGGGCCCGACGATCGCCGTCCATCTGCCCATTGTGCTGTTGAATTTGTCGCGTATTAATCTTCGCTAAAAGGTTACTCCAATTTTAGGGAGCTTTGATTGATTCGTTTTTCTTTTCCTTTCATTTTGGCTTCATTCACTTCCTGGAGTTTCTGTGGCTATGCATTTTTTTGCATTCCATGTATAAGAAAGAATCAAGTGCGTAATTAATTAACTTTTTTAGATGCAATTTGAGTAGACAATAAGAAACTCTTTTTTAGAATTAAAAAGTATCAGCCCGCTGAGAAAAATTTTGCCGCCATTTTATTATATTAAATTTAGTACAAGTAATATTTTTCCAATTATAGAAATGGTTTAGAAAAGAGAATATGATTAAATTTCTATTTTTTTTTACTTTTATTGACATGCATTGATGCAAAATTTATTAAAAATGAAAGCTTGAAGTTGCATTACAAGCTAAACAGAATTATTAATTAAAGTGCACTTTCATATAGTACCTAAATGTATATTTTATTATATTTAAAAGTGTTTATTTTATTTATGTAACATTTATAATGTACTACAAAGGTAACTTAGTTATGAAGGTTGCAACGTCCATACATTTAATTTATATATTATTACAATTTTTTTCATGCGCCTCCACGATGATTCTCTTAAAATCAAAGTAATTTCCGAAAAATAAAAAAATATATATTACTTATAAAGATATGATAAAAAAACAAGCAATAATTTTGAGAATCTTACCACTAATCTTCCTTTCCAGGTTTCATAGAAAGTGATGCCTTCGAATGGATTGTTAGCTCTAGATTTGTTAGATTAGTTCGACACCTTACAGTGAGAGGATCCACTTTGAAACGTGATACCCTCCATTGCTCCTCCTCGAATCCTCTACCCACCGTCCTTTAATTCCCCTCTCTCTTCCTTCTTGCCTCGCTGTTCTATATATCTTTTGAGCGCTCTCTCTCTCTCTCCCCCCGCATCTCTCTTTTCTTTTTTATAAGTACGTCGTCTTTTTCCCTCGGCGCTCCTCGTTCCTTTATCTCACTCTATTTCAGCTTATCTCTCACGCCATCGCCTCGTTATTTTTTCCTCTTCGGAAATGATGCGAAAAAGGTGCGATTCTACGCGGAAGATTAATGAGTAATTCATGTCGAAATTGCATGGAGTCTGAAAATGAAACGGGGTTTATTAAAATGCCGTGTTCGGCTATACGAAGTGACACTTGAAACACAAAAATTATATTTTCAGAAATAAGCATATTACATTTTTTTTTTGTTTTTTAAAGAAATTCAAATTTTATTTTACATTCAAGTTCTCTCACTGGATGTTTCTTTTCACATTTTTCTTAAGCCCATCGCCTACATTTTTTTTTCTTTCTCTTTATTTAATTTTATAATTCGCGTAAATATTAAAATTTTCCTCCTCCACGATTCTACCTCGTTTTTTCATTTTCTATTTCTCTTTTTTTTTTAAAGGAGCACGAAATAAAATATAAGAGGCAGATTCATTTCTCCGTAACGGGAACTTGAGTTTCATCTCGACCCATTTTACATCTCATTTTCATCAGATGATCTCCCCCGTTCCCGCGAAAACGAAGCTTCTGGAACTTGGACGTCCGTCAGCCCGGGGATCCTCGAGCGTCGGGCGCATATCGGCTCCCCGCGCACGCCAACTAGTGAACTAGTTACCGGCACTTCAGGCCCGAGCGCGCGCCTCCCGTGACGTCGCGCATAGAGAGCGACCCTCTGCCCGAGTGATTAATAGCCGATTCAGCCGACGCCGACGCCGAATCGCCTCGTATCGGCGGAAGTCACCCCCGACGCCGGCTCTCCGCGAGAGACCTGCGTTGACAGTGACGTAAGTGCGCCGTTCAAGGTCAATCGTTTAATTGACTTGGCAACCTCCTACATACTTTCCAGTTTTAAAAAATCGCTCGTACCTCTACGTCTATACATGTATACGAGCGGATTTCTTTTTATCGACTCGTTCGAGCGGACGATCGATCGCCTTTTTTCCAGCGTAGGAAACTTTTTTTTTTACTTTATGCTGCGGAGATTCGGCTGGACGTGAAATTTTGACATGGCGCGGCAAAAATCGCTTTTATCGAGAAAAGAGGAAGAGAGGGGGCAGATATTCGAGCTTATCTCGAACGTATGGCGCGGATGCGATATTTTGTTTCGCGAGCCCTTGATTTATCGGCCCCGCGCTTAAGTGTGAAAAAAACGTCGGGGATATTGAATATCCGGTTTTTAGGGGAATCTATTTGCGAGAGGTCGCGTTATCACCCTCGACGGTCCTCTTTTTTTATTTAGCCCGATGCGACTTTCATTTTTGAGGCTTTATTAGGCCGCAGCTCACTTTTCAACGAAGTTATTTCACGGGTTATTTGAAAGTCCGCGTGTGTCTTCTGTTTGTTTGGGGAAAAACAATTTTTTATTTTAAGCAGAATTCTCTCGTTGCAGTAAATATGAAGTGTTCATACGTCGCAAATTTTTTTTTTTTTTTTAAATTTGTTCTACTGAAATTTTATTTAAAAAACAGTTTTATTAAAGATTCAGATTTAAATTTTAAAAATAATGAAAATAATTATCCACCATACAGTTAAATTAAAAACTTTTTTTCGTGATTTTTCTTTTTTAAATTTGTTCTACTTAAATTTTTATTAAAAAGAAAGTTTTATTAAAGATGCACTTTAAAATTTTAAAACTAATGAAAATAATAATCCATCACACAGTTAAATTTTAAAAATGATTAAGTTACAGAATCGGGGGTGTATCCATAGCGAGTAAGTCGAAAGAAACTGGCAACTTCTTGCTGCAGGAGAGGGATAGAAAAAATGGGAGGGGAAAAAAAAGTCTCACCGGGAAAGAAAGAAACCGGGGTGCGTGTGCCAGCGCGCGGTTAGCTTCTACGGGGAGAAATAAGACGCTGCGAACGGGTATAGAGAGGAGCCAGGGTGTATAAGAAAAAATGGAACTGCACTGGCTGCTTCGAGAAGTACCTCTGGCTCAAAGGGGGTTGCTCCCGTTCTCGAGCACTCTCTGCGCTCCGAATTTTCGATCCCGTCCTTCTTTGTCTCCCCCCCCCTTTCTCTCTCTGTCGCTCCGGTTTTTTCGTCTCTTATACGCTCGCGGGAGGGAGTACGTGTTCGCTCCGGCGGACCGTGGCACGAGTGGCGGCGCCGGGCGTCCGTAAGTATTGCAAGGGAGAGGTGAAGGAGGGAGTCGAGGTTGAAATGGAAATCGGAGGGGTGTGTTCTTCGTTTATCGTGTGCTTCGGACATTTATAAGGCGAATCACGGCGGCGCGTTGAAAATTGCAGCAGGCACCTCCTCGTAATGTTGCCCGACACCCCCACCTCCTACTCAGTCACCGTATCTCTCGGTTCATTGTACTGTAAACGCTTTGTTGGCGACGAAGACTGGCAAAAAAAAATGTTCTTTGAACGAGTTTACCTATGGGACAATATTATTTTTATAATCGTGACTTATATTAGATAACAACTCTTTTTTTTCCTGAGAAAAAGGATAGTGGAGCGGAAGGTAAATAAGTTTATATTTTGAAATTCATTGCGCTCAGATAAGTAAAATAAGACTACATATTTTACAATAAAAAAAAAAATACAAAAATGTCGTAATGTCAATCAACACATATATTTATTATAAGATCTTCTAAATACAAAAAAAAAGAAATAGTTAACAATCAGTTTTGTTATTTTTTAAACGATTTAAATATTGTAGGTCGACTTAGCTTGTCATCGTTTCCAGAAGTTCTAAATTTTTTATTCTCTCGGTGCAGTAAGTACAACAAAATATAATACGATTTCTTTTGAAATTCTCTCTTTTCCTCAACATAATTATAAAGAAATGTTATACGAACGGCAGACTCTAGCGGACCGAGGAAAGCTTACCAGGAGGTAAAAGGAGCAACGCGGGGAAGGGATTACGCAATGTGCAGCCTCAATTATTCGTAAAAGACTTGCTGTGCTCTTGGGCTAGGCACCGGCTGACGCGGCACACACGTTCACTTGATCCTGAAAAGCTCGAGGTTCTTATTTTGGCTCTTTTCCCCTCCTTACTTCAATGCTCCGTAAACGTCGGCTAAAAAAATTTTTTTTTCGGCTTTCCATTTCTCGCGGGGCATTCAATTTTTCAAGCGCGCGCCCCGAATTCCTGCATGAATGCGCAAGCCATCGCAAGATTTAATGATCCTTTATGCCGTGACCCAGTTTCCCTTCGCATTTAAAGGCGCGAAAAAAAATAATAATAATTATAAAATGGTATTCGCGAGTTCCATTCGAGGAAAAGGTCAAGAGACGGGGGAAGAAACACACGCTCGTTTCGTAATAATTCGGTCACTCTTCAAATGCGCACTCGTATACTGCGTCTCCTTTTCTTTCTGTTTTACTATATTCTTATTTTAAAAATTTTTTTTTTTTAATAAAAACAGTAAGGAACGAGAGTGTGTAAAGAATAGCGAAGACTCGTTCGTTAGGATTCAAATGAATTTCCGGGGAAATGATTTTTACTTAGGGTCCTATTTTTTTTCACTTGCAGCTCACGCACAGGCGTGTGGAGGGACGGTGGTCGCTGCATAAATAAAGTGTTGCTACTGCCGGCGAGTTGCACGAGCGGCAACGACACTTTGCGCCCAAACGAAATTCGCCTCTGTTCGCCCCTTTAATGTGCTCAACTTTATTAAGCCGAGGCATGCGAGAGCGCGGGGCGCGAAATAACAAACTTCCGCCGGGATGTTACACTGCGAGGACAATTTAGAATATTCCGTGATGCGTGTTATTCTGTTTGCAACTGCGATGATAAAAAGGAGGAGTTTGGCGAAAAATATTGTTCGCGGATTGTTAAAAAACTACAAAATTAGTTGATTCTTTCGATTTAAATCATTTTTTATCGATGCTACTTACTTTTTTAATCGATTGATTGAATTTTATAGTTGTAATTCGGGTATTTGATGGAGATGGTAGGATTGTTGATGAAGTATTTTTTTTTTTTTTTTATTTTTTATTACATATGTTAAACTTTTATTTTTATATTTTTTTAAATTTGATTTCTCGAAAGTCTGGTAAAAAACATAACAACAGGAAAACTATTAGATATGCTACAAACATGGTTATATTATAATTTACAATAATGGCTTGTTTAATTATTTTTCGAAAAATTTATAGTTTATTTCAAAGCTTTTAATTCAGGATTCGTGATTCAAGGATACCATCGCTTGACTTAATTTATAGCTAAATTCCCTGAGGTTAAATATTTCTCAGTTTAAAAAATAAACTTCTCTAAATGCATACATTTTAATTAAATTACTTTTTAATTTAAGTAAAATTATTTTTAATTTGAATAGAATTTAATCGGATTAAGCTAAACTATGCTTAAATGTAATTTGATTAAAATTAACGTGCATATACAGATGTTAAAAGACTATCCACTCGATAGTATCTCCATCATTACTGAAATTGATTCGCTTGAAGTATAGCGATTTGCTTATCAACACTCGGCAGTTTGCAGCGACTACGGGCGATCGAATAAATCGAAGACAACAAAGCGGTAGTTAGAGAAGCAGGTGGTAGTGGCGGTATCGGCCAACAGCGATAGTCATGATACGCGTTACAGGCCTTAAACGAGAGAGAAAAGGAGGAGGCCGGGATAGATTGGTCCAGCCGCGGCGACCAATTGCGCGAGATTAACGTCTATTCAGGCCGCTTCGTGGACCTAAACTCCCCGGCAATCGAATTCAATTTGCGTAATTCCGGCATTAAATTCCACTGCTACTTCTACCGCTTTTTCTTTTTCTTCTTCTTCTTCTTCTTCTTCTTCTTCTTCTTCCTTCTCGTCGCTCTCATTTTTCTCTCGCTTTCTTATAATCGTTAATCCCCCACCCCCCTTTTTTGCGAGAAACGAGGCGATTCTTCGCGAGCGCGCGCATAAATATCCGCCGGGACTTTTGCTTTTCTTGAGGGATTGGGAATTTAGCGAGCATTGACAGTGAGGTAAGGGCGCGCATCGGAAAGTGGAAAGAAAGCGGCGAGGGAAGAGACATTCGCCGTGGAATGTCTCCCGGCGTTGGGAAGGGAGAAAATATTGTCTCACCGAAACGCCGCAATTCTACGGGCGCTGGATTTTTTTGAATAATTCATCCTTTTAAAAATGCCATTTGCCCGTCATTATGCAAACTACGTGTCACAAATTGACTGGAATTGAAGAAAATTTTATGGGTAATGGTAAAAAAAAGTGAAACCCATAGCTATTGATTTTTTTTAGAATTATCCACATAAAGTTTCGTAAGTACAATTTTTACCTGTTAGTTCGAAAAATTATATTCATCCATTTATACGTAATATGTTTAATAAATTTAAATTTAGTTAGTAAAATAATTTTGATTATGTAAAAACTATTTTATCTGATATCACTATTTATATGAAGTATACGAGTGATTATATTATAAAAATGTTTGTTGAAAAATAATAATAATTTAATAAGAATTTGATCTACACAATTAAAAATCGGATAGAAAAATCTGTTAATACTTTTTTTTGTGTTTATAAAGAAATGAATAATAAGTAATAACAAAATATAAAATTTGTGTATTAACAATTAACTATTATATACATAAAGATAGTGTTTTATTTTAATTGTTTCAAATAATACACAAAAATTAAATACAAATTTTTTCTAATCTAATGCAATAGAATTTTACTTATTCTCTTTATGTTAAAGAAAACACAAAAAAGATGGGGACAAAAATATTTTTTGTTTATAAAAATACATAAAACACTGAATTTCTAACCATATAATTTTATCATAATTAATTTCTCACTAAAATTAGATCAACTAAGCCGACATCGTAGTATAAAATCAATACCCAGATCAAAAAATGAATAGAACCTTTAAAAAGCAAAAGAAAAAAGAAAGAGGTTCTTTAAATTATCCACTTAAAACCGAAAAAAAATCATCGCAGCAAGTACAAAGTCTTACTTCCTCCCAGCAGCATAAGCTTGATTCTAACGAGTCTGCCCGCTGCTCCTCTCCAGCCTCCTCCACGGTGCTCGCGTCGGCGCCACAATTAAAGTAATACAGCCGGGGACTCTCGCTCGCTCGCGCCGGCGGTTGCGGCGTATCGCGAGTAATTAAATTGTTGCCTTGGCCGTGGCCGCCGCCGTCGGTGACCGATCGCTCACAAAGCCGCGCGACGCGATCTCCCGCGCCCCCATGAATAATGCAGTCGGAGCTCCTCTAAATGGCGGAGCGCCGCCGCAATGAAATGGCTTTTTATTCGCCGGTCTTTTAATAAGAGCCGCGCGCTCTCTCGAGCGGCGGGACCGAGGAGAAGGAGGCGCGCCCGGTAAAACGAGAAAAGAGGGAAGCGAGAAGAGGTATAAGACCGCCGGCGGGCGGGGGTGGTCGGTGGAAAATGAAAGGGGGACCCCGAGTACAGGACACGTAGAATCGTTAATGAAACGTCCGCTAATGCAGCGCGCGCGCGACGAAGAGGGAGCGAAAGAGAAAGACCGAGAGCCGCGCCTTATCGCCCGGATCTCTAGCCCGCGCTCTCGGCAATAATTTCGCTAAGTACGCGTCCTAAGCGCGAGCCGGACGGTGCCGTATGTGTGTATGTATGTATGTGTATGTGTATGTGAATGTGTGTGTGTGTACGCGCGATTACACGCGTGCATACATGAACGAGTATATGTGTGACTACGTGCATGCGTATTTAAGTGTGGGTATGTGTGTGTATGTGGGAGTGGGGGAAAGCGCAAGCCATTTAGTGGACGTATGTGTGAGCGGAAGGTGCACCTTCTTTTCGTATGGGTTTTGAAACGTCGCCAAAAGTTGGATTTTGCATAATGAAGGCTATTTTTACCTGGGACGTACTGTAATTTAAGTGACCGTTACGTTTCGGGATACTTGGTCTATGTTCAAACGTTAATGGTTCTTTTAATTAGAGACCACGTACGTACGGCTCGTTTAGTCGTTTATTGAAATTTTTGCGAAGTTAACGTTTTATCCTTGGTGATAATTTCCTTTTATTTGCTTAAATACTTTCTTGAATTCTCGGCGAAAAAAAGGAAAAATAAATTTATTTATTATATTTATCATAATTAACTTTAAAAATAGCTGTTAATTTATTTTTACAAATGAAGCATTTATTAAAAAAAATAAAATAAATAAATAAAAATCAGATTAAATAATTGATCAAAGTAAAAAAGACAAAGTAAAAGGTAAAAATCAGATTAGTAAGTTATCAAAGCAATAATTATTGTGACAATGATTAATTTTTTTGTTAAACCGAATGATCGTTGATTAATACAATAAATATATAGTTAATTAGCTAATGCGGCAATTAATTGATACGGAATTTTATTTTATTTATGTTGCAAATATTAATTTAGACCAATACAATACCTAAACAAAATTATAATATTCAAATTCGCAAAAAATAATGATAGGATATTAATCAAATTTTGTAAAATTTTTGGCTACACGATCTTTAACTAAATATCCTATAAAATTTAAGTAAATCAATAAAGCCACCTTCAAAAAATATAAATTAAAAAGAAAATCAAAAATACCAAATTAAATATAAAAACACCATTAAAAACCTTAACTAACTGCAGAATTTGCCTGCAAGTACGAGTATTACTTTTTCCTCCGCGCCTTACTAAATTCAACTTTCGGAGGGCAAATAAAATTACCCGACAAGTAAATAAGCTTGCCACCAGCAGAGTCAACCCTTTTCCAGGGGCATGCAATAGCAGGCGGAAGCGCGTGAGTCAGCTGCAGCGGTCATCGCGGAGATCCAAGCCCCGTGCGCCGCCTGCAGGAAAAGGGTGAGCTCCGTGAACTTCGATGCCGAAATCGCGTCGGCTCGCGTAAATTATCGCTTCCGCGGCGCGGCGTGCGTGCACCCGGCTGTCCGCGTCCTTATCAGATGGCGTGCCACCCCCTCCGGTGTCGCGCTCGTTCACACTCGTGTCTCGGCCGGGATTACGCCGGAAAATATACGTCGATTCGTTACCTTTCTGCCCCTCGTCCGAGAAGCCCTTTAGGATTTTTTTTCTTTTTTTTTTTGGAGAAATGTAAATATCCAGGAGGTACGAGAATGTTACTTATTTAGTCGGTTGATAACAACTTCCTATATATGGTACGAACTACGAGAGAAATTAATTCGTTACTTTTATACTTTTTATTTCGGTGACTGAGGACATTAATCATCCGGCGGGGAGATTAATATGTGAATAAGCATGTGTTTTTTTATTATTATTATTTTTATTTTTAGACGAGTGAGGAGCAGTTTAATTATAACGTTTTTTACGATAACGTTAATTAACATATATTTTGATGTAGAGAACTTTTTAGACAGTTGAGTCAGGCATTTCATGTTTCTTTTGTTATCATGTACTTTCGTTATCAGATCTCATCTTTGCGCAGGTGAAAATGGTTTCGTATGTGGAAGAATTCCGAAATGATTAATTATCCTGGGAAACAATTTTCATATAATATCCAGTGGTTAATAAAATGTAAAAGAATTTTAAATGAAACAGTAACTTTGTCATAAATTTGATGTGTAGTGCAGTAATTAAGGGAACCAAGGCAAGGGTAATTCGAAGAAATCCACATATTTATAATAAATCATTCCTGATTGTCCTGGTCATATTTACATTATTAATTTTTTTCTGGAAAAGTTGACATTATATTTTACAAATAATTAAATACCAATAAGATTAGTTTAATGAGATATTTAGCTACTCATTTCTTGACTGAATAGTCAGCTTAAAACGGAAGGTCCTAAATTTTGCTGTCAAACTTTTTTGTTTGGGCTATAGCAGCAATCGTTTATTTATAAAACTCTGAAGAAGACACTTTGGTATCGAAACATCGACATTTAAAATTAACACACATCATCCATTGCGATCGTTAGAGTCACCTAAACTACAGGTATTGCAACTCTCAAATCATGATGTAATCCAAAGAAAGAATATACTATCCTTCCCATGCAATTAAAACTAGTGCAATGCAAATTTTCCTCGAAAAATTGAACATTTCAGAGTTACGTTAAGAAAACTTATTGCACCCTTATGAAAACATGCTAATCTACTCTTTACTAAACGCTTTACTTTTCGCCAGTAAACTGAAGCTTGCATTTTTTCCATTTCATTCTAAAAGAACGATCGATGCATCGTAAAATCCACTAGGCTCCTCTTATCACCGCCCAAAAAAAAGGGGTAGCAGCTCCTGGCGTAGCCATAGTTCGTTTCGATCGGCGCGTTTGCCATTCGAGCATCCCGCGCATACGTCACCCGTACATCAGCGCGCTGCGACCTCGTCCGGAATCGGAATCCGTCCGACAGATACAGGCCCAAGAGCCGGCGCCTCCGCCGCAAACCGCAGGGAGCCGTCGGAGAGCCGGTGGATCAGCTGATTCCCCGGGGGACTTCCGCAGCCGCACGCCCACCCACACACATCCACATATAGACCCACGCACACACCTATAATCATATAAACACGTATATATAGGTATCTACATACACATACGTGCGCTTTGATGCCGCGGCGCGCCGAAATCGCATTTCCAGCCGTTCGGAGGAATGCTCGCGTGCCAAAAGTTATCCCCCCCGGAGCTCGCTCGCGCTTCCGGCGGGCCTCGATGTTTTGCATTTACCTACGGTGGTGCCTCGCAATTTCGCTCGCTGCCGGGCTCTCTCCCCCGAGTGCACGAGCCGGGAAAACTGCGGCCGCGCCAGCGCTGGCTTTAATGCGCCGCAAGAAATTTCGGACGAGCGGGTTTTGTGTACGCGCGGGGCGCGGGGGGCATGATGGAAAGGTGCGCGCTGCACCTCCCTCACGGCCGTGGAAGCTGCGGATTTTCGATTGTTTCGAATCCGGAGTGCTTTGTTATTGGAGTTATCGTGGGGTCCGAGCTTTTTCTTCCCTTTCAATTGGCGAGTATAATCTTCGGGAATTGCGATTCCTCGTTTTGTATAATAATATATGTATTTGAGTTTCAATGTGCCCGCTCGATAAAATCAATTCATATTTCATTGCTTATATCGTCGCTCCCAACGAAGAAAAGCACATTTCAAAAAATGCCGATTTTAATCTGCCATTTTTGAAGCACTAGAG
>JAWWEP010000001.1:9751142-9765974 GCA_035582995.1 Sycophila quercilanae
TTTTGAGTTAGTCCCTTATTGAAAAGGCTTTTGAGTTAGTCCCTTATTGAAACGGCTTTTGAGTTAGTCCCTTATCGGACGGGCTTTTGAGTTAGTCCCTTATTGAAGCGGCTTTTGAGTTAGTCCCTTATTGAAACAGCTTTTGAGTTAGTCCCTTATTGAACGGGCTTTTGAGTTTGTCCCTTATTGAAGCGGCTTTTGAGTTAGTCCCTTCTTCCGCTCAGCCGTCGATATAATTAATTATTATTTGAAATATTTATTAATCAAGGGAGATAATTTTTTTTACAAATATCTACGATTGCCAACCACCATGTGAAGAAGAATTCCCATTTTCGAGGATAAATCTTTTCGCCAATAAGAATTTTAATTACACCCAGTAATTATTCGCCCAGATCCCTGGCGCTTTAATATCTATTAAAATTCAATTCCAACTCCTGGAAAACAAAGAGCAACTCCCGAGAGCAATCTTTGCAGAGGAAGAAGGAAAAAAATAAAAATAAAAAAGAGAACGAAACGAGGAAAGCCGGTCAGAAGAAGCTCGCAGATATGGATACCTCGGGTCACTTTCTCACAGGGCTATATACATATATACGCAGGCGAGCCGGCAATTGGCAAATGTTTGCGCTCACGCGGCTCGCGGCCAAGCGATAGGTTGTCCCATCGGATTTAAATATTTTAATGAAGAAAGTCGAAGCCGAAAGTTATATCGGCGCAATGTAGGCGGCTTTTTGCGTGAAAAGCTTGTCGCCATCTTCCTCCTCCTTCTACCCTTTGGATACGGTTATCGCTTTGCCCGAAGTCACTCGTTAATATTCGTTGGCTCGCATTAATGCGCGCCATGAATATTCAAAGCTCGGAGTCGCGGTATATCGCGGGGGAAATTAAGATTTCCAGCCGCGGCCTTAAACCTTCTTGTCTTGCGCGCTATTTCTAATCCGCGGCGAAGAGGCACAGACGATTCGTAATTTCGCAGTTTCGTTTCCGCGGCTCGCCACCCGCCCTTCTCATCTCGCCGCGGATATTTGAATTTCACTCTCCTGCCTCGCCTTTTAACCTTCATTTGAATTTGAGATTAAATTTAAAATCGAAATAAATCCCCGAATTGAGTCGGGGCCGTCCTCTGAGAAGAGAACTCGGCTGAGTAACTCGCCGCCAACTTCTAATGTGAATTACGTATGATAAATGATGTAAACTGTTTCGCCGAATAGTTGCCTCGACCTCTTTTTAATTTTTCTTCTTTCATTGCCAAAAATGTTAATGCGCCGGGGGGAGACGGGCCTCTGCGGAGGGCGAAGTTACATTTCTTGAGAAAAGAAATGGATGAATTTGAGGATTTTAATATTACTCTGTTTCTGAACATTAAAATGATAATTCAACTAATATATCATGAAAAAGTTTTAAATTACTTTTTGTGTTAACTTCTCTTGGACGGATATTTAAAAGGAAAAAAATATTAATTTCTTCGGGATTTTTTTTTTATAATATTTTGATAATCGTCATTTGAAATAAAAAAAGATATTTTTCAAACATTTTTTTCTATACTAAAACTAATAAGAGATAAATGGGACCTGCTTAAAGAATACTTTTATAAATAATTTCAATAAAAGATTGGTGATGTAAAAGAATTTTTTAATTTATTAGACTCAAATTATAAATACTTATACTTTATTCGCTTCATTATTTAAACATAATAAATGATGCACATTTTTTTATTTAACATTCATTACTGTCGGAAATTATTGGCTTTTCTCACTCGTGAAAGAAAATTTTTACACTCCAGCTCCGTAATGAAAATCCAATTAAACAAGCAGAAAATAAAATCAGAAATCACCGGCCAGTGTACTTCAGCATTCGCGGATTTACTCGCCTGAAAAAATGCATTAAACTTAATTCGTTTCGTTCACAATCAGTCGCATGTGTTGTCTCTGCCTCGTTTTATCAGCGAGCCCCTTCCTGCCTGCATCCCTCTTTTACGCTATTCATGTAACTGATCAACTGCTTTGACCTGTCGAAATGTCAAAGACAGGCACTCGTATCTTCGCAAACCTAACGTTTGTACGAACCGACCGCACGAGGGTCGCGTACACTTTGAAGCTGATTTAACTGCGAAATTAGAGGAGCCACGAGTTTGTGTACCGCCATTTAAGCGCCTGTAAATTCGCCGTGAAAACTCTCGTTCTCAATGCTGATGAGTATCTTTGTATTGCGTAACGGTATAGACGCGAGAATATAATTTGCCTTACAAAAAAACGCTGTTTTCAAACTTTCGAGATGTTTTTGTACACTCGAAGAATAATTTATGAGAAAATTTATGAGAAAATTCTGTTAGTATAGCTTTTATTTTCGAAGAGGTTTGTTGTTAGAAGGTAAGGTATGCAGTAGAAAAAGACGAGTATGTTCAGACAACGAAAATACTTAATTAACTCAATTTACTAGATTTTTACTAGTATCTACATATGTAATTTGTATAAAAAGAGATTCTGCAAAAATCACGCTGATTTTCCCGTAAAAATAGCGGAGTTTCCTTATTAAACTTTGAGAGCTTCATTTTTACGGATAGCTTCACCATAATTTTTACGATAAAATCCTCTTAATGTGTAACTAAATTAGCAACGCTTCTCTAGAATTAAAATTTAAAAAAGTGTTTTTTAAATAAAAATGAAATAGCAGACGGTTAAAAATTCTGTGTTTCCTTTATTTCGATCTGAAATTACAAAAAATATTGGTTTAATGTACACAATATTTTGTGCTTCTTTTTAACGCAAAGAATGTTTTAAAATACATATTTTTTTTATCTGTATGCATTGTACTTAAAATTCTATTGTATTAGAAAAAAAAATGTTACTCAATATTTCTTTACTTTTCTGAAGCAAACAAATTAAAACACAATCTTCATGTAGCAAATACACAAATATTATGTTCTATTATTTTTCGTTCACAATTACAAACACAAAACAAGTATGCACTTAGAACACTGAACACATTTTTAACAGTGCAAAATAAGTGTGTAAAATGAAATAGATTTTTTACAGTGCACATTCCCATCAGCTCGAAATCATCCACCTCTCCACCAGGAACTTATTAAATCCTCGCAGTCATACACACGTACGCACCATCCACTCGCCGTCAACCCCACTACCGCAAACATTACGCACGCGCGATATTAACACTCCGGCTTCCCATTCAACTCCCGATCGCCTTGAAAAAAAAAGCAGAATAAAACGAACACGCATGGGTAGCTCGAGCGAACCCATAATCCACGCCGCGCAAAGTAACTACTCCCCCCCCCCCCCCTCCAAACGGTGGTTTTCCGCATGAAAGCTCAAAAAGTACCCCTGATCCAGGCGCGCCCGCAGCCTCGCGCGCACACGTCAGGCGATGTAATTGCGACTGGCAGATTATGGTTTATCGTCATTCATACGGCGGACGAGCGAAACTGCTGCCTCGGCACGGTAACGCGCCACTGTCCCCGGATTGACAGCTTATCTTGTTCAGCGCATATATCAAATTATCTTGGGCTGCGACCGCAAACCGGCGCCGCCTCTCCCCCTCCCCGCGCGCCGCTCGGTTTGTTAACTGCCACTTGCTGCGGATCTTGTCAAGCGGCCCCGCGGACCAGCTCCGGCGCCCAGCGGTGGTCGGTCGCGCCGCGCGGATTATGCGCCCGTGACACCGGGCCAGCCAAGGACGACGGAGGGGAGCCCTCCTCCGCGTATATATGGTGATGGCGGCAGCGCGCCGCTTCGACGCCCGGCGTGTATCAAGCGTTGACAAGATGTTTTCCTTCGTGGAGCGCGAGACGCGCTCTGGTGATACTTATTAAAAGGGAGTTTCTGCGGGCTGATGGCTTCGTCGATTAATGTCGTACTTTGCGATTATCGGGACGATTATTGCTGCTTGTTTATTATTCGTGTTTGTATGTACTTACACCAGGACTTGTCTTTTGAAGATGTGTCTTCAGCTACTTAAAAACATTTATTTATTTATAAATCTAATTTGTACTTGATAATTTATAACTAGTAATTTGAACTTGATTATGCGGACTTTTCATTTGTGGTCCAATTTTAGATCTCGTCTAATAAAATTATAATTTCGATCTATCCTTTCGAAGGTTTCTTTTTATGAACGTTGTAAAATTTTTACATATAGCTGACACTAATTTTTTCGTTGCGATCGATATTTTTTTGAATAATGGAATAGAAAGACTATCAACATTTAAGAAAGTTTAGTGCCGAAAAAGTCTAATCATCCACATACTCTCAAAATTCCTTCCAGTGAAATTCGCTGATTTACCAGTGAAATTCACTGAATTATTTTCTGAAAATGCCCTGATCCTCACTAATAATTCAATGCATTTCACTGGATGTATTTTATAGAATAGATACTGAGTTTAAAGCATTTAAAAAAGTGGTATATGCAGTTTCAAACATTGAGTGTGAAATTTTCACTATTCAACCAAATATTGCGATAATTAATGATCGATAATGATCGATTGAAAAATGTTATTAAGTATACATTTAAATAGTACTTTAAAAAAAAATGGTCAAGCACGCATCAATTATCAGCTATCATCATTAAAACAATTAAAGAGAGAAAAAAAAAATTATTTAATCCCCAGAAATAGCACTTGGCCGTTATTAAAATCTAATCTCGTAACAAAAATTAAATTCATCAACACTTCTCGTCCGTCCCGCTTAAAACGCAACGCTATTCCTGGCCCGCGCCGGCGACTCTCGTCCATCCGCCCTCCCCGGGGCAACTTCGACAATAGCACGAGTTATAAAATTAAAGAGGAAGAGCGAAAACAGGACGCATTGAGGGTGAGCCACGGGTGGCAAGGGCAGGGGGAGAAAAATTAGTCGAAAACACAGCGAAGAACAGGGGTAAAAGTTGTTAGTTCGTTCGCCGCGGCTATTTTACTTCATTATTTTGGACGAGCTTTTGTAAAGTTGTACGCGCCGCTCGCAACTCGCCTCCTCTCGTTACCTCGGCCCTCCTTTCCCGCGCGCGGCCGCGGACAGAGAGAGAGAGAGAGAGAGAGAGAGAGAGAGAGAGAGAGAGAGAGAACAGCCCGACTGAGGGAAAGGTGAACGGACAGCCAGCGTGCGCCTCGCGCAAAGTCTTCGAGTTTATATTGGCTTAATTGGTTTTAAGGACGTAACTTTCAGTGGTAGCTTTTCTTGGCTACTACTATTCTCTCTTTCTCGCTTTCCTTCCTTTCCTTTCCTTTTTTTTATTCACAGTTCATTGTTCATTATGCGCACCGAGCTACCGTCCTCCTTCGTTTCACGGCTATCCGTCTCTTATCTTCTCTCGTCTGTCGGCGAATGTTTAATAACAATGAACGCCCTAATCGCATTGCCATTTTTAACTCGTTGAAGAATAACTCCTTGCGTCACGGTATAATTTAGTAGTCTTGTGGTTTTTTATTTTAAAATCGATTTATTTATTGCAATTTGAGGGAAATTATTAGTAATTTACAAAAAAGGATGTAGAAGAATATTCTATAAAGAATCGAAACAATGAAATTTTTTGTATAGTGAAAAAAATGCAATTAAGAAGTGGCTTGCAAGTACTGACAATTTCTGTGGAAAAAGCACTGTAATTTTTACCTGAATTTTCGCGCTCTAGTGAAGATTTGTAATTTTAATAACAAAGAAAGCTCTGTTAAAATTACATGGATTTTCCCGCAAAAATTACGGAGCAATTCTTGTGAACCTTAAAAGCTTCACTTTTAAGGGCAGTTTAATTATTCCCCTGGTAAATATTGCAGATTCCTCCCTCAATTCTAAAATACACATTGAGTGAATGTAGGACTTCTTCGATTTTTCCCATTAAAATTACCGCGAAGCATTGCAAATAATTAATTTAAAAAAAACCAAATGAAAATAAAATTTAATCAACGACCAAGTAAAAAAACCTACTTCGTCAGCAATGCCCAACGCGCATAATATCGTTATTCCACTTTTCACCGAAAGCATAAATCCGTAGCCCCCCCGTAGCAGCAATGCGGCTTCGGGGAATAAATTGACTCCGGCTTGCAATTTACCGGGAAGCGCGCCGTAGCCATCGATAAAATGTTTTCCCAAACGACCCAATTATACAATCGCCGATTGCGGGGCGCCGGCTCGATTCGCAAATCGACGTCCCTCGTGGGAGAGAATGAGAGAGAGAAAGAGAGAAAGAGAGAGAGAGATAGAGACAGTGGAGTATTAGGAGGGAAGGGAGTGGCCGTCTTCCAGACTAGGAAGGAGCCCCCGGGCCTCGGGCGGAATAATCGCGGGCGTAACGAATGGTACCCACCTCCCCTCCCCTCCCTGCTGGTCGACGGAGGTTCGCGCGAGTAGGCCAGCGCACCGCAAACGCCGCAGGTGCAGGCGCGAAGAACTTGCCACCGTACGGCGGCGGGGTACGTGTGTACGCCACCGGGAACGGTTCTCGATTCTCACCCGGCCAAGATGGCGTCAAATGGATGCCGCCATTAATTAGCTCGCACTATCAGCGGAGGCGCTGTTTGCCTCCTTGCCCCCGGCTGCGGTCGTCCTTTGACTTCGATGCATTTCTCCCAGGCTTGTACCTTAGTCAGGGGTCCAGTCCCTTGTAGACTGATGTTTTGTTTTTACATTAAACTGGCTGGCATATAAGTTTGTATTTTAGGATGGTTTTTATTGTTAACCTTTTGAACCCCACATTAAAATCCCTTCAATTTTGTAGTTCCAATTTTTTTTTATATATGCGGAAATCATTTAATTAAGACATTTTTGCAAAAAAAAAAAAATATTTTTGTATTTTCTTTATTTTCTCAACTGGCTTAAATATTTTATGAATAAAATTTACTGTAAAAAATACCTGGTAATGTCGTTTACAAGATCCATAAATTTTTTTTACCTTATTAAAGATTTTTTTTTTAATAAAAACATGAGATAAATGCTTTTTTGAAATGTTACTTGTATGTAACACTGGGAGTCAAAGGGTTAACGAGCTGCACTAAGGTAAATTTTCTTAGCATTTGTTTTTTTTTGTTTTTTTTTTTGAAAATTATTTTTGTTTATTAATATAAGGTTTTGTAAAAAAATTATCAAACTGATACAAATTGGTATAAAAGAAAATATTAAAAATAGTTTAAAATGATTGTTCAGCTTTACGGTATTTTTTGTATCTATCACGTTTTTTTTCTGCCTGCAGCAAAGAATTTTTTTGCGATAATCGTCCTTTTGTTTGTATTTGGCAGGGGTGACTGTATATCGAAAAGAAATAATTTAGCTGTAACAAATTTAATTTTTAATTTTTAATCTTCGTTATATTCAATTTTATTTCTACAAATGTCATACAAAAAACACACTTTCCTGGCGATGCTCTTCTATAATTGATCCATTTAATGGAATCATATAGAATATACCAGTTAAATATAATTTTATTAGTTCACTAATTTTATTTCTTGGAAATCTTGTAAGTCATGGATGACTTCAATATTTAATTTACTCTTTCGATGAAACCTTATCATCGTGCGATTTGTCGCATAACATGTCTTCTGTATTCATAATTAAATATTGAGACCTACTGACTGGGTAATTGACAGTAATTACACAAAGCATCGATTTATATAACATCGTGATTTAAAATAAGTGTAAATACACTTTCTAGTAAAAATAAACATTTGAAAGTGTTAGGATCTAAATTTTATTTAAAAAAAAATAATAATAATTCTTAACAATTTAATTTGATCATCCCCTCGAAGCACTACTGAATTACGGTATTCGTAATTCTAAACAAGAAAATAAAATTAATCATCTTTCTCGCCGTAAAGCTGCGCGCCTTTTGTTTGCGTGACAAATTATGTCATTTCTCTATACCCTAATTAACTTGCATTTAATTAAATTAATGCATGTCCCGAAAACCGGACAAACATCGATTGTTAATTTTCGACGGGCGCCGCTGCAATTTCTACGTTTATTGTTTGCCGGCGATAATCACATCAGTGCCGGTCTTTTGACGCCCGATACGAGCAATTCATCGGCCGATCAATGAGCAAATTTTAATCAGTACGTTGCCCCCACACATTTCGAGCGGACGCTTCCGCTGCACATATCGTTTCCGCGGGATTTTCGCGGGGCGCCGGTCGCAAGCGCTATAAGCCGATTCCGCGGGCGCACGGCGAATCGCGCAATTTTAATAATGCCCGGCCGTTTGATTGCCCCGCGGCCTGTCGTCTCGTCGCGCTCGGTTCGCCCGCCCGCAGCAGCACCACTGAGCCGAGTGAGCTTCACGTGCGCCTGGTCGCCCTTTTCTCATCCCGATCGTGCCTTGAGTAAGGCAACAAATATTTTAAGCTTGCAAAATTAATTTAAAAACAATTAATAATTTATTTATCATGTAGATATAGATAAATTTCAGCTTATATTTAACTATCTCCATAGTATTTAATTGCAGGCTGCAATAGTTGGTACGATATGGTAGATATTAAAATTGTTAGACCTTTTTTAAAATGTGTTTTTCTGCGAAGTGCGAAAAGAAATAGATCTTAGGTACAGAAATTACAAACAAGGGAAATTAATTATTTATGTATGTTTAAAGTGTTCAGAAATATTATTTTTTTAAATATTAAATAAAGTGACTATTATAGTGGCGTATATAAATGAATTAGCGACAATGAATTTCAATGTATATGGTAAGAGGCGAACTTTCAACATTTGAATTGTTAAAAAAAAATGTAGGAAAATCTTAGCTCAACAAAAGAAATATAATATACACAATTTCACAATAGCATACGAAAGGACACATAAGACGCCTAGATGCAAAAAATGAGAATTGATTAAAATTTTTTTAGTGAATACGTCACGTTAAATTCGATTAGTTCTCTAATGAATCAAATCAAAGTTTAATTATTGCTTCGTACAAATAATGACTATAAATACATAGCGCTAATTTCGAGCAGCAGCAAATACAATAAGCGCAGTATTTACAATAATAACAAAGCCCCGTCAAATAAAGCAGCCAATTTAATTAATACAAATACCAACCTCCACGTTCACCACAGCGGGAGGTGCAAAGAAGTTTGCCCACCTGAAAAAATAAAAATTCGATTGGCAATTAAACGTCGGCAATAATTCAATTTAAAATAAACACTGCGGAGTAATAATCATCCCTTGCTAATTTATCGCGCACTTCCCTCCCCCGCCTACTTTTTTCCCTCATTGAATATCTCCTCCCCCGATCCGGTAATCTTATCGAGTCACGATCTCCCCGCGCCTCTCGCTCGCTCCTCACCTTCGGCGGCGAGGCACCGCCTGCCCACCGGCTGCCTCTTTCATGCGCTCGATCTTCAATTTTTTTTTCCTTTTTTTTTCGTGCCTCTTCTCGCGAGGGGGTGCAAAGAGGAATAACGGTCACGCCTCGTTCGCTCGGGCCTTTCTCGCCCGATGCGTGCTCGATCAACTCGCTCCGAGCACGTGTACGATGTGCGCGGCGGTTTTCCTTTTTTTGTCGTCTTTTTTCTGTTATCTCTTTTTTTTTTTAATTTTTCATGTTTTTGCACACGTGCGTACGTGACTGCAGATAACGACGTAGCGGATAATCGATCGGAGGAGTGCGTAAGAAAAATAAGTCTAAATAAGTATATAAGTATATAAATAAGAATTTGCGCGCTGGAGTTTAATTGAAAAATTAATCTTGATCCGTTTCTCAAGTTGTTCGGGCGATTGTGAAACTCGCGATGCGTCGTTGGGCAGTTAAAATTCCATTTCGTGCGAATTGGACTTTGAAAAATCGAGTCGCTTCAGCTCCAGTGAAGTTTGCTCATCGAAATGAAAAAAAAAAATAATTGATTTAAGTAAAACAAGCAAGCTTACTTTTACATTTAATTAGTAGCGTATTGAATTATTTATAAAAAAGAAAAACAGTATTTTTCTTATATCTTCTTATATCGGAATTTTTATTATTAATTTCATTTTTACTTCAATTACAAACCGTGCTTTCTTAGAATCATTTAAATATTAATTATATATAAGAAAAAAATTGAGGTAAAAAAAGATGCTCCGATCAAAATTATTACGAGAATCCAGATTCAAGCATCGAGCAGCCAACGAAAAGGAAAGCTCCGAGCAGCTTGATCGATGCCCGTCGAATTTTCGATCGCACAAAAGGGCCGTGATAGGGGTGGGGGTGGGGGTCTCGAGGACTGCGGACGCGCGAGGCTTCGTTGCCGATGAACTGAAACGTTAATAATTCCGGCGAAAACAATGGGCAGCGAGACGTGAAATCGACACGACAAATGCGTTAAATCGATACGAAGTCCCGGGGCAGGGCCGCCACCGCCTCGCGTCGCCACGGCCTTACGATAAACTCCAAAGGCGATCGATCGTGCACACACCGGCTCATCGTCATTGAGGCCGCCCATTGTTCTTCGCGTTTCCAGGCGAACGCGCCACGCCGCTCCGCAAAGTCAATTTCGCTGCGGGCTCTCTCTCTCTCTCCCTCTCTTTCTCTCTCGACGCTCGACTGGGCACATCGCTGCTTTTTTTTGCCTGACCCCCTCGTGTATCGGTGCTTAGTTTCGCGTGTCGCCGTTGATAATGAAATTCGATATTTCATGGCGAGGCTGATCGGTTTTTGGCTTGTATCATCGTGCGGAGCTCCGATCGTAGGGGTTACGTGTTCCAATGAAACGGAATTAAAAAGTACAGTTTTGTTCAGCAAAGGCGGCTTTTGATAATATTATAAATTGTTTTTTAAAAAATTACTTTTTAACTACCCTTATACAAAAAACAAAGAAAAACTATAATCAAGTCGAAAAACTTGTAGTAAGATTGTGGTAACCGTGGACTGGACTCTCAAATAAAACTTTGCTGTACGTATAGAATTATTTCTAATCCTTTCCAGTAAAAGTGACTATATTTACTGTATAATTTACGGTAGAGTATGTAAATTTTTATCCGAGAGTCCAGTCTATGGTCGCATTGCCATACAGATAATAATTTTTATAATACACGGAGAGAAATGTTATAGTAAAAATTACTATTTTCGGTAGGAATAGTGGGATGCACTCGACCTATGACGATTGCTAAAAAAAAAAAAAAATTGCTAAAAAAAAATTTTCAATAAAGTAAAATACCAACAGCAAAAAAAAAAAAAAAAACTGCGCAACGATCCCACCGAACGAGCTGATTTGTCGGCAGCAGCGTGGGTAGAGAAACAGTATTCCGTCGAGGCAGATCGGGGCTCGCGCCGACAAAACGATAATCGCGATAGCAGCGGCTAAATGTTTCACCAGGGGGGAGTGGGAGCTGGCGAGAGGCAGGCGCCGCCATGGCAGGCTGCGCGCACAACTGGTCACAGCAGCAGCTTCCGAGCAATTATTAATGCGGTACTCACGAGCGCGGCTAAGTAATAGCGATCTCGGTTGACGATTATTCATTTCCGCGGCCGAATGAACGAGCGCTCGACCGACGGTACGGCGATGCATGTAATATTAGCCGATAGGTCGCGAGAGAACCCCACCGGCTTTTGCTTTGGCCCCGCGCGATCGCCACTGGGGGAAGAGGGAGAAGGGATCATCGCGGACCGCGTTTCATTTCGCATATCCGTTACACAGGTGTACGGGCGACGCGACGCTCACCGTTGCCGAACGGATTATATCAAAGCTACCGTGCGTATACACAATTTTTGATTCGTTCATGAACGATGTTTTTTCGACGGTGCACTTCGATTGCGGGAGATGGATTAATGCGCCTTTTTTCGCGACGAGGTCCGAGGCTTATTTATAACTGGTATTTTCTGTTTTATTTTTTTTTTTTTTTATACTTGTAAATAATTTTTGTTTGCTTACGGTGATCGGTAAGTGGGTGCGTGTGATAAGACTCGTCTGGGCGGACTCTTTTTAATTAATTTGTTCCGAAAAGATGGAAATCTCTTCTTTTTTTTCTTTTCATTTTTCACGAAAATTGATTGTTTTATCGTGGCATTCGTTGACTTCTTAAATTTATGTAGGCACACTTTTGATGAAAATAATTTCTTAATTTACTTGTATAATGAATAGATTAAAATACACCAACAAACGCAGACATACACTGTTAAAAAAAGCATTAAATTTAATGTAAATTAATGCATGCACTTAAAATTCAGTTCATGTAAGTGCATTAAATTTAATTCACTTACATTAAACTTAATAAAAATTACATTAATTTACTTTAATTTTTACATTAATTTATATTAAATTTAATGTAATTTACATTAATATGTAAATTAATTACATTAATGTAAATTAGTTACATTTCATGTAAATTAATTTAGATTAATTTTAATATAAATTAATGTAAAAATTAATGTAAGTTAATGTAATTTACATTAACTTTAACGTCATTTAATTAAATTTAATGAACGTACATCGACTAAATTTTAAGTACCATGCATTAATTTACATTAAATTTAACTATTTTTCAAAGTTTATTTAATTCAAAAAATGCTTATACAATTGTGTAATAATAAAATTTTCAACAAAAACAAAAAAAAAAGTTTTAACCAGCGATCGACAAGGGATTTCTCACGCGGAATCGCCCGCTCGAATTTAAAAGAAAAGAAAAAAAGGGCATCTAAACGCACGTGAATCTATCCGGGCACTATACCCACCGTAATGCTGCGGTGATCACGCATCCTCGCGCACCGGCGGCTCATCGATCAGGCACGGCGCGCAAGTATCGGCCCTCGCGCTCGCTCGGCCGCTCGCCCCGGTTATGCACACCTGCGTACGCTCGATGCGTTTCCATTAGCGCTAAACGAGATTACCGTCTCTGAACCTTGGGTACTTCACTCGGCGCCGCTCTTATTATAATCGACAGGGCGACTTTTCCGTTAGACTCCGCGTTTTTCTGTTTTTCTTCTACATATACCGCCAAAGTCCAGTTTTCGCTTGGCGACTGTGTGCATGTGTGTACCGCTGATGTTTCTACTGGTAATCGGCTCTTCTTGCTTTTTTTTCTTTTTTGTTTTTTTTTTGTTTGTAGGTACTATCTGGAAAACTTGCATTTTACTCTCGACGATGGGAAGTTTTAATGCGCCGTTAGATTATGAGAATTCCGGCCCTCGCGTGCGTTTGATCGATGGTTGCGTCGATTTCCGAAGCGGGAAACAATACACTAAATATGGGCCACCTGCAACCTCCTATAGAGAATTAAATATAGAAAAATGTTTCCTTTGTCTTTCATTTATTTTTCAAAGCGAAGTGCAGTTTTCGCATGATCATTTTGATTCTATTTTGGATCCATTTAGAGACATAAAAACTTTGAGAGGATATGTGGAATGTATAAGTTATACGTTAATTGGTGAGAGCAGTTTTCAGTTAAAATTCGACCATTTCACGCTCCATTTTTAGAAGCGAAACGTATATTTCAAATTGACGAGGAATAATTTATAGGCACTTTATAAGTACTTCAGATTTAAAGGGAAATAAAGTAGAACCCGATTCTGTACCAAATGATTTAAAGAATCGTATCTATTATATACTTCTTGACCTAAATATTTAAATAAAAAATAGTGCTAATAAATTAAAAAAAAAACGAAAATCTTACGTTTCTAAAGAAATAAATATCTTAAATCCTTACAAGCTGCAAGTTCGTCAAAGTCGTACCATGGGGGCCAAGCTGTGCGTAGCATATCTAAGCGGTGTGCATACACTCAACGAGTTGGAAGGAAGGACCATTTAATTTGCGTCATGCGGAGCACGGACTCGCGATACCGCTTGAACTGTTCGGTCTCCCTACGGAATTGCAGGGGTCCACGAGTTTTGGTACAAAATCGTGTTCGATTGCGGGTGAACGGAACGCGGCTCGTATTGATTGTTGTATGGAGAGTTCAATCTTTTGATATTGACGTATTACTCGGTTTTAGTCCATTCATTGCAATTGATTTTAATTGGACGAATCTAATTAAGACATAATGATTTCATATTAATTTTGCCACGATTCTCAATTAATTTTACTAAGAAATAATAAACGAATAATTCATATTATCCTACTATAATCATATTAGTATCGCAAATTGTAACAAATTGAAAGTGTAAAAGGTTTTATATACCTTAATTCTTAATCAGTAGAATAATACCAGTTATACCCGGACTACATTATCCTGCAATCAGAGAATAAACGAGGATGGTAGTCTTTACTTTCAATTTATTTTATATAGCCTCTCCTCCTTCGTCCTAAAAAATAATTCTATAAGTGATTTCGCTAACGGCAATCACTTCATTTGACTGTTACATTACGACGCGATATCCCCCATAAAGAAGTCGCGGAGCCGCGCGCATACGCAGCTGGAAAGGGAATGCACTTTAAAATCCCTCGGCATTATTTCGCGTCTCAAAATTTACGGCACACGCCGTCAATTAAATTATCCGCGAAACAAGGCAGCAGCTCTTTCTTCTCCACTCCGCGCTGCGGACCGTTATTCCTCTCCTGCTGTCGCGGCTATCAAAAAGGAGGAAAAAGAATTTTAAAGAGAGAGAGAGAGAGGAGTAAAGAAAGGAGGTAGCGGAGGCAAATTCAACGGCCCTAGCCGGACTCCACGTCGTCCGGATGTTCCCGCGAAGCGAGAGAGAAAGGAGTAAAAGAGCTATCGGGGACATTTATCGCGGAAAAGGCTCATGCGAGAGACGCCTGGCGACGAAGAGTCATGTTCCAGGGAATCAAGGAAGACATGGCACGCGGGGTCGCGGTACCGCTGGTGTCGCTGACCTTTATCTTCCTTCTCTCTCTTTCTCTCTCATTCTCTCTTGAGCGCACGCAGATATTTTTTTCACTCGGATGTATCTCTGCATCTTCCGCGCTATTTCTCCAAATATAT
>JAWWEP010000001.1:9788909-9803367 GCA_035582995.1 Sycophila quercilanae
TACAGTAAAATTTGCTATTCATTATCGCAATTTTTTTGATAGTTCCAGTTTGTCCTCGCTTTAAGGAAAACTATAGTGATTTCTAATGGAAAATTTTTCTCCGTGTAGAAAAAAAAAGTTTCCAAACTCATTATCTATAAAATATAATATGATCACCTATAGAAAAAAAAACTCTATTCCATTAAACTACCTAATGTTTCGGTAAAACTCGAGCTCTTTCCAGCGGCCGCGGCACCAGCCGATCTCGCGGCCGATCGCCTACTTATCGCCCCTCGCGCCTCGCTATCCATCAGGCGGCTTCCCGCTTCCTCGTGCGTTTCGCACGTATACGCGTCGGCTCGCGTGTATCGCGCCGACCTATCGGCCGAGGGAGGGTGAACCAGCGCCGATCGCGCGGCGCGATTTACCCGCCGCCGCCGCGTCGTTTATCATAATTTCCACGACGTGCTGTGAGCGCGGGGAAAAAAAATAGCACCGCGGAGGAACGACCGCCGGATCGAGTAGCCCTGCGTGTCCGGCGTTTAATGCGGCTAATCGCGCTGACCCACGTTGAAGTGCCGATCGCGCCGCTCGGAGCTCGCAGATCGGTGCCGAGCTTCTAGATCGGCTCGCGGTTCCGTAAGAGCAATTTGCAGATGTGCAAATTTTTAGAGGGAGTGCAAAAGGTTCTCGCTAGTCGTTTATTAAAGTTCCTCTGAAGGGAAAGTCTGTAAAATTATTTATAAATGGAGTGATGATTAATAATTTTGTCGATTTTTTCTAAAAGTTTATAATTATCAATTTAAATTTGTTACACTAATTAGTAGTTTGGACTGCATTAGATTTTTGCAGTTTTAATAAGAAATTCGCGTATAAAGTGATGTAGATTTAACTGATTGCACAAAAGAAATGACGTAAACGTGAAATTTTATTTATAATCGTCGTAATCAAAGGTTACAATGCAAATGAATACAATGGATAATAAAATGTTTAATATTTTTGAGATGAACATAAATCAGATATAATAATTTTACTGCCGATATTATTAAAAAATGTTTATAAATTTTCAGTTGAAATTAATAATGTAACTTCATATTAATCAAGAGTGAAATATGTATAGTATTGAAAATTTCACGTGAAAGATAATAATTCTTGATACACCATATGGAATTTTAAAGCTAAAAGAACTTTTCGTTTAAAAATAATAGTTTTGTAATTCTATTATCCGCCGTTAATTCACTGTTTCCAGTTGGCTCGAGCAAATAGCGTTTCATTCAAAATATCTCGAGCGCTCGCTGTTGACGCAGCGGGTGAAGCATCAAGCCGAAGAAAAGCAGCCAAGGGGGACAGATTATGCCGTTTTTTTATTTTTTTGTAATCCTCCGCGTCGCATGGCAAGCTGCGCGAGGTTAGAGTTACCACTAATGGACTCCTCGGTCCGGCTTTCTCCGTTCAACAAATAAAGCCAGAAAAAAACACACGCCCGCGAGTGACGTGGAGTGAGTCGAGAAAAAGCGATAAAAGGCGAAAAAGTGACAGCGTTGGTAAAAATCGCCGCCGGGAGGGGGAGTAAAATAGCGAAAACGATACTCGATAGGAGGAAGCGGGGGTGCGGGAGGAAAAGAGAGTGGAGGGGGAGGAGGCAGTCGGGGAAAGATCAAGATAAGTTTTTCGCCGGGCTCAATTGCTCCGCCGAATAAAGTTCCTCAACACTTAGCCTTTAAAGGCTTTGAAAATAGGAAGAAAGTAAGAGAGGGAGAGAAAGGAAAACTCGTATTTCTCTCCGCGCTATCCTCTCCCATCCCCCTCTAGCAACCCCTTCCACCCCCATTTCTTTTACCCTTTTTACTCGAAGCTTTCAAATCTAATCTCTGATTCTTTTCACTGGTATAGTGGCTACTCTCTTTCTCCATTTTCACGTATTTATGGTTTCTATAATGTCATTTCTAACTTTTAGTATAGATTTAAAAATTTTTGCGTATCTCCAGATAAATCTGTAAACACACTTCTGAATTATTATCGACTGTTATAACATACGCTAAATCCACTAGAGTAAAATAGAGTAAATTTGACTCGATTAGAGTGAAATTTTTACTCGAAGTTTAGATTGAAATTAACTTCCTCGAATAGAGTGAAGTAGAGTAATTTTTTCTCTCAAATGTAGGGTAAAAGGGTAGACCGTAAACTAAAAAATCCTACTCTATCAGAGTGAAATTGAGTCATACTACTCGTGTAAAGTGATTATTTCACTCCACTACAGTAAATTTTAAGTTTAACTCTATGAATGAATAAATTCTAGAATGACTCTAAAAAAAGAGTGAAATACCGTTTTAGCGTGTGCACAGTAGTAGTAATGTTTTTTTTTCACGGTACAATAATTTTTGCAATACAACATTTTTATATTTAAAGTATAATTTTTCTATAAATATGACGAAGTAACGAAGTTACAGCGATGATATCACGTAACGGGCGTAATCTCATTCTTCTTCATCAAGTTTAATATAATAAGTCTAAAAATCTACTTTCCTTGGACCCTCCTGACTTTGTCTTACTCCGTAATCCCATTCCTCCTCCTCTTTCACTTTTCACAACGCTCCCCTTCCTTATCAGATTCCCCCACGTATATTTCCACGAGAGCATTCGTTAACTTCATACTCTCTCCTAGTTTTCAAGTCAGCGCGGCCCATTCTCTCCTCTCCTCCTCGCAACCCCCTTTTCTTCGTCTCGCGAAGGAAGTAAAAAAAGAAAACGAAGGGAGAAAAAGCGAGAGAGTGGTAGCCTAGGTCCCGGCGTAACGATCAAAGTTGGACAGACGGCCACACTTTGCTTCGTTATGGCTCTTACTCTCTTCTCTCGTCTCGAAGATATATTCGAATCCGCGGCAGAGTAGCCTTCCTCGTCTCGTTTTCTCCTGTCATTATCCACGCGCGCTTTCGCCGGAGTTCCCATGCCAATAAGGGTCGGGGGACGGCAGAGGTAGAGAGAGTGGCTCGCGCGCCGCGGCCAATCTTCGAGAGTTTCGATAAGTAGCGGAGGCAGTAGCCTACCGAGCGCCGGGGGTAAAGTTACATCGGCGGAATTCGTTAACTGCGTCAACTTAAATCGGAAATTGAGGCCTCGCCCGACGGCCCCGGGACGCGACCACTTTCGGACGCTTCGTTTTGTCCAATTAACTTTTTCAGGATGTCGGGGGGGAGGCGTCGTGTATAGGCTTGCTGAGCAGGACCTAATTTCACCCACGGTATATACTTTTTATTGGAAATTACGAGAAGTTGCTACTCCACCCGTTTTTATTGATTTTACGAGGGATTCGTTACTGTTTTTTTTTTTTTATTTTGGCTATCGGATGGGAATGATGTTAACGATTTCATCAGACATAAAGAATTACAGTATGGATTTAGGATGCGATGTATGGAAATGAAAAATGAGACTAATAAAGTCTTTTCTATAGTAGAAATATTGGTTTAGTTTACGATTTGTAAATGGTGGAGGACCGTTAACGTTTTTTGGTTATTAAAGTTTTACTGCAAATTCTTTTACGAGTAGGTGAGTGTAACATTCTTTTTATTATTACTTTTTAATTCACGGCGAAAATTTGAATTTGTTCACAGATAGCAATTTTTTCTCGTCAAATTTATTGCGCGAACGTGAGGTATTTTGGGCAATTGCTAGATCGTAAAAAGGACGAGTAAAAGATGATTTTACGATTTTCAACATCTGCGACCAGATCTCTTTAAACAATGCGCAGTATTTTCGGGAAATTTGAATAAATTTCAATTTTGATAACTACAAAATGTTATCGTACCATTTGCAATTTTAATTTATTTATTTATACAGGAGTCATTAACGATCATATTTATATTCGCAAATAAATGTTTTTCCATACCGTTCGCTTTCTTATTGCCATCCAATATATAGACATATTTTATTGCTCCTTTCTATTGAAGTTATTGACTTTGTTGCACCAGAAAAAAATTATCTAAATAATTTCTATGGAGGTAAAGGTACTTACCTGAATATAGGCTAATAAACTTAGAAACTAATTAAAAAACTAATACGTTATAATATCCCAGTTTAACATTACAAAATTCATAAAGAATTAGAAATTCACAAATTCAACATAATCGATATTTTTTCAACATTTGTATTATTTTATAAAATTAAAAAATTTTTAATAATTATAGTATAATTCAACGTAGACTTTATAATATTTTAAATATTTTTCTAATATATTTACCTTGCTTAGATTTAAACTCTTTAATTTCTTCGGTAAAAAGCGAGAAATACGCATTTCTAGCGATTTTTCTAAAAAAAAAAATACACATTTTCTTATTACTCATTCCTCAAAACCTAAAAAATTCCAAAAAGAACAAGAAAAAGAAAAAATCAAGCTGAGTCATCAGGAACCCTGCGAGCGAACTCCTCGAGCGAGCCGCAGATGCGGGAGATCCCGGGGGCGAAAAATCGGCATCGCACGCAACTCGCCGAGAGATCGGATTTAGTCTAGGAAATAATTAGCTGTCCGAGCGTCTCCGCGGCGCTCGTCCCGGGAAATTATGCGCGTCGCCGCGGGAGCGCGCGGCGCAGCCGCTCGGGCCTGTCGTTATACGCTCCCTTGCAGTTTGTAAGCGCGCCCGGTAGTCGCGGACTTATTGCCTGTATTACGCGCGACGGGCGCGGATCGACGGGGCAAAAATAACGGGGAGGCGAGCTCCGGATGTATTCCAGCTCCGGGGCAACTAACGCGAGCCCCGCTCGTTAGTCCCGTCCTCGCCGCGAACTTGGCCCCGGCGAGTTTCTTGGGAGTTTGCATTTTGTCCGCTTTCCATGTATATCTCCGTCGGACGCGCTCCATCGCGATCGCTCTCCCGCGCATCCCACTTTATAAACTTTCTTTGTTCGACCGGGGGCTCGAAGAGAGCCTGCGGAGAGAGCTTCACGTTGTTACCAATAACAGCCTCGAAAGTTGCGCGCGACCGATGTCTCGCCGGTGTTTCTTTTTATTTCCGATAATGGAATGTTTCGCTGATGCTTCTTGTCATTCTGCGTGTGCTGGTGGAGGCTCCTCTTCTTTTTTCTTTCTTTGTTAATTTTATTGGTGAAATTTGTAGTGTACTTAGTGTTCTTAATTTTGTTGATACAAAATTACGTGAATAAAATTTATTAAATTATTTTATCAATAGCATTAAATACATTAAATTTTACCAATAGAATTAAAAAAAACAGAATAGTGTATTGTAAAGTTACGTAAAATTAAGTACTTTACGACTTTTTTTGAAAAAAATGCGAAAGATTATAGATAAAACTAGAATAGTTCGCATTAGAGTTCGCTGTCGATGAGAAATTTTATGGACATTTATTAAAATATTTAATGTAATGAAAGGCTGCGCAATTACTTTTTAGAAATAATTTAGAATTTTCGTTTAATTGATTTTATGATTATTATAACGTGAATAATTAGTGAAAATATAAAATTCAATTCAACTCACAGCATCATTTCATGCTCAAGCTTTCAAAGTTCATTATTAATTGCATCAGAAATAATTATATAATTTCCGTGAAACATATCTATATTATTATCGCAGTATCCATCTAATTGAATTAATTGAAAAAACTTTTTACGAAACAATATTGAAAGTACGTACGCATTTTTATTAATACCAAACACCAATTATTTAGTAAATGAATAAAGAATATTACCACGTTGCCAGATTCAAAATCCCTCAACATTCGACAACCCTCCCTCCCTCCAAAAAAAGAAAAAAAAATAACTACAAGACATCTCAATCGAACGATAATAGATCCATCAGAAAGTATATCCCAAAGCACCTCGCCCAAAATCATCGTATTACCTTAATAGCCGGCGATTTTCCGTACAATCATCCTCACGAGCCGCGAGCCATCGCCCGAAAAGCCGACCGATCGATCACACACAAACCCTCCGATTACGCGGCCCGCCGAATAAAAAAAAAAGAAAGAAGAGAGTCAACTGCACCTGCACCCAATTACAAGCGCCGTCGCGGCGCCCTCATCCTTGACAATGGGCCGCGAAAAAAAAAAGAGAAAAGGGAGGATAGGGGTGTGCAGGGTAGACGCGCCGTCGGGTAATTGACAAGGGCTCATCCGCCGAAACAGGAGCGCGTCGGCACTCCAAGGACCAGGGATCCGCGGAAAATAAACACGGCTCCGTGGGCAAACAATGTCGGGGGATGCGCGACGATAATGGCTCGTCGGGGGCCCCCGGCACACATGCGCGCGCCGCGCCGGGCAATCCGATAGGCGCCTGTGCACTTGTCATCGCTCGTATAGGGAGAAGCGAGCGTCGCCGCCATTGTCGCCGCGAGCCGCTGGAAATCAATTTGCTCGACTTGCCTGCGCCCGGCGCGCCCCTGACGCAACGAGCGAGCTGGTGATCCCTTTTATGCGCTCAGTTCGCGAGAGGCTTAGGGTGGAATTCTTTTTTTTTAGCGGCAATTGCATTAGGAGAATACTTTTTGGTTGGGTATTGAGGTTCTCGTGATGCGATTGTAGAATAGAATAGAATAGAATTTATTAAACAGTCCGAGGACTCGGGGGTCCTATGCGGCCAAAGGCACCTTACAAAACAGTACAACGAAGATAAAAGCAGATAAGTGTGACCAAAACGCAGGTACACACAAGTTAATACATTAAGATGCTTACAAACTAAACTTAAAACTAGGTAAAAGCTACATTAAAAACACAATGAAACCGTTTTGACTAGATACGCACATTAAATTACGAGGGAACGGTTTAATAATAAGGACTTGACGCGATTTAAAAACTGGCCTACGGTAGAGCACCCGGATTTCGTGAGGTAACAAGTTCCATAAACGCGCAGCGAAAACAAAAAAGACTGATTGGCAAGTAGAGGTCGAGCAGAAAGGTACAATTAGATCCAAGGAAGCTGGCGCACTTGGAACCTGAATTTACTTTAAACTCAAAGCGCCTTGAAAGGTAGCTCGGTTCTCCTGTGACTAACACGTTGACAAAGGCAACAATTGATAAATATTGCACTCGATTGATAAAGGGCATGATCTCGAGAGTGTCATAGTAGGCGGAGATGTAGGGTGAGCGACGGATAATTGTGGCGTACGGTTGTTTATTTTATTTATTTATTTACTTTTTGTTAGAATTTTCTATTTACTTTATTGAAGTGAAGCGTGACTCAAACGTTCGCAGGTGGTAGAATTTAATCCTTTAAATGATGACGATGATGACTCAAATGATCAGTGATTGACAATGTTTTCGAAAATGTTAAAATTGATTCAAATGATCAACGAAGAACAAATTTTTAATCTATTTTACCGAAATTTCAACACTGGAGCAGTGCCTTATTCAGGACTTTTTTTTATAAATAATTATTTATAATTATATGTAAAAATTAATAACTATTTTTTATAAAAAATATAGTATTTACGATGCGTTGAATAAATAAATAGCTTACACGTTTTTTTTTTTAACGACAAATGAAATATGTTATATTTATTTCTTGAACTGTGATACGTAACAATAATCGTATTCAGAAGATAATTTTCAAGCAATTATCCTTTTAATGTTCATGGAATTATTTTTAAAAGTATATTGTGTGTTTAATCGAGTGTAAACGTTAAAATGAACAATTAAAAAGTAAAGTTTATAAAAGATGAAACGTGCTTTCTGGTTATTCAATTGTTTATCCTGAATAGCTTACATTATTCGTTTCAATGCTTCGCTTTTCAACGCACCCAAACTAACATAAAATAATTCAAAGCAGTTTTCGTTTATTTTTGGAAAAGTACTGTTCGTTGGAGAAGAGAAATATTTTACAAGTTTACTTTCTGAAGCACACTAGTTTATTAAAACGTTTTAATTTGGTATATCGGTGCAATACTGTTTGCTAGACCCAAACAAAAATAACTTTTTTACAAGTGCATGCATTTTACAACAAATAAAATGATTGAAATGTTATTTTCCAATTTTTTTAACGTATTAAATAACTACGCCATTCCTAGTTAAATAAACTTCTTAATAAATTTTCATTAGTAAACATTAAAAAATAAACTAGTTTTCAGAATATTCAGTAATCACTAGAAGTAAGTGGATATTAAATTTCTTATCATTAAATTAAAGAATAAAATAATTACGAAATTCGAGTTTCTTTACGTAATACTGCAAATAGAACGTAAGAACAGATAATTAAAACAATAAATCCTTCCTTTCTACCTTATGTAATAACAAAAAAGAAAATAAATGATAAAAAAATTGAATGTGAAATTGATAAAATTTTATTAAATTTTAACTAAACTATGCGAAACTGATAAATTAGCACGTTGGTGGCGGACGTTAAATATTGAGCTCTTCAAATTAAAAATGTAATTAACTTTACTTAGAGAAGCAGCTACTAAAGCGCAATTAAGACAGCCCTTTGAGAAGCTTAGTGAATGAAGCGCGACGTGAAATTTTATTTTTAGATTCTGAGAGCTGGCTCTCATCCAGCTTAACTTTTGCTGCATATAGCCTTTACTTTTTACTGCGTTTTGTAACACTTTGGGAATGTTAAGTTTGTTTTAGGGGTTTTGACGTATGTGGCCGGCTAGTGTCAAAGTCCATATAAACTTTTGCCCAACTTCTTATAAAAAAGAAAAAAAATTGTTACTCGCTAGCCTGCATGACATTCAATTTGAGCGCACTGTAGTGTAAATTTTTCCTCGGCGGGAACTAATTAAAACTTTACTTCAATTACAGTATTTTAGTATTATACATAAAATTTACAAGAGAAATATATATATATACCTCGGCAAAACTTACCTTCCTTTTTCATTTCTCGCAAAAAGTACGGTAATGCACTTCTCGTGTCGATACATAATTAAAAAAAATAAATAAAACGGAAAAAAATTGTCGTCGTTAAAATTCGACAAGGCACTAAAACTTAAATGCCAAATTGATGCAAAATTGCCGGGATTAATGAAAGCTCTTTTATTTAGAATTAATATTTTACATCGCAATTCCATCAGCCGATCTGCAAGTGTTTATAATGAGCCCACGATGCAAGGAATATCCGATACATGCGCGAAGTCACTTCATTTTATTAATTGAGCAATCGCGTGTCCCTGAGCACAAAGTGGGCCATTATTAGCGGTCAAATTGAGCCTCAAACGATTCCAATTTTTATTCCTCCGCCGTTTCGCTGGTGTTTCACCGTAATCAATGGTAATTCAAAAGAATTTTTTTTTCTTCGCCAGGCGAACGAACGAATACTCGTATAACAAAAAGTCTGTCGTGTCGCAAAGTAATTAATTTTCTGCATATCACGCGGCAATTCGTTTTATCTCATACGTCGCAGCCTAAATAGCTAAAAGACGGAGAAACGAGCGGGAATGAAGCGAGGCAAAACCGAATGAACAGAAGTAAATTAAAATTCAAGCAGTAGAATAAAAAAAATTACATTTGTTATTAAATTAGAAACTACACCTTTATTTTTTTTGTAATTTAAAAAATAGTTGATTCAACAAGTTACTGAAGAATCTTTCGCGGTGATCCGCTTATCCTCTTTTAAAAAAATTTTGAACTAAACAGTGAAGTCTGATATTCTTAATTTGATTGGTTATGACATGACCAAGTGGTTAGTCGTCTGTCTGTCTAATTTATTATACCGATCGACACATCGAAGTATAAATACTAAAGACAGAAGAGAAAAAAGAATTATTTAAATTAACTAAAGGCATTTTTATATTAGCTACTTTGAAGAAAACACAATTTTTTAAGTTTTACTTTATATAATTATTTACATTTTACACGTTACCTTACAATTACTTCTGGATCAAGATGCCCTTCATAAACAAAATTCAAAAGTACATAAAGAATTACAACAAAATTTAGCTTCATTTATAGCTTTTATCTTATAATCTTCAGAACAAAATCGCCTTCTATCAATAATTATATCATTGTTCAAATAAAAAGGAAATTAAATAGCCACGTCGCGAATAACGAAAGACCTGCCAAGTGATATAAAAAAAAAAGAAAGAAAAAAATAATAAAAAACGTCACTAAAAAAAACATCGTCGTGTAAAAATACACCTCGCAGAAGAAAAAAAAGGAATAGTGAATGAGGTACGAGGCCTTTTTTTCCTCCTTTCACCTCGCAGTCGATCTCATAAATGCCAAACGATCAGAGAGTGCAGAGAGCAGTCGTCTCGATCTTTTTCGGATCGCGTGCGAGTCAAGCGCGCGTCACCGGCCGCCTCGCATTCCTCCGGTCCATCCTGCCGAGATAACGCGTCGCGAGCGGACTTCCAGCTGGGCGAGCTCGGGGCGAGAGTATCACACCTCGCAAAAAAGGGCCTCGACGCACCTGCGCTCGAGGCGCGCGGAGATAAGGCTCTCCTCGAGGTGGGGAATCTCTCTCCCCGGCCGAGAGTGAGAAAGAGGAACAAGTGTCGAGCGCAGAGCAGAGGAAATAAAAGGAGACGGGCCGGGGGGATGGGTGTAAAAAATGGAAGGATACAAGTGGGGAGGGATCGCGTTTCGCATCCTCTTTCTCGCGGCGAGCAAAAGGATTAGGACGACGGCGAGGCGAGAGGCCGGAAGAAAAGCGGCCTTCCATTAGGGCGCAGCTGAATGGCCTTTTGTTGGACCACACGAATATATACCGATCTACCCTACACCGGCGTATATGGTCATTGGTCCGACCCCTACTGTCCGCACCCCCGTGAGGGCAGTTTACGCTGTGAAAGAATTAACAATTGCTTTGGTAAATTTTGCAGGATGAATTGCTGCGTTTAATGATATGTAGTTATATATTTGTGCAAAGGCAGGTAGGTAATTTAGGTTATTACCTGTAAGCATCAAGTGCAGCGATTTGACTTGTACTAGTGGTGCTTAATTTTATCTTTAGTATTCGTAAAGTTACGAGTCGAATATCAAAAATGCTATCGCAGTTGTAATTCTGTCATCGCAATTGTGATTTCAATACTGCACGTTTGAAAAGAGATATCTTTGTAAAATTACCATTGCGAGTTTAATTTTACCGTATTACTGACTCGAAACAAGTAACATTACACCGAAAATCTACACCCTTTTATACAAAAAAAACAAAAAAAACAAAAAAAACATTTAAGAAAACATTTTTTTCTTGAATCTTTTTATTAGAAATTTGACTTATTACGAAAACGTAGATGATGCTATATTAAAAGATATTTCTGATGAATACATTTATTAAGTTTTCAATCAAATTTCATAAGGAGTTTCTTAATTTCTTGTCAATCATTATAATAATCAGAGAAGGACAAAAAAATATATTCACCGATTATTAAATGGTGAGAAAAGATGCACTAACAATTGCGATAGTTAATTTTAATTTTATTCTTGACAAACACTAATGGAAAAATTACAAAAGTTCCTTACAGAATCTTGTCAAAGTTTGTTAGAGTTGTAGTAAATTTTGTAAATAAGCAATAGTATTTATAATAATTAGTACAGAATTTTTCTCCGTGCACATTTTTTAAATACAGAATTTCAAATAAAACAAAAATATTTTCTTTCAAACCACACACTTTATAGATTCCAAAGTACCAATAAAAATTAAACCCCCTCATATAGAATTACTTTAAAATACATATCCCCCTTCCCAAAAAAAAAATAAAAAATCAATCGATTCAATCAACTCAACGCTGGAAACAATAAGGAAAGAAGAAACAACCAATAAGCGACGGAATGCAGCCGCAGAAAGTCGCGAGCAGACGGAAAGCCAAATGGAGCTCAGAGCGAAAAGAGGATTAGGGCACACCAGATGAAAAGACTAACGAGACGCGGACGAACGCACCGAGTGTCATCGCTCGAGAGGAGCGCGCCGGGGAGTACCAAGAGGCGGGGGGAGTGGAAGGGGGGGACTGCTCCCAGCCCACGGCATAATCAACTTAGAGGCGGCCTAAGCTTAATTGAATGATAAAGCCGCGCTCTAGCAGTCTATGTTTGTTAATGCGCCGCTGCGGCCTCGGCTCGTCTAAGTTAATGTCTCGTTGGCGCGGCCGCTCGGCGCGCGCGCGCGCGCGTGATTTCCTTTGAAAGTATCGCGCCGCGCCGGGGCCGGGCCGTGAAAATTATTGAATTACCGCGGGCCGCGCGACGCCGGTGAATTATGCAGCCGGGGATGCAATTTTCCACCGGGCCGTCCAACGCGCGCTGCAACTTCGAGCGACCGGCGCAACGGTGCAACCGACCTGGCTCATTCTTGTCGGGGGCTGTTGATTATCAAGTTTTCGCGGGTAAGGGGATATCGTTCTTTTAACGCTACTCGATAATGAACTCGGCCGTTGTTTTATTTTAATTATCATCCTAATTGTAATTAGAAAATAATTAGCGACCACGGCAATTTTGCTATAGTTTTAGGAGAAAGAGAGGAGAGGATTCGTGAACTTTGCTTATCGAATGTCTAATGATTTCCATTCTGTAATGCTGCTTTGTAAAATTTAACTATTATTATATTATTACTTATTTAAAAGAAAAATTCGTTTGTGAAAAAAAAGGTTTATAAGATATGTAAGCAAGAAATTTTGAACATTTGTAAAATTACTTTCTGTATAAAAAAAAAAAAATTAAAGTCCCTTTAACTGAACTGAATGAGAAAATTATGTTATTTCGTTTGAGTCCAAAAAGTATTTATTTATCAAAAAGCTTAGTAAATAAGACTGTAGTTAAAAATCGATAAAGATTTGAGAATACCAATTGGGGGTGAACCAGATGCGGTAAAGAGCAGCATCCAGAGTCGAGCAACAAGAAAGGAGTTGCGGAAATTGCTATGGCACAACGCGTTTCTAGAAGTTAGAGAGGTATAATGTGCAAACGACGCGGCTATTAGCGTTTCCAGCGGAAAATTGCAATCCAGCCGCAGAGCATCAAGTACAAAGTATCTCCAGCACCGCTGTGCAGTGGTCCTCGACTTCCTCGAATTAACGCAGTATGACAATGCTTCAGTAAATCTATGCGTTGAGTATGCCAAAAGAGTATAATTGTAGTACAATACATCTAGAACTAAAAAAAATATCCTAATTAGTATTTAATTTTTCTTTAAATTTTAGAAGGTATATGATTGCGGATAATTCAGTGTTATTTATTCATACAGTCAACAAAGTAAATGTACTTTTGACATGATATCAAATTTTTTTTTTCAAAATTAATTATTTTCTCGTTCTATCCATGAAAATGTTTATTTCATATCCTGGCTTAATTCCTCGACGAAACAATTTTCAGAATTTTTTTATAAAATTAATCGATAGCTCGTTTATAAAATTGACCATTAATGCTCGTAAACTAGTTTTATCGATAAGGAGGACACTAAACGATTTCCAGTAGGAACGATGTATACAAATACATACAAATTTAAGCGTGCTTTTTTTCATTTAAAAAAAATGTCGACAAATAAAGAAAATTGCGAAGCTAAAGATACTTAAGCAACTCTCCCAAAAAAAAAAAAAAATCTGCCGCGTGGTCGCGCGCGCACGTCTCATCGTTGTCCATGAAAATGATCCGACATTTCGTAAACCATGAGAAGATGCAAACAAAAGCCAAAGTCAATCCACCGTCAAAAAGAAAACAAAAAAATCATAAACGACGAGTAAAACCGTCTCGCATATAAGAACGGCTCAGTCGAGTAACTCTACAACAACAGTCGGATAGCCGGTATAGCCCCGGCCCGACCGCAAAGTTTGCGCGGTGCACCCTGCAGGTGAGGGGAGCGGGTTACAGTACAGAGGCTTTCGTTTTATACGCGAAAACGTGTGGTGCGTCACGCGGCTTTACCAGCAGTAAATCGTACATACGCTGCTCGTTCGGCCAGGGCTTTACGAGTGCGCCAAATCCACGCGGTCTTGGCTTATCGGCGCGCGCGGCGCCCCGCGCAATATTTGCCGGTCAACGCCGGCCGGCCGATCCGGTCCCATACTCTTCCCCCCTGACGCGTGACTCCGAGGCCGCGCGATTGCACGTCTCGCACGTTCCTGAGGCGGGGAAAGGGGGCTGCAGGAGCGGCCGCGCAATTTCCGACCGGCTCGACGCTACCCGACTTACGTCGTCTTATATGGGAAGATGTTTATGCGGGAGCCCGCCTCCTCCTCCTTCTCCTCCTCCGGCTGCTTCGTGTCCTCTCGCTGCTCTTCTCTCCCTTTGTGCGTCGACTTTTTGCCAGGATATGCTCTTGTTTCTGACCTTCGCCGGAACGAGCCCTCTTTAAGCTGCTGCGAGGTTCGCTGACCTACAGGGATTTATTTAGTGTCATTGATATTTATTTTTTTTTCTGTGGGAAATAGTATTGTCTTTTTGGGGAGTAAATTAGGATCTATGGTTTCAAATAATATTATGGTGCGTTTGCTTATTACAGCATCCACAGTGTGATCGTCTGCGGCGGTTATATCGTCGGTCTGGAGCAAGAAGGTGCCATCTCGGACTCCAGTTGGAAAAGTGCCATCTCGGAGCCCGAGTTGGG
>JAWWEP010000001.1:9803467-9819847 GCA_035582995.1 Sycophila quercilanae
TGTTTCTGACCTTCGCCGGAACGAGCCCTCTTTAAGCTGCTGCGAGGTTCGCTGACCTACAGGGATTTATTTAGTGTGGTTGATATTTATTTTTTTCTGTGGGAAATAGTATTGTCTTTTTGGGGAGTAAATTAGGATCTATGGTTTCAAATAATATTACGGTGTGTTTGCTTATTACAGCATCCACAGTGTGATCGTCTGCGGCGGTTATATATAGTATACTAATTTAATGTGCAAAAATTAAGATTTATTGATATTACATTATTAATTGCTAAGTTTCATTAATGTGACAAAAAGTGTAAGTGCATTGAAATGCATTTAAGTGGTTCAGAAGTATAAAAATTGCATAAAATTTTATGAATATGTTATATTAAAGCGTTTTATTTTAGTCGTCGTTCTCAATTTTCCTCATGATTAAAAATTTATTTTTTCAAATGCATAAAAAATGCATTTTATCCAAATGCATAAAAAATCTATAATTGAGAATCAGCAAAAAGCTTATATTAGTATTTATTAAAATGTATATTAATATTTATTAAAATGTTTATTACAAAGGCACTTTTAGATATTTTGACTTGAATAATTCATATCAAATAATTTACGAAGCTTCTATAGAATTGGGTTTACAAAACATTCAGGTCTTATTAACAAAACAAATCCCCGCTCAAAATCGTGCTAACTAGTTTGCTGAAAATCGTGCTATTTATTTCGCTGAAACCTCGATAAATGAAGCCTAAGCAACAAAAAATGACAAAAATTCGTTAATTCCCCAGCGCAAAGCGTCTAAATAACCCGACCCCATCAATACTCGTCGATCATTTATACGCATCCTCGTGAACGTTTATTTAAACATTAATTATATCCCACGAGCGGCGAGTGAAAAAAAGATTCCTCCCTCGTTCAATATTAATAAACGATCGCCGATACATTATTCACTCCCCAGGCTTAATTTCCGCGTCGTCTCCTCCGTCGTCTCGCATGTTCGCACGTCGTCCGGGGTCCGCCGCTCGCCGAGCGAGCGTCTTAATTGGTGCATTCCTCGTGTGGCCGGCCCTCGTTCTACAAGTGCATCCTTTGCCCGGGTGTCCTCCCCCATCCTCCGACGTGTCGTTTCTCGGACGCGCTGCCAAACGCGCCCGAGCGAGACAAGATCCGCTCTTTCTCCCCATCCTCCTCTGGATTATATTCCGGCCACGTTGGCCGTGGAGGAGCCCAATCTCCTCCGGCCCGATAGCCTAATGAAGCAAATTTGCATCCATACGCGATGTGGGTGAACAAGCGCGAGATACAATAAAACTGATTCCGCGTCATTTGCCCAGGTGGGCAGGAGACTCTCTCTCGCACTCTCTCTCTCTCTCTCTCTCTCTCTCTCTCTCTCTCTCTCTCTCTTTGCTGAAGGAAAGCCCGAGGTTCCCGGCCTGATCCTCGAGCGACGGACGTGTGCAAATGAGTGTAGCCTATTCCAGGTGTGCTCCTTTGTGCCGAGGCTTAAGTTTCTTGGCTCTCGCTGTTTGAGAATGCGATTCTGGGGCCCTCCCCATCCCTATGCGACGCGAATTCGGTAGCCGAATTTAAAATCGACTTGCATAAATCATTGCTATTGTTTAGTCTTACATTGTTTTCTTTCTTTTCTTTTTTTCTTTCTTTCTTTTTTTCTTATTTTTTCTTCGGGTGACGATGTTGAGAATTCTATGGTCAAACGATTTATTTCAAGAATTTCGTTTAGTGAAACTGTTTTGAATCGCTTAACAGGAGAGTGTCACACCTCCGAATCATCCCTGTAAAATCACCTCAGTTGAGTACAAGTTTAGAAATTATTTTATTCTAAGGTACATGTATAACTATTAGAATAGATTAGAATAGTCGTTTATTGCAAATTACAGTATTTACAAATAATGATGATGTATAAATATACGAGACAATTATAAAAGTGCAACAATACAAATCACTTACTGTGCTGTAAGTTCATAATCATTTTAAATTTACAGTGTAAATAATTGCATCTGAGTGATATCACAGTCGTTAAAATTAAAAATACTAAAACTATACATGTAAATAATGTTTTTATCATTACCAATATAAGTCTAGTTGTATCTATAACCGATGATTATAACCGATGACTTTCTTACGAGAAAAGCTTGTCTTGTATAGAGAGTGCGAATAAATTCTTCAATTAAAAAAAAATATGGTCTAACGATTTTCCAGAAATCCTGGTTAATTCAATCTCGGCAATCACAGGCACGTCACATGACGCTTAACATTTCAGCAATGTTCTTTCTCAGAAAGCAGTATACCTGCAAGAAGAGAGGATTATACCAACTCCTCGAGATGCACGTATTCTCCGTGAGATGATTAAAAGTCAAAGGATAAGCTTCAAACTTAATTGGCCTGCCGGACGTGCCCGGATTCTAAAAGTCATCGATGAAATTCCGGCTCCATAAGCTTCGACATTGAAATCACCGCATTTCTTTTTACGATGAAAAAAAAATGAATAAAGTACCCGCTAATTCGCCTATTTATAACTTCTTGTTTTATAAATACATCACACTCGGAGATTACATGGCAGCTTCTTTCATTTACGTAATGTATGTTTTGTTCGGTCGGAAAGGAAGGAATTAGACGAGATGAGAGAAGAAGGCGGAGGCAGGGATGCTGCCGAGCAGATACACTCGAACAAGATTGATGCCGTATGCGCGGCGGGAGACTACACCACGTGCCTGGCAAACCGGAGCGAGGCTGAGAATTAAAACAAGCAAACGCGGCGGTGCAGTCGCTATTCGGATGATACTAAATTTCAAAGTATTAAGGGGATTAAATAAAATTATCTTTGAAAAATAAACCTCAACTATTTTTTACAAGTGCAGCGATAAGAAATACTTAAGGAATTAAATAAAAATGTGCTGTGTGAATTCATTTGTATAAGATAGTTTTCTTTTATTTTTCACGGGGTAGAGTTTTATATAAAAAGCATCTTAATTAGTTCGATTTATTTTATACTTATGGTTATTTCTTTAAGAGTTGTTCGGACGTTATCTTCATTCGAGAATCCTCGATATTGCGAAGTATTAATTTGACATTTCACCGAATGGCGCGAAAATTCGAAATGTTTTAAGGTAAATTAAAAAGAAATTGAGCCACCAAAGGCTTCTATCTTTGTCTAAATAGATAAATGATAATAAATAATAAATAAGTAAAAACTTCAAAAAAAATTTCTATATTTACAAATTTCTATTTAAAGATATATCCTCTTCAATTATATCAGGAAAAAATTGCTAAAAGTAGTGGAAATAGCTCGTCCACTCGATTCTAAACAGTAGAGCTCTTTTCATTATTTTTTAATGAAATCTCTCTAATATTTAAAATATAAAATTTATCTATATCTACATACGAACATTCTGCAAAAATCAATGTTCTTTATAATCTAAATTCGTGATCAAACATTCAAAATAATCAAACAGTATATAATTAAATTTCTTATTAAATACCAACCAACAATTACGATATTTCAACAACTCCGAGATTCGTCAACTCCATAAAATGATCTCAATTCAAGAAAGATAACGCGGACAGCACTGGGATTTCGTCGTCAAGTATACTATCGTCGAATTTTCTAAACATTTACTCGGAAAAATCCCGGCGCGCCAATAATGTCCATAAAAAGTCCATTATTCTTTCCTCGCGCTCGATTCCCTGGAAAGGGGGTGGCTCAAGGCGCGAGCGGCCCGCGGGGATAGTCGCTGCAGCTGCGCGGGAGTTCCGCGGCCGAAGAAGTATCGGCGCGGCATGATAATGATTCAGCGGCAGGAGCCGTGCGAGCGACACCACGCGCCACGCCTGGCCACGGCGCGGGCCGCTCGCGCACCGCTGGGGAATATCCATAATTCAGCGGCTGCGGCGGCCGCCTCCTCGCGGACGATTTGTTCATCGATTATGCAAGTGTTTGATGAGTTATGGCACAATTAAAGTCGCCCCGGCGAGACGGACGCGCCGGAGATTATTTGCGATTTGCCGGAGCTTCCGAACGCCTAAAGCTCTCTCTCTCTCTCTCTCCTCATCTTTTTTTTCTCTCTTTCTCTCTTTCGTTCTCCCTCTTCAGCTGGTACGAGCGGGTTGTTAATTCAGCAGTGGTTATTTATTGAGAGGCTGATGCGGAGGATCGACGTGTATTGCAGACGAGACTTTGCGGTTGTCCGGGGGGATTGATTTACCTTTGAGAGATGGAAAAAATAAGGATATTTCAGGAAGCATGAAATTTTAATTGACGGGTTTCCTTTTTTTTTAATTTATTGCATGATTTCTTTTTTTAGATTTTAGAAAATTATTTTGGGATGGATTAACTCATGCCGTTTCATTGAATTTTTTATCGAGGCTGTGAGGAGTTTTCCATTTGTAAGGTATTGGATGAATTAAGAATTCAAAACTTGTTTACAGTCAAGAAATGGTTGTAAATAAATCGAAAGGTATTGTGATTTAAGAATCAATCGACGATCTTGCAAAAAGATTCGGTATAAAAAATTAAAAAAAAAAATTTGAAATCAAAATTTTTAGTTTAATAATGTGACTAAACATTAAATACTAATAATTAGTTTAATTTATTCAACTTTAGACAGCTTTATCTACTTTAATAACAAATTTTATTGTTCATTAATTAATCAATCTCTTAAATTCTTTAAAGTCTCTAATAATACAATCAGAGATGAGCTACAATCAACGAAGATATTAAAATATGAAAATATAAATTTGCAATAGAATAGATACAAGCAATAGATCAACATCAGTTAACTCATTCATAACGTATCATTCATCAAATTAATTAATAAATTTAAATAAGCTTATTCACGGTTTGTAGGTGTAATGCGTGATTAATTGAAATTGTAAATGTACAATGGATTCCGAAATTATTGCGTTAGCAGTTTGCATGTGTGAACAAGACTCACTCGTAATATAATTTTAGCGTGCAACCTTATCGTAATCTGAAATGTTTTTTTTACGGTAATGGCAGCGTTCATCTTGATGACATGATTTCATAAAAGCACATCAATTGCACATCTTTTTGCAAAGAATGTTGAACAAAAACTTCATGCCCTTTATCGTATTCTAAACTCGTCTCAATCATCCACAGTAAATAATCACAATGAATAAGGAGAATATTTATCTTAAGCATGAGAAAAATGTAGGTGTTTTCTCATCAACTACAAAAGCTTTCACATAATCTAAGCACAAAGAAGCTTCTGCGTTCTTAACAGACACAATAGTTATTCAAATTTAGGTATTATTAAAAGAATTGTAAAATACTGGGAGTACCGTAAGTACGCCACACAAAATATTCATTACCTCTGTTCTACATTCAAGACAAACCTTTCTCTCCAAATAATTTTCACTACTCCTTCACCCGAACAACCTTCCACACCTTCTCTCAACATCTAAACTAAAACGAAACAAAGTAACGAGTAAATCTCGAATCCTTCCTAGAAAACTTCGGGAGATGTAACAATTGCAATGAAAACAGAGCGAAATTAATTGTCTGCAAACAGTGGATAAGCCTCGAACACACTTCTCTAATCCAACGCGCGGCAGGAGAGGCGCGCGGGGGAGGGAAATGTGCCAAGACGCTCGACGCCCGAGCGAGCTAACGAGATAAAGCGAAATAATTGTAAACCTCAAACGCGCGTCTCACTTCATTCGAAATTCAAACAAAGATATATCCGCGCAATATAAGTTTTCCATCGGCGAGCCATGAGCGCGAGGGCCGCGGCGATGATGAGCCTCGGAGAAAAGGCGAGGCACGCAACACCACGAGTCCTCGGCTTTAACTCCCTCGCAACTTCTTAAGTCTCGCCCGAACAAATCCCAAACTCTCGTTTACAAAGGGACTGTGCATGCGAATTGCCGCGCCAAGTTGGCTGAGCGAGCGAGAGCCGCGAGGACGGATGCGAGGCGCGTGTTTAACGCCGAGCGAGCGAGAGGTCGAGACGAGTCTGCTCGAGGGAGGGAAGGGGATAGATCGAGACTCGAGACGAGTATCTGACGGAAATTGGGAAGGAACGATGCGTAGGGTGGGTATGATAATTGAGGATTGTTTGGATTTATAATTGGCCTTTTTTGAGCTCGCACGCGCGGATTTTGTGGAGGCACCTGCTGCTGTGGTTTTGTGATCGTTATCTGGTCAGCAGGGATATCATCTTCGTTTCCTGCTGCTATTGACTGTCTGATGATGTGCTTTTTAGGTAATTGGCGAGTTTAGGTACTTTGATTAACCGCAAATCGATTCTATCGATCGGATCGATCTTATTTGTCGTTTATACGTACAAATTTGTTAAAATACTGGTTAAGTGGCATAGATTTACATTCGTTCAGCTTAAAGATGCTTGCAATTGCTCAAAAAATGATGTATTTTTCATGAAGTTTATAGGAATTTAATTTATAATTAAATATAGCCAGAAATATAGTAAATTTTGCCAGACAGTAATGTAATTTTTACTGTATTTATGGCAAATTATACTGAAAAGTTTAATAATTTCTTTCGAAATGTCAGTGAAGTGCAAGTACATACAACTGCATACAAGTGCATAAAAATGCATTTTATTACATTTCCTCCGGAATGAATAAAATTTTCAAAATCTTCAAAAGCCTGAAACATTTCTCCCGAGCGAGCGTGTGCGAGCGAGGTAAAATATGCACTTTTTTCTGGGATGCATAAAATTTTCAAAATCTTCAAAATATTTCTCTCATTGAGCGTTAGCCAAGCGAGGTAAAATTTTCTAGTTTTTATTAAAGGACTTGTAATTTTTACTAAAAAATTTCTCTCCGTGTTCAAAGCCGCTGCAAAATCTCGATGCTCAAAGCTCACCAGATAACGTATATAAAAAGCATCGCTCGAAGGTAAAAGGCACCACCCCCGTTGAAATGACAGGAAGCAAAGCAGATCTTCTTTAAGCTCGGTGATCCAATCAAGGCTAGATATCTCTCCGAGGGACGAGCGAGCTGATGTGCATATTCAAACGCAAACAGGGCGCGGACGAGGGGGCGACGAGGGCGACAGAAGGGGGGCATCGGTTGGCGGGCCTCGCATGCATCAAGAGTCGCTCGCGACTGGAGCTTTTGCCGAGCAAGTGAGGGACGTGCGACCCTCCTTGCCTCGGAGTGTTCCCTCCCTCTCCGTCTATCCCTCGGCGGCGGAGGCCGCGCATACCTGCAGGGGCCAGCTTACGCGCGCGCGGGATCGCCCGGGCGACAGAGGGAAGACGCGCATCTGCACGTCAATGCGGGTCCTCATTACACCGCGATAAGCCCGGGCCAACAAAGCAGCGCCAGTTGGCTGAATGCGCGAGGCATAACTAAGCGGGGGCTCAAACAGTGCAATCAGGTGGGCTAACAAAGATGCGCGCCGCGCTCCGCACGACTCCCGTGTGGGCCGTGCGCGCAAGCCCCGCCCGGGGGAGAGGAGGGTGCAGCCATACCAGCCATCCGCGCGACTTTCGACGTGGCTCGGGCTCCTTCGCCGTCTCCTCCTCCCTGCGGGCTCGCAATATGTACGGCCAGCCGTTCGATGCTGTATGCTTGCCGAGGGCTTGCGCCCGGGTGCCTATGTGCGAGCGCGCGCGTTTGCTCTTCCGAGAATCGTCTCCGGGACGCATTGTCGCGAGGATCGGCTCACGAGGTCACCGCATCGCTTCGTCCTAGCGTCGGACCGTCGCCGCTGTATTAGGATCTCCTGCGCTTTGGTTTGCTGATTTCGCACTGTTGCGCTGCGTACGGCTGCCACTGTGCCCTTCGGTAAATACCTGTGCTGGTGAGATGCTACGGGGGACATTCTTGAATGAAGAACGGGTGATGGTAGAAGGGGTGAAAGATCGTTTGATTAGGAGATTTTTTTAGAAAAAAAGGAGAGGTGATTTGAAAGGTGCGCTAAGAATATTTTCTCGGTAAAAATTACGGTCAAGCTCCACGTGAAGATTGCGTGGAAAAACTTAATCGAGGGAGAGCATGCATAAATTGGATTTTTTACGGGAAAATCGTTGGAATTTTTATATAAGGTTTGAACAGTTGGCGAAGCTTTGTAATTTTTACTAGGAAAGCGCTGTAAAAATTAGGAAAGTATTCCGTTAAGTTAAGTTATGGAGCTTTTTCGGTAAATATTTCGAGCTTTTCTGGTAAAAATCACGGAGCTTCTTCCGTAAAAAAAGTTATGTTTTTTCTGAAAATATGTCGGAACTTTTCCGATAAAAGTTTCATAGTTCTTCTCGTAAAAATCACGGAGCTTTTCTCGTAAAAATTATAGAGCTTTATTTTCTTGTAATACTTGCAGTGTATCTGGCTCCAGATAAAAAGTGGTTATTTTCCAGTAAAAATTTTATGAGCTGCGTTTTTCACATGATTTTTTTTCGAAAAGTTTTTCAGTGTAGATAAAGCAAATTTGATGATTGGTGTAAAAAATGCAAGAAATAAAAGTTATTTTGAAACGCAGGAAAAAAATACATTTTTATATTTAAAACTCTTCCTTGGCCTAGTACTGAAGGATTAATTTACTTATTTCAAAATTCAAGCCGCATCATGTTCCACGCCGGTTCATAAAGTGCATAATGTATTACGAACATTATATGCACGTATTATGTAGTCTTTGAAGCTCTCGTCATTAAAGCAAAGCTCAGAGTAATAAGATCAGTCTAAGTTTTCTTTTTTAAAAATTTTCAAAAATTCTTATAATGTTTCTAAGATCTTCAGTACCTTTTGCGTTAAAAATGCCATTACTCTCTGGTATTTTATGCATAAAAAAGTTATCTTTTATAAAATTTTATATAATAATCGATTTAAGTATTTCACATTGCTGTCATTTTTCTACCTAAATTCCTCTCTTACTTGATACAACTCCCGCAAAAACCTTGCCTCGCGCTCTTCTCCTCCAAGACAAAACAAGAAAGAAAAAATTAAAAAAGAAAAGAATACGTAACATCCCATTCACCGGTTCAAGATCTGCAATCTCCTCGTATACAAACGAATGGAAATGGACTTATGGATCGGACGATTCCGCAGCGAGGCAAATCAATCGCCTTATCCCCGGAACACCCTGGGGGCTGCACGAGGTGAACAATCGCCACGGCTCCACTGATCGGTAATGCCGCAAATCCTCCGCCGCGATTTAATACCGATCAACCGGATTTGCGGTCCTCTTTCCCCCCCCCCCCCCCTCTGCGGGGCACGCGTACTCCAGCTGAACTGACTGCCGCGACGCAAAGCCAATCGTTTTAATTACGCGCCCCGTCTGAGGTCCGCTGGGGGATCCGCACCTTCGAGCGTGGAGCGGAATCGGGGACGTACTCACAAAGGTGGATATATGGGCTGCCGGCGAATCCGCCGTTCCGCGCATGACGGATGGACGAAATTGTATTCCACGGAGTGCTCTCCGGCACGGCGATATCTTCCCAAATTGCCCCGGTTGCGTAAGCCCTGATGCCCGCCGATATGACTCGTCGGTGTGACGCGCAGTATATTAAAGCTAATGTACACTTCGCTGTTACGGTTATTATTATTTATTTTTTATTTTTACGTATTTAATTGAAAAAAGTGGCATAATAACCTATTTGATTATGGCTACGCGGATTATTTGAATGAATTAAGAATATTTTTTGAGTTTACGAGATTTTTTTATAAGATTAGGAAGAAAATAAAAAGGCTTTTAAATAGTTAATAATTTTTTTACAGTGCACAGATAATTAAAAATGTATACTATTTACACTTTTATTTAAGTGAATTGAATGTTATTTGATCAGTTTCAGAAGTATCGCAAGATTAAAAACAAAATACATCTATGTATTAAATAAAAATATTTAAAAATTGAAAAGTCTGTTGATAGTTAATTATTTTTTACAGTATATACAGACCATTAAAAAATTTAAAACTTCTATTTTTTTATTTTGTTTTAATGCGAGACATTCAATTAAGATCGAAAATGATACGTGCTAATGAGCACTTTAGTTTCAGTAAAAAATACTAAAATATAATAACCATTTAGAAAGACATTAAAGTCGACAACAATAGAATATCCATCCGTGCTACCGCGTTCCAAGCGATTAAGATAAACTACGTGACAAACCATTCGATGGGCCGATAAGAAAAACGCGAACGACAAAAGAGAAGCAGCAAACGAAAAAAAAAATCATTCCTCGTTAAAGAAAAAAAGAAAAAAAAAAGAAGTTACCAGAAAACGTCTCCGACGATTTTCAAAAGTGCACCTCCTAGATAAGTCGGATAAGTCGAAGGTCTACGAGTAGGGGCGTCGGGTGGGTCTAGTGTCCGGGAAATCAAGATGGCAGTAAAGCTGGTAATTATCCGCGATTCATGACCGGACCGAGGCTCCTTACCCTCGAGACTCTCTCTCTCTCTCTCTCTCTCTCTCTCTCTCTCTCTCTCTCTCTCTCCTTTTCTGGACAGGAGGAAGGAGCGCGCCGCCCGCGAGAAGCCGTCCAATGAATTAATCGCCTTTCCCAATAACTCAGGGCCTAGGCAGCCCGAGAACTTTAACGAGAGAAGACAAAATGAAGTGCATTAGCGTTACACCGCCGCTCCGGAGCTCTTAAAATAAAAATGAGCCGGTAAGTTGAGAGGAGCCCGGCTTCACGGCTCGAAATTAAGCGCGAAAATTGAGGGTAAGTCGATATTATGGACTTTGACGGTGAAACATTTTTGTTATTGCTTTCTAAGGCGCTCCTTTCTCCGCTGGCGCTGAGCGGGTATTTATTTTCTAGGTAAAATATTTATTACATTTTTTTATTTTTTATTTTTAGAATAAACGTTTTAGACTTAATTCAATTATTTTTTGTTAAATTTTATTGACGACTAAATGATACACAGAGAGAAATTTTTATGAAAAAATTACAAAACTTATAATAAAAAGCAATTTAATATAGGTGAGCAAATAAATAAATAATTTTTACTATAGAAAGAAAGTATGCTGTAATTTTTAATAAGTATACAAACTTCTGCTCGCCAATATTACAATTTTTATAATACTATAAATCAAGTAACTTTTTTCGATTGATTGATTTGTAACGTCTCTTAATAATTGTAAAAGAATATTGAAATTTTTTTCTAGAATCATACTAAGTTTTGCAATAAAATTTCTCTCCTTCTAGGTATTATTAAATCAGTAAATTGGATTTGCGATTCCTTACGAATGTTATAATCAAGTTATATACCTCTCTACAATAAAAAAAATATATGAATCTAAAATTTTCTAAGAGTCATAAAGATTTGCAATAAAATTGTACAAATAAACTCAGGACGCTGTACTTGAGCAAAAGGCCATAAACTATTTTGATCTCTTATAAAATTCACGACCTGAAAATTTTCGGTATTCCGCGAAATGTTATATATAATGTCTATAAATTTCACGGTACCGCAAGTTTCCCCCATGATGCGAGTATAGGCTATCCACATGAAAATTCGATATCAAAATTACATTTACGAGGCTAAGTTTCCTTTCACATGTACTCCACTCTTGGCAGGGTTCGATTTATTTCTCGCGCTTTCTGTTATACCGCCGTATCTTGCAGTCCCTTAAAGGCGTTATGCCCTATAAAATCTAGCCCTGGGGATCGTGGGGCCGCATGAAAACGACTCGCAAGTTACTCCGCGAGCGTAAACCTTAGCCTTGCTTCAAGTGTCGAATTATCTGCCTCGGTTATCGCACTTGACGCGTTATTACACCATACAGGACTTACCCTCCTACTTGTTTCCTTCTTAATAGCTGTTACTAATACAAAAGTTTTTACTGTTCTCCCGTAAAATTATATTCTGCTCTAAATAACGAATTTTACGCTCGATCGAATGTATTGCGGTACATATTATGCTCGATCTACAAAAATTATTTATTTATTTATTTATTTTTTTAATTAAAGGTTGGTTATTTTTTTTTTTTTATATATATACATTGAAAGAAATTTTTATAGTAATTTTTACTACGAATTCAGTAACATATCATCGCAGACTGTAAATTTAAGAAATTTTATTAAAGTGTTTAAGTAATTTTTGGTAGAATATTAAGCAAATATTTCATGAATATTGCCTACTTTTATAGGAATAAGCCTACTTAATGTGTCAGCCTATCCTCAAAGTACCAAAATATTATATTAAACTTTTAGTATAAATTAATAAAATAATTATTTCAGTGTACATGAATTTAATATATTTTTACTTACACAAGTACAGGAGCGGAAATTACGTGTAAGAGTTGTTTTTTTATTAAAGATTGGGCACATTTTTTATTTATTCATAAAAATTTAATTCTATACTTACACAAGGAGAAAAGACCGAATCTTACTCGTACCTATATATACTTTCATGAAAAATCGAGCCTAGAAACGAAAATAGAAGACATTTAAAAAGTAATTCAGGGTAATCTTTTATCCATTTATTAAAAATTAAACCTTCGACCCAGAACATAATCCATTACCGCGAGGATTTCAGAGGGATCTCCGCTTGCATACATACATGCACTTGAACTACTTTCAGCCGCTCGCATTAGCGTTCAATCCGCACCGATCGAAAGAAGTTCATCAACTCTAAAAATAAAAAAAAAGGGGGAGGGAAAGGAAGGAATCCGGTGTCGCGACCTCATTAAAATGAAGTGCCGCGAGGGAGGCCGACACGCGATTTCTCCGAGCGCGGGCGCCTGGTAGAGCCAGTGAAAAGACGATTCCATTAGACGTGGCATCAGCGCATCCCATTCCGGCCTCCCCAAAGGAAGAGACCCGCGGCAAGTGCCCAGGGGAATCCCCGGCGAACTTTGGCCCGCGAGCGGCGACGAAGAAGCCCCTCCGCGTCGCGACTCACGTTCACATCATAATCGAGGCCTGGGTAAATACGTCGGGGATCAAAGGGGCGAGCGGAGAAATTGCGCGGGCATATGCGGGTTTCGCCATTCATAAGCGAATGCACTCGTAAAATTGTTATTCCAATGATTATGATGCATACATCGATGACAGGCTGTTTATAAATATTTAAATTTGTGGGATTTACCGCGGGGCGCGGGTTTAATAAAGCGGTAAATTTAATGGGTGGTTTAGATTTATTTGGTAGAATGGTGGTATTCGCTTGAACTTTTTTGCAATAAAATAAGTTTAATGCGATGGGTGGGGTTAAAAGAATTTCATTGCAGGTATTAATTCATTTTCAAAGAGTGAGAGTGACGATTCCTTTTTTAAATTTTTAATTTATTATTATTAGATCTTTTTTTGGATTTTTTAAATTAAGTACCTATCATTTAAATTATTTAGCGAAACATTTCAAGTTAACAAGTCAGTTTACTATATAATTACAATGTGAAATTGTGTAGAGATGTGTAAATTAACGTCAGTAGGATTCGTCTTTTGACAATTTTCTGCTATAACTTTGTAAGTGGTCCCTTGGATACTTAATTAATTATATTATTAAACGAATATGTAACTTTGAATTTAATTAACTAAAGTATATTTACCAGTAAAAGAAAAATTTTAATTCGCTGTTCGAATAAATGAAATTCATTTATAGTAATAACATTTCAAACTTATGGGTAATTAGTTGATATCTCGACAGCATTAATTAACTCTTTACCACTTACAAATTAACATAAAGTACCTACGAAACATATTCACTTTTAACAACGTTACCGATCTTACTTTATAGTTCAACTAAGTTTCACAAACTCGTTATTTTTACAAATATTCTGCCTTACAAATATTTTCAAAATATTCTTCAGAATAAAACAGAATAGACTGAATAAAAAAAAAAATACACCAAGAGAAATTTTTTTTTCAAAACAAGAAAAGAAAATCTTGTTTGAATTAAAAGAAAATCCGCGAGCTAACGAGAAGCTCTTTCCTCCACAAATTGACGGTGAAAAAAGATCCTCTTTCCAGGCTTTTCACTTTTCCCCCTCATGAAGTTGCATAATATATGCGTTGGTGTGGGGAAGGGCGAGAAGGAGGGGCGAGGGGAGTTGAGTTTCGCGCGGACGAAGGTCGCAGTTACAGAGGCAGGGCAGAGGCGTGCCCGGGCCGCAAGACTCGCGCGAGCTAGTTTAGTTAGTAACGGAGACCGCATCTCATGTTAGTCTGAATACTCGCGAAGACCCGGATGTGTGGCTTGTTGTTTCTAACCAAATAACAAGGACGCGAGGCGAGCGCCCGCGCTATACCACTCCCGCGGGACTCCGGGCGGAAAGAGAGGAACGGAAACATTAATGCAAATAAGGAGGGGGAAATGATATTGAGAGTGTGAAATGGGAAGGGGGGAGGGGCCGAGATAATGTAACGAGTGCGACGTCGCGGGAAGCCTGATCAATTTTTTTTTAACCGAGAGGGAGATAGATAGATGTAGATTACATTATATTTTTATTATGACTGAGGACTGGATGAGACAGAGATATATATCTTTATTTGTCGAGTCATTTATATATTTGTTTATTTATTTAGTTATTTATTTATTAGACGGACTAAAAGCTCGTGTGATATTTTGAGGTAAATAGAGTTCCAGAATCTTTTAACCCTATTCAGTGTTGAGAAAAATTCAAAACTTGATGCCCAAATTTGCTCACGAATTTGACGATGAACCCTAATATTATAAATAACGTATGCCTCACTTGGACAACATTTATAATAAATATGTTTATAATACTTTTGGTCAAGGTTGTATGTAATATCACTGTAAAAAATTGCAGATAAAATAAATAAAAGCACAAGGTAAAATTACATAGAATAAATAAATATAATATTTGTATATTTGTATCTTATCTACAAGTTGTACTAAAAACAATATAATACAATATAATTAAACAATATAATTTAAAACCGATGTATATAAAAATAGACCTGATATATTGTCAATTATCAATTTTACTTAATTCTAATTACCTCCACCTTCAAAGAGAGAGAGAGAGAGAGAGAGAGAGAGAGAGAGAGAGAGAGAGGAGAGAGAGGGTATTAATAACGACGGATGTTAGGGTTAAAATTTAATTAAAAACAGAGAGCTTTTATTGGCAGGTCGGACGATGAAATTTAGTTTGATGGCCGGTAGCTTGTTGGTGGTAGTAATTTATTTTATTATCTGAAATTTAAATTGGGCTATTAGCAAAGAGTTGATTAGCATTGGCTAAAGGTAGTTTTACTATTGGCACTAATTTTAGATAATCGTGTGTTTTATTTAAAAAAAAATTTTACACACATCGTATTTAATTTATGGCGTCGGTTTAACGTAGATGTATTTTATATAAAACTTGCCTTAGTAAATAATTATTAAATTTTTTTTTATTGTTTAATGCATCCATTATAACTGTAATTGTAGAAAATTTTTTAATCTGGCTTGTAGATGTAATGAAAGCGAAATATGTAAATTATACACTATTTTCACAGTACTGTGTGCATCTGCACATTCTTGGAGATCTTAGATGAAACTATAACTTGTTAAAATAGAAATTTCATACGTCACTTTCTCATAATGCATATTTCGGAAACGTCAATCATAATTTCAGAAAATTATTCTCTTTTTTTTAGCGCACTGTATACATATACATTCTTTTAGATCTATAATTTATGCCACTTTTTATATGTTACAGATATCGACGCGACGTTTTCTTTGGAATGTACTTTAAAGAAACGGCAATCAAACGTCTTCATTAAATAAAAATCCGCATATTATGTAATCAATAATTTTAAAATACTACATAAATCATATATAACAAATCCAATAGTAAGCATTACTGCTTCACCTCATTAAATCAGAATTTCATAAAATTTACATCTCTGCTCTTCGGACAACTAAATCTCTAAAATGAAACTGACGGACGAAAAACAAAACTGGAGAACTCCACTTGCAGAAAGGGAAGCGAGAGAAGCGAGAGAGAAAGAGACAGAGAGAGAGAAGCGAAGTGGTAGATAGGCGCCTGCGCTTATAATGCACTTCTCTCGTGTAAACTCCAATCCAATTAAGGCAACATGCACACGATACGTTTCGTTACATTGAACGCGCCTGCATAAACCGATGCGAAGTCTCGCATCGCCACAGACGCAAGTTTCAGCGGGTGTAGATCGAAGCGAGCCTCGGCAAGAGAAATTTAATCTTTGACATTTTTTTAATCTTTACACTGCTTACTATATATCGTTATATATCGCTATATAGCTATATATAGATATATAGATATATCGCTATATATAATCGTTATATCCCGTAGGAAAAAAGTTTGCAGAATTTTTTACATAAGATTCCTGCAGGAAATATTTTTTAAAAATTTCTTTAGAAATTTCTGCAAAAATGTCCGCAGAAAAAGAATTCTGTGAAAACCCTGCAGAATTTTGCAGAAAATTCTGCAGATTTTTTTCCTATGGGGCATCGCTATAAATCGATATC
>JAWWEP010000001.1:9819947-9830479 GCA_035582995.1 Sycophila quercilanae
ATAAGATAGAATCTTTTTGCATATCTAACAATAGATCATTCATATATAAAATAAAAAAAAGTGGTCCGAGAATAGTATTTTAACGATCTTTTTAACTCTGACATTTCGCTCATGTTTATGAAAAGCCATTTATAAAGAGTTAAATAAATTGAATTTTTATCATCCGTATAAAGTGAAAATTATATAACATCGCGAGAAATCTATTATTTCACAAAGTAAAGATAAAGCCGATGCAATTAATTGAATGCTAAGGCCTCCACGTGGCATCGAGAAAAATAAATCATACGCGGAGTGCGGCTTGCCTTCGTCCAGGTGGGGAGAAGGGGGGGAATCGATGTCCGAAAGTACACGGCGATGAAAAGAGAGAAGCACAGAGAGAACATATAAGGGGATGTTAAGAGACAGAGGATAATGATAGTGTTTCAACGTCAAGAAGGAGAAAAAAATGTTGCGATTACCCGGCGATTTTTCGATCTCTCCTTTCTACCGTCTGCTTCTATAATTCCTAAAGGAGGAGGGGAGGGAAGCGGGTCAATTACGGTGCCAACTAAAATATTTGAGGGACCTCACACAAGCACACAGAGACGCGCGATCGAACCTCTCCAATCAAGAGGAGAAATCGAATCTTATTTAATGACAAATGTGAAAGGGTGGCCCGGCTTATTTACTACAGATTGTCGTGATATTATTCCGAATGATCCCTCATACGATTGCGCAAGATAAATAAATTAATTATACTTTCGATTGAATTTTATGCAATCGATACCGGTAGCTAAGTGGCCATTAAAAGTAATGGCGAAGGCTCTTAGTCAAACGGAATGAATTAAAGAAAAACGGCCCTTTAATTCTACATTTATAACAGGAGCTGGGAAAGGAATGAAGGTTGCTCCACAAATGTGAGAGCAGTTTGGGGGGTGGGGGGAGGGGCACAAGTGTTGCTCGTGCGAATATGTAAGTTGGCGTGAATTTTCGGAGGGTTTTCGCTCGGAATTTTTCGGTTAAGCTCACTCGCTGAAATTTCGATGCATATTAAATGTGCTCGGGGTAAATTACATGCCATTGGGCCGCTGCCGCGGCAGCGGCTAAACCTTCCGAGTTAACCGGCCGCGTAATAACTCGAATCGATATTTAATGCGGGAAACTTAGTTTTAAGCGTGTACACCTTGTATTTTTATATCGGCTCAAGCATTTTTTAATATCTGCCATCGGTACGATAGTATCGCGAACGCCTTGCTGCATACGCGGCCCTGCAAGTATAACGACAAGATTTTAATGGCAGTTATATGAAAATATCATTATAGGCTTGTGCCCTATTTTTTTTGTATAAAAGAAAAATAAATTAGACCTCTTTAAAATCTCACTTTCAAATAGACTCTTGTTCGATTTTATTTTATTTTTTTTCTTATTCTTTTTATTTAAAATTGCGTAATTATAGTTCAGCTGTTCTTTTTGAGAATAATTTAGCATACAGGAGGTTTTCCGTATCGTGCGATAATATTTCATGATTGATTTCATCAATTGATTTTTAAACTTTAGTGATGTTATGTCGGAAAAAGCGCATAACTCATTTCAGGCTGCCCCCAAAAAAATCTCATCTTACTAGATTTGTAAGAAAAAAAGCACATTCCCCTTTAAACAGTACATATTAAAAAGTACCTACTTTTCAAGCGTTTTTTTCTACTACGACAGTGAAAAAAAAACAAATTTTCTGAGATATACGAGCAAAATGCAGCAACATTACGAACGAGCTTTTCTCGATGCAAAATTTGCAAAATGTACTTTTTGTTGAAAAACTTCGAAAAGAGCTTTTTTTGAATACCGCTCGAATTATGCTTGTTTTCTCTGCAAAAAACTAAAATATTTTTTTCGTCTTAAAAAAAGAAATCATAAAACGAAATGTGTATTTTTTTTGTTACAGATCCGACGAAATAAATCTCAATGGAGAATAAAAGTAACAAAATAAAACTTCAACAACAAAAAATATTTACAATTCGAAAAAGACTATTTCTCTTTATACAATAAACAAAAACGCCGAAAATACAATACTGCTTTACAAGCAAGATAAAGTCGCAAAACTTTATCTACTGTATCAGAAACATAAATTGTCGAAACGGAAGCATAACTTAACGCAGCGTACAAAAAAAAAAAAGAAATATGAAGTGCCGACAGGCCAAACAAGATTAAGCCGTAATAAACTCGCCCCGCGCAAAAAGCACCCGAGGGAGAAAACAGGCAGTCCCGGCGAAGCGATGCACCGGGAGCTTGCCAGTACGTTTCACCCCCTCCCCCCTCGGGTAAACCGTCGACGCGGCGACGGTGCAGCAGCGCGTCAATACGGTTTACGTCGACCCTAAAGACCGCCTGCACTCGCGCGGGACTAAACAAATCCAGAAATATGCCGCGCGCACGGATAATCGTTTTTCGATAATTGCCGCGCAGTCTCCGCCGCAAAGCGACCAGAACAGTCCGAGGGAGGGTGGACCGGAGGGAACGGAAATATCTAAACCGCGCTACCCCGCATTTTCGAATGCGAAATAGCTCGGCGAAGAAGATGTAAGCAATGAAAACATCACCATACATCACACTTCTTTTCGGGATTCATCGGGGTACCGACGGCGCATTTAAAATCTTCGGCGAATTCCTTGCTGTTCGAAAAGGAGACGATTATACGTGCACTATCGGGGCTGTGCTCATCCGTAGCTACGGAACTCTCTAGCGACTGGGGCCTCAGTTTGCTGCACCAAGAGCTCGCAGCACTAATCCAGAACATCTGTCGTGGAGAATAATTCAGGAACGGGAGGCACTCCTCGTAGATGTTGTTGCGACTAGCCCATTCGTTATAAGCGTGATAAGCCGCTTTGAAGCCGCCATTGTCAGCTATGTTCTCTCCTTGAGTTAATATGCCATTCACCTGCCGAGATAAATCGAGTTAGTAAAGTGGCTTGATAGCTAGAATATTTTTATCAAATATGACACTTAGGTGAATGCATCTTACGTTTAGGCCCACTTCCTTCATGGTGAAATTGCTGTACTGCTCGATGATGCACTTGACTTTATTTAAGAAACGTTTCTCGGTCTCCGGCTGCCACCAATTCAAATAGTTTCCGTGTTTGTCAAATTTTCTGCCAATGCTGTCAAATGCATGAACGATCTCGTGACCTATTATCGAGCCTATGGCTCCATAATTCAAGTATTTTGGTCTATCAAATTGGTAAAATGGCGATCTCAAAATTGCAGCTGGTATTTCTGAAAGTAAAAGCAATTTTTGACAAATACCATTCACTGTGGGTGATTATAATTATAAGAATTTTTTCTACCGATGTTATTCGCTTGGAAACTGTAATAAGCATTAACGATCACAGAACTTGGATGCAACTTCCAATCATTTCTATCTACAGGTTTGCTTAACAGTGCATAAATTGTACGGAAATAGAAGTACGAAGCATTCAAACTGCTATCCAAGTAACTTCCAGGATTGATTTGCATATCCTTGTAGTATTCATTAACTTTTTCGTCTTCTAATAACTCTTTGGGGTAACCAGCATTGACGGTCATCGCTGCTAATTTATTTAGCGCAGCTTCCCGCGTTTTATCGTCCATCCAATCGAGCTGAAAAAATCCCATATTCGATAAATATTATATTTTGTATTTGAACGTTAAAACAATTTATTTTATTAAACTATATACACGAACCTCTTCCAACTTTCTTTTCGTTTGACTTTGGATATCTTGCACGAGCTCATAAATGCTTTTCTTTATTTCTGTGTTATTAAAATATGTTTGGACATACATAGAGCTTGCAGCTATTGGAAAGATTTCTACAGTTTCAGTATAGCATTTTTCCATCCTGCTCATGCTGCCTGTTGTTCCTCTCAATGTATTTTCCAAATCGGTCTTCAATCTTTGCAGCTCGACTGGCATAAAATCTATTAAGCCAAGAACTATTCGCAAGGATAGATAATTTGACAAAATTCTTTTCGGCGTAATTTGGAGCAATTTTTCTACCTTAGCTATGTAATTTAAATCTTTTACACTAACGACTTCATTGTCGTCGATGATAATATTTGGTTGTAAAAATTTGTTAAATAGCTTGAGCCACGGAATACTTGAATAATTTTGCGATAATTCTCTCACTGTCATAAAATTTTCAATCGGCGCTGCTAAGGCTTCTTCTGCAGTCATTTGAATCTATATATTAAAAGAAAATTTATATTAGTTACCGATGCTTTAACAAAAATCCTTTTAGTTCAAATTTAATAGTGTTTTGATTAAATTTACATACTTTAAAAAGATTTATATCGAATTCTAATACATCTTTGAGTTCCTCAACATTATCTTTCTTAGCTCCAAGAGCTAAGGCAATTTTTGTCATAAATTGATAATAACTTTCATAGTACTTTTCATTTAATCCCTTGGCGAAGAAAGATTCATCAGTAAAAGTAATACAATCTTGTACCTAGAGTAAAAATATATTCCGTATAATATTTTATCGAATAACGTTCAAATATTTTATACGTTTGAAAGTTTGCGTTTACTTGTAAAATTGTCATTGTCGAGTTTCTTTTATTGATACTTGGGGTTAAACGTATGGGAAACGATAAAGGAAACAAATTTTCTTGTAATGTGTAAATACTTTCTGTCCAATCAAATTTCGATTCATCCCAATCGTCTCCAAGTAAAACTGGCCATCCTCCAATTAAATTAAAAAATTTGAACAATGGTTTTGTATCCTCTTTCTTTATAAGAGCTAAAAAAATATTAATATTGAATGTAAACATAGTTTTTATCATATATTAAATGAAATGCAAGTTTACTAAAATAAAAAACTTACTTTCATCCATGCAGTTCCTATAATATATTTTTACTTTGTTAAATGCATCAAGATCATTTGACTTAATTTCCTTTGAAATCTCGTGAAATAATTCTCTTGATAATTGATATTGCACTTCGCTAAATATATCGATACCATTTCTTTCATCAGGTATTTTTTCATTTTTTATCATGTTTCCACAAACAAACTGGTAAAAATCATCGCATGGATTTATTGTTTGATTCATAAACTTACGAAAATAGTCCGCTAAAAAGAATAATTTGTATAAAATATAAACGATAAATTATTTTGCATAATTGCAGCTGTAAATTCAAACTATTTATTATGAATAACATTATTTTAACTTACATTGTGCAAAACAGACCGATGTGTTGCAGTAACTTTGACACACTCCAGTAGGTTTTCCATCAGAATCTATTATAAGAAAAATCAAACAATTAAAGTAAAATAATAAAAATACAAAATAACATATTTGACGATGCTTTATGAAAAAATAAACAACTTACGTATTCTTCCTAAGGCCGCTGATTGAACGAAATTGCATTGAAAATGAAAATTTATGCAAGCCAACATAAACAATACTTCCCATGCTGAAAATCTTCAATTTCAAGGATACATTTGACATTTCAATATATAATTGCATATAATTGCACATTCTTTCATCACTATTTACTGTCACGAACTTACCTCAAATAATCGGTTCTAAAAAAATTCATTTCCTTGAGGAGAAACGAAATTCTTTATTAACAACGGTTAAATGACGTTAATTTTTCACACGGAGTACACAAATTAACTTTATAAAAAAATTAAATCAACACTTATGAAATAGATACAACCTACTTACACCTTATTACTATCATTTGAGCAAGTTATAGTTTTAACCCACGTTATATACTACGTGTAAAACAAATAGAGGAACAAAAGAGCCTTATCAGGTCATTGACATACGCAGATAAAAAGAATGATTCAAGGGAAAATCTCATTTATTTGGCAGTCAATTTTCTCATGTCGTTCGTTAAGGAGTAAATTCTAGATATAATTCAAAATCTTTTAGCCTCTAAGAAAATAAGTTTTAATTAGCTAAGAGACCGTTAAACAAAGTGATGTTATAATCTGAAGCTTTATTAAATGTGAATAATGCTTTAACTCTAACGGGTCAATGCTAATAAGATTATAAATTATCATTACTTAATTTTATTCCTGGTATTTAAGACATTTTTTCAAATGATTTACATAATCAACATCGGTATTTTAAAGGGTTTCTTGCAAAATCTATAAAGCGAATGAGTCACCGAAAAATCATCCGAGAATTTTGTAAGTAATCAACTGATTTTAGGGACTAAACACTTGCGTCACGAAATAATTTTCAAAAGATGATTTCTTTTTAAGTTGATGTGACATAAATTCGATTTCCCATGATTGATAAATCTTAAATTATTTAAAGAGAAATTAAATGAGTGATGATTTTTATGCATTTCAGGAACAAAAATCTTAATGAAGAAATATGAACGTGCGCAGAAATAAATAAATCGTTTTTTTTTTCATCATGTGATAAGATAATTTAAAATATTTACCTTTTAAATGATTTATCCCTTCAATTAAAATTCATTTACTTAGCAAGCTTTGAGACTGGGGGGGGGGGCAAAGTAAATTTAAGGAACAGCGAAGAGTATGATTTTATTGTCTGTTCTTGTTCCTCTCGCTTATTTAATTTTACTTCACCCTATGTGCGACTGGGGAGTAAGGGATTCTAATTAAAAAGATTCTCTTGATGCGAGTGTCTCGACTCTCATTTTCTTTTTACGATTTTCTCTCTATTTTATGTTAAGTACCCACTTACGTCATATTTTTTTTATTTTTTTCTTATTACTTTTGTAATGTTCTCTCTTTTTTCTTTAAAATAGAGGCGTATGCTTTATACTATAGGAAAAGTAGTAAGAAAATTTACTGCGACTATTAAAATGTAAGTTTTGTTTCTTTTTCTAAAAATATTGGTTTTTGTTAATACTTTTTAATACTTTTTTAAGTTAACTTCTAAAAATATTTTTAAATAATTTGTCTCTCTCAATTTACATAGGGTTGGGTTGAAGACTCCCTTCATACAATACCATTTAGTCTGTCACTCAAAATCTTCCTTCTAACTTGACTAAAGCAACCCTTCTACTCGGCTTTTAACCCTTTTCTTTGATAATTATTCTTTAAATGCGAAAACTTCGTAATTGTTCTGACTAAGCCCTTTAGAATAAAAAATATAATTAAGTCAGAAAAAGGAATTCATAATTTAAAAACTTAATATATGCACCTTTTTTAAATTAAGCTGAATTATTTAGTAAACTACATGTGAATAAAAAAAAATTTTAAATTTTAGTCTTCACGTATAAAATATAATATATGTCAGATAAGATATAAAGATAATCCTTTATTCACTAAATATATGTGAATATAGATAACAGGCACAAGAAAGAATAATAATAAGAAGAAAAATTAAAATAAAAAAAAGAAAAAGAAAAATGATCAAAAACCGTACACCTAATGCTTACATAACGATAAATTATGATGTGGTTTATCTCGATCACATCTCGTTTCGCAACGCTGCTATAAAAAGTGATAAAGAATTCGTCAAAAATAACATTCGTTAAAAAAAATCCAATAAAAGGAACAAGCGACGGATAAACACCGTGAGCGGGCATTAAAAAGAAAATTGCAGGATCGCAAACACACCAAAGCTATTTCCACTGTGTTATTATTCCGGCGGCGACGCGACGCGTTTCGCTCCGTCAAACTTGCGTGGATTTCGAGCTTCGTTTTAATTGGGATTACATTTCAATTAAAACGACCGCTTCCCATTAGATGAGAGCACCCCCGCACCTCGTCCCTGCAAATCCCCCCCATCCTGCTTCATTCTCTCAGTTGCATACACAATTTCTCTCGTTGATGGAAGCCGTTGGCGTATTACTTTTTAATTCTCGGTCCGCTGTTATTGTAATATTTTGATGCATTTTAATATTTAATCTTTAAATTTGTAGAATCACGTGCCGCTACAGATTGTCAATGAAAGTTTCAGAAATCTCTCTTTTGTTTTTAATGGGTTCATCAAAATATTTGCCGTCGATCGTTCTAGGAATTACGTAGGGATGGATTTTTTTTTTCAGTAAATGTGTCAGCAGTTTTCCCATCAGTTATCCAAGGGTCTTCACACGAATGATCGATGCAGTTTACTTAAGCATCTATTTTACTCAGAGTTTTTTGTAATTTTTCAGTTAGAGTATTATGGATTTGAAGTATCAGTCAACCATTTCATCATAAATAATGAGGAAACAAAAAAGTTTTGAATAAAAACGGTGAGTGCTCAGAAAAATGCGAGCGGTGAGTATCAACTCAGAAAAATTTAACTTTTTTACTCTGATAATTAATTGAAAAAAATGGTTATATAAAATTCGAAAATATCAAAGATATATTGTCAAAACCAATAGACACCAGGACATCTTAAAAAACGATGGTAGAATGTTGTAAAACATTTCAAAAGTTCATAGACTTCTGGTGAAATGGCGCCTTGATTTAAAACGTGTTAATGAGCATTTTCAATTTTAATAAACGAGGAAGATTATTTATTTAAACTTTTAAGTATATTAACAAAATAATTGTCAAGATTTTATAAAGTTTCGAATTATTTTGTAATCTATTTAAAATAAGTGTGTCAATTTTGAGAGCACAAAGCGCGAGGATTTTGCTAGTAAAATAAACTTTGCATTGTCAAGTCCGCCTAATTTTGTTTACTCAACAGTCTCCGCAAACATCATGTAGTGCTCAAAACCTACTTGAAATATCTTTATCCCCTTTCGTATAGCGTCTCTCGAAACCCTGCCCATTGCTATTGTTTCTTTGCTCTCTTTGCATTTCATCGAGGGAGAAAGCGAAAAGAGAAGAAGTTAAGAGAGAGAGAGAGAGAGAGAGAGAGAGAGAGAGAGAGAGAGAGAAGGGGAGAGGATCGACTCTGAGTAATTGAAACGGACAGCGCGTTATGTCTCGCGCGCAGATAAAATATGCAGGCCCGAACGATCGAGAGGTGTTCGCTCGACTGTCCTCTCCCTTGACACTCGCCGCCTCCTTCATCTCTCGTTTCTCTCTTCTCTTTCTTTCTCTTCTTCTCTCGTTTCTCTCTCTCTCTCTCTCTCTCTCTCTCTCTCTCTCTCTCTCTCTCTCGGTCTTTATCGTTCGTCCTTGCGACCCACCCGGTATTAAATTTTTCACTTTCTCTCTCGCTCTGGACAAATAAAGCGGCTAACTGGCGAGCGGACGCGCGAGCGGCCAAACGCCGCCTTTGACTACGTGCGATTGCCCGATGTACCGAAAATAAACAGAGCAAACTGTCGGGGTGAGCGGGTGTCGCGCCAAAGGCGGCACTTAAACAAAGCGAGAAAAGTGGCAGATGATCGGTAATCCGAATTGTCGATTGGGTGTACACTGGCCGGATGAAATATTTGTTCTGAGTCGCGGGTTAAGTACGGAGTTTCGTGTTTCATCGATTTTCTCCGAGCCGCGCACTTTCCCGTCGCGAAATTGCACTTTGACCGTGGCCGATTTCTCTGGAATTTATAATCATCGATGGATTTCGCGATCTGATTTTATTTAATGTATAAACATCGTTTGCGAAGGATTAAATCGTGATTGCATTTTAATTGCAAAATGATTAATATTTTATAATTAATTTTGGTTCAGGGACTTTGATTTATGTTCTGATAGATCCTTCAATAAATAATAAGAACAGCAACTTAGTACTGCTCATAATTTAATCAAAAATTTAAAATTTATTTTTTGTTTAGATATTAATTTGAAAGATTCATTTCTTCTATTGTCTTTTGAAAATACAAACGAGTACAATACTTCAGTATCTTTAGTCAATTGTAAAAGGCTAATTGATTTATCTCAATTTTAATAACAAAAGAATGAAAGGATTAAGAAGTGTGAATATTAAAAAAATCCAGGCGTGGACTCAATGATATCACCGTCTCCAGACGTCTTGCAAAATATAAATCTTCCGGTGGCTTATGTTTCAAAATGAGTCGTACAATGCACATTATAAAATCTAATTTTGAACTTAGAATAAGCGTCTTTTATCGTTCTACACATTTAGTCAGCAGCTGGACTATGGACGTGGACATCCTCTAGGTAACGGGGTGGTTGTCTCAGGATGATACATAAGCCGACGGGAAATCTGCTTAGCAAGGCATCTGGAGAAGGCTATTGGTGCTGCACTGATAACTCCTCGTCAGTAATCCAAGAATAAACACACTTAAATTTTTGCAAAGAGGAAATGTCAAAATATTCCTTTCTAGTAGGAAAAGGATGCTGGTGCTGCACTGATAAATTCACAACAATAATAAGACATACCTTTCACCTTTCACCTTTTTAAAACTAATAGACTTACTATTTCTTTCAATAATACTATTGAATTTTTAATAATAATTAATAGAACTATTTTCTTAATGATAATTAACAGACGATATAATGAAGATAATCGACTTCAATTTTCGGCAATATTCTAGACGACTAATCATGTGGCCACGTCAGAATCAATCAAACGAAGAGGATACTGACTTCATTTTTAAGCTGATCATCATTTCTTTAAGGGGATCCAACACCGTTAAAAATGGCTTCACAAAAGTACCTAAAAATAAATGAAAATGAATTAATAAAAATT
>JAWWEP010000001.1:9830579-9841901 GCA_035582995.1 Sycophila quercilanae
CAAATTTAGTATATTTTATATGTATAATTTTAAACAATTTTTATTAATTCATTTTCATTTATTTTTAGGTACTTTTGAGAAGCCGTTTTTAACGGTGTTGGATCCCCTTAAATACAAAGGTATTTAATAAAGGTACTGACAAATTGTACTAATTCAACTAATTCAGTTATATAATTATATACTCCGGTGATGTTTGTCTTCTATAGTATTCTAGTAGAAAGAAACTTTATTTTTTTATTTATTTTGTACAGCCTATAAATTAAATGAACTTATGCACAGATTCGATCATAATTAACTAACATAGCTATCTTTCCAAAAATATTGGCAGACTGTATAAAAATTTTTTCATTTGCATTACAATAGTACGTGCGTCTGTAAAATATTGTATGATGGATTTTTTTTTATTGTAAGGAATCGAATTAACTGATTAATTTTAGACTTTCAATTTACAAAATTTAAACTCAGCGTTTATTCAGGAGTAGACGTGTAATTTTATCTTTGCTTTCTTTTCGACTTTAAATCACATTAACAACATAGATCTTTTGTTGAAAACAGATTTTTCAATTTAAAAATTTTGATAGATCCTTTATACCTTATTAAGTTACTCTAAAAATTTTCTATGGATCAGTGCAATTGCTCTTCTAGGTTCTAAATTTCAATTTTTAAGATATCTTTCTATTGTTAAAATTACTACAACGATCTTAAATCCATAAAAAAATGACAATAAACAAATAAGTAAATAAATTAAATCTTATTATCTGCCGATTTTTTAAAAGCTACAGTCCTCAATAAATCCTGCTTAATCCTTGCTGTAGGATATCTCGCAACAGAAGCTTTGGAAACTTTAATTATCTACAACATCGGCGTCGATAAATTTAAAGAAAAAAAAAAATGCGACCCGCAATTACAAATATACCTCGGTATTAAACCTTAATGACACATCGACGACATCAGACGTTCCATTAACTTTTCACCAAAGCAATACGCGTCAGCCTCCAAAAAAAATAAATAAAATTCGGCGATCGCTGCAGAACGGCTGCATTCGCAGCTGGCGAATAGCGCAATTCCACCGACGCAAGAGGAGAGGAGGGGAGCGACGAAATGCGCGCAAGAAAAGGGTCGAGTGGTTCGGGCGGGCGCGATGTATCGCCGGTGGGCCGCGCGGCCGAAATGCGAGTCGCGGACGAAAATCCGAAGTCGTATCTCCGACTCTCTCTTTCTCTCTTTCTCCCTGGCGCGCGCGCGTGCCAGTCTGTCATTATCGGTAATAACCAGCCGAGGAGATCGGGTGGCGCCTAGGGACATGGAGCTTGCCGTGGGAATCGCGCGAGCACTCGCTCTCCTTCTCACCCGCGCGCGTCCTTCCATACCGAAGGGGACCCTCGCTCTTTCCCTTCTTCTCCGGCGCATATGCGATCTTTTTTTGCGCGTTTCCGCGCTCGACTGGATTCCCCTCCGCGCCGCTTTTTTGCCGAGGTGCGGCCTTTGAGAGCGAACGGGTTTGTCGGTTTTCAGCGGCGATCGCGACGATTGAGATGTTCCTTTCTTATAGTTCCTTCAATTTTCGAGTTATTGAATATTTGCCGAGTGTTTGTTTTTAGGATGTGGGAAAAGGGAGAATCTTCTCTCGACTCCGTTATTAGTGAGTATGCGGAGGATTGTTAAGTTGTTAAGTTTTTTTTTTTAAAGAGGGAGTTGTAGTTTTTATGGATTTATTCTTAAAACGGAGAAAAGTGTGCTTCAAAATGGGCTTTTTTTAATTAGCAATTTTTAAATTATTTAAGCATTAGAGAAGTAAACTCTACCAAAACCTGGAATACTTTAGGAATTTTATTTTGAAAATTTCAAATTAAATTTGACCTTTTTTGAAGTTTGCTTTACTTTGTTGGAGGCAACGATATAAATTTCATTAAAATCATTACATTAATTAAGCAATAATTAGAAAATATGCAGCAGTTAATGTAAAAATTACTCTACTTAGTTTAAAAATAAATGATTTATCTCTTTTATTTATTTCTTTGCCTTTCTGATCTTTATACAATTAATTCCATATTTGTCGATCATTCGGATTTTAGGTAGAGACCATATGGGTACATCAAAATAAATCAAATTAAAAATAGCTGAATTCATTTTTAAGATCAATAAAAAAATCTATTTTTTGTCTACTTCGATGTTTTTTTATTAGGCTTACTGATCACGTACTTAATTTCAATGTCTAATAAATTTTTAACGAAATACTGCGAACTACTAATGATTTACAATTGAACCCAAGTAACTCTCTATTGACCAAAACACTTCTTTAACATATGTTCACTTAAAAATTACTACTAGGTCGTAGAATCAAAGTATCCATTGACGAAAAGAATTATTTATTTCCCCTTCAAAACTTTTTCCCCCTCGAAATGAAAAAAAAAAGTGCAGCGAAAAAAAAAGAACCGTAAGAAAGTAACTAACTTCAACTTTACTATAAAACTTCATCTCTGCTTTTCATCTAACGTTTTTACATTTCCTTTAAGCACCCTGCACCTTCGCTCCCTTCCTTTTTTTTCTACAAAACGGTAGTCTAGCCATAAATGAGGCGTAGGGCACACAGAGGCTCCAGGCAAGCGCTGACTCGTCGACGTCTGCGTCTCGCATCGGGATTTACGCGAAAACTTGGCGTTATAATTCCCGCTCGGCGGTATTACAGGCAAATGCCCTTTGAGGCGCCGGTGGGACGCGTCGGGCGTTTTCCCCAGCGTCAGGGCGGGAAGGGCGCGGGAAAACGCGCCGGTCCCGCCGGTGGAAAAGTGGCGAATGGAGCTCTCGCGGGGAAGCGCACCCGCTGAAATTTACCGATGCTCGTAAAAAGGCTGGGGGCAATAAAAAGAATCGTAAAGAAGGACAATTCCGAGGCGAGATTGTTTGCGACGCGTGTAATTCACTTATGCGTCTGTCCGGGCGAGCGCCGCGCGGTGCACTCGGCAAAAGTGAAACGGCCCGCCGACAACTTTTCCACGCGTCGAACTCCGGGGCTGCCCTTCGAAGTAACGAGCACGGAGCTTTACGCAAAATGGCTACGGGAGCAGTCGGTGGGTGTTCTTTACCTCGCTTTTACCAGGGAAGGGGGAGGGTAAAAAAAAGGGAAGTTTTCATAAATTCGCTTTTCTTTGCTCTCCGTCTCTCTCTCTTTTTTTTTGAGATGTTTGATGGCGGAATAAACGAGCTTAAGAAAGTCGAACTAGCAAAGTTCAAGCTTTGAAGCAATTTCAACTTTTGTATTATAATTTCAAGGTACTTTTTGAAGGAGCTGAAATTGTTTATACCTTTGTCCATTGACTTTTAGTTTTTAATATTCTTCAGAAATAGAAAAAAGAGCTTAAGTGTTCCATTCTCGTTTTTAATAAAAAAATAAAGATTTTAAGAAAAGAAAGAGCTTCACTTGTTGAAGCTAACTGTCTTAAGTAGTACAAGATTAGAGTACCTGAAAAGCCTTCACAACTATTTTCTTTCCAGAAGCCTATTCTAACATTCAAATCTACTAAACTATCAAACCTATGAAATCATAAAATTTAATAAACCGTGAAAGTTGCTAAACCATAAAACCTATAATTAAACCATCAAACCTATAATTAAACCATCGAACCTACTAAAAACCAGAGCAGATCCCTACTATGATATGCTGCTTGATTAATTGAAGATAAGCAACTTTGTGAAACTGCTTTGGGTATCCGCTGAATCTTCAGGTAGTATTAATTCAAGAGAAGAATTATGCAGAATCAGCACTTTACTAAAACCAAAAACTAATACCAAAAACTGTTTAAAAAGAAAAATCCTCCTGACAATATTAAATGATTATTTAAACGCGCATCAAAGGTAAATCACCTTGAAAAGCAACCTCCAGACAACTTATTAAAATTTGTATGTGAAAAAAGGTACTTCAGTAAATTGAACCGATAAAAAGCATTTCCAAATGCAATTCCCACCGGGCGATAAGTCGAGCGACTCTTCGACGTTACACCGAGGCTCTGGCCGCGCTGCTGAAAAGATCGAGATCGAAATGAAAAGCGACGGGTGGGAGAGGGTTGGTACGCATATTCAGGCGCACGCGCTCGCCTCGAAAGGGCGCGAAGCTTTGTCGGCGTATAGCCGAGGTACTCTCACCGAGATGGATATGCAAACGCTCCTGGATTGACGTCTATCCACTTTATTGAGATCAATCCGAGGATCAATGCTTATTGAAGACGCCTCCACCCAACCCCACCACACCCCTCCTTCCATTGGTATTCCTACCTGTGCGCCGATCGACGCATCTTCTTTGGGGTACAGAGGCGGGGTTGCATTACCGCCACCCAGGCCCAGCAATAGTAGTTTACGACGGTTCAAGTTTTTTTTTGTATTTTGTGGCGAGGGCGTGGTTTGATGGCTTACTCGAAGCTGCGACGGTTGATTAGCTCTTTTTGTATGCACGTCCTTTGCACTGAAAGAACCCTGCGATATCTTTAATTTATTTCCCTCGTATCTTCACTTCAATTTTACATTTTGAGAAAGGCAAACATCCAGATTAAATTCTAAAATTGTGTATGTACATTGGTGTTTATTAGAAGCCGAGGAAAGTTACTGAATTTTAATTTTGAATAAGACCATTTCTAAAGAATTTCATATAGTAATCCCATTGTGTAGACGCGAAGCTCTAGTCACGAACCCAATAAGCTTCCTGAAATTAAGATAAATTCTCTCCTATTCGGTGCAAAGAGGAAGATCCGGTAAGACAATCTGCATCCCGTCGTTTCAATTTTCTTAACATTCTTATTTCTCGTTTTCTTTTACGCCCTCACTCCTCCGACGGACTCGGACGACCCTTCTCGACGTCCTCTCTCTCCCTCATCCATTCGAATCCATCTATTCTTCTTTGTTACTCCTGTAATAATTCTCTCCTCCGTAGCTTCGATTTGAAAAGCTCTCGCCCGACACCTCTTTCTGTTCTCTTTAGGTGACTGCTTTCAAATACTCGCGCCCCCGGTTCCATTGGCATCCCCAAAGGACAGGCGCCATTTTAATTAAACCGCGCTTTGTGTACGGAAAGTGACGGGGAGAAAGAGCCTCGGCGGTAGGATATATATATATAAAGTGGCGCGTCGCCTTTTCAAATGGCGCGAGACTTCGGAAGGAGCGAGAACTCCCCGATATTGGGCTCATCAGCGAGTTTCAAATTGGTTATTGATCGCTCCTTAACGATTCGTCGCCTCGCGGAGTGCTGACCAAATATTACCGAGAGAAAAATATCTCGGATTTTTTTTTTGCGAGCTACCGGCTGCTGGCTTATTGTTCAAAATAGAATTGTTTGAGAATGTGATCAGGTCGTTGTTGCATTTCTTTTTTAATCAGATTGCCTGATTGTATATCACATACTTAGTCTGAGTATAATTAATTTGTGGATTCTTGTGTCAATAAAACTGGAACATTTGAGTCACTCACATTAGTAGAAATAGAATTCGAGAATAATTTTTTTTTTAAATGAACTGGAATGAAAATTAGAGAAATAACTATGTCTTGCCATACTCGGCTGTTTCTACTTAATTATTACGTAAACATCTATAGAACTACTATAAAATACTCAGGGTCAAAGAAAACATATTTAATTTTTTTTAAATATTTAAATGAAAAGAAAATTATAGAAATAATTACACACGTCTTGCAGCACTCTACTGTTTCTACTTAAGAGTGTATACTTGTACTTAATTTCTTTTAAGTGAAAAATGATATTATTTTAATAATGAAATGGTATGAAAATTATAGAAGTAACGCTGTCTTACAATATACTCGGCTGTTTCTATTTTATTTATTATGCAACGTTTATAGTAGTTAAATGAATTTTTTTTTAAATTTCCTTTGAATAATGAATGCACTTGAAAGTTTAAATCGATGAAAAATCAGTTCTGAAAGGTTGATCGAAAGTTTTTAATTTATATGAAATCTGATCTTATCGCGATAAGATCATTCAATTGTCATGCCCATTGATAAAAGTAAATAAGTCGAATTTGTCAGTATCCTGCTTCTTTCTAGATCAATGATACTAGAGTAGCAACAAGGATGTAGCATTTCCTCCCACGACTGTCTAGCCGCGCGAGACTTGCACCCGGGGAGAGAAGGTCGGAAACCGAGGATCGGTGAACTCCTCCGAGAAGCTCTGGGACGTCGACGCGCCGCTCTGAAACTCATACGTGCATGAATTCATGCAAGACTGGAGTCTATTTGCCTTTGCAAAGCTGCCGGTGCGCGAGGGATACCCAAGGCTAAGCGGAAAAAGAAATATCGATGGGAAGACGTCACCAGTTTTTAAGTGGGCTTTTTTTACTGAAAATCAGGAAGTTTTGTGTAGTTATACAGAAAACAATTCAGTCTCATCAGATCGTTTAATATAAAGAAATAAAATATTTAAAGCTAAAATGGAGCTGGTCAGTCGCGTGTAGACTGCGAGAATCGCTTTTAGATTGAAGCTTTTTTTACTCGAACAATTTCTCTTAGGCTTTCAAAAGTATACTAGAAATGGTAATGGAAATTCGTATAAAAAGATAGACGAGGCATTTTTAGCCTCGAGCGGTGGAAAAAAAATTCGACGAAATAGAATCACCTTGGTATAACTCTATTTACGTTTTCAATTCGTATTCGATCAAATTCATATATACCCTTTCATATCTTCATTCTTTTATTATTGCTTTTTTTTTTTTAAAGAACAGTCCTCCAAAAGATTATTTAACGCAAGTCTATATTTCAAACTTTAAAAATTATCTCACGCCGTTCATCATCCAAAATCATCCTAATAAAAAATTTGAAAAAAAATAATAAAATAAAACAGAGATAGAAAAGGGTTCGAGCAGACCAAAGAAATATCGACGTCTCGTACGTGCGTGCGCGCTTCTATGAAAGAAGTGCACTCGGGGGGATTCAACAAAAGTCCCGTCGCTGGCCCTCGAGCGGAGCTACTCCGGGCCTCCGACTCCGGCGAATTTCGTAAGTTTAGTTTCTCCGTCCCGACGGTGGCTGCGAATGGAAATCCGTGCGCGTCGCGATAAGGGCCGCGGAGCATTCGTCTTTCTGCCACCTACACTCCACCTTGGAAACTCACGGGGATCTCTCTCTCTCTCTCTCTCTCTCTCTCCCTGCTCCCCCCTTCCCAACCCGCACCACCCGCCGGTCGTCTATTATACGCCTTTCGTACCTCATTCATCGACTTATTCTTAAAGGCCAGCGGGAGGTCCTCGGTCGTTACTTTCCAGCTCTCCCTCTATTTTTTCGTTCTCGGGAGAACTGTCGTTTTATAAAGCTCTTAGGTGCCGATGTATATTCATGTGCTACTCCTGCTTAGACGTGAAAAATGGATTTATCTGAAATACTCGAGAGTCGAAGTGGATTAATTTTTTTTTTGCGCGCGGGAGACTGGAGAAGGTCGTGTTAGATTTATCAGGAATCTTGCGCGAGAACGTAGACGAGAAAATGTTTTTTGAAGATTGGAGAAATGCTGAGTGAGGACAAGCTGATGTTTAAAATTGTTGAGCTGGATGAATTTCAATTTAATAAAATTATTGCGTCTGGTTTTTTTTGATAAATAAAATCTACATTTGTAATATCTGTATTTTTTTTTACGTAATTTGCATTTTGACGTCAATTAAAATGTTGCTTGGTAAATTCAAATTTTGCTTCGAAAATGTGTTGATTTAGATTTTGCTTGAAGAATTTGTTAATCAAGATTTTTTATGCAAAACGTGTCAATGGCAAAATTTAAATTCACACCTTTTTTCAAAGAAAATCTTAATTCACACCTCCTTTTTTCAATGAACCTTCGATTTGGCTATCCATTTAATGAACGAATGCATTTGTCAATACTTTATATAGTTTCTAGATCAGTTATTTACGTATACTGGATTATAGTTTTATCGAGGCCAAAGAAAAAAATAAATATAAAAGCGCTGAAATCCCCAAATAGCAAGAAATTTTCGCAAAAGTAAAACCCTCGACGCAATACTTATAATGCCATTATTCAAGCTCGAATAAAACTTTAATCTCACTCAATATTCATTCCCATTTTTGCACACACCGCACCGACATCGACGCAAAAATAAGCAGCGGACCAGTACATCGAATTCGCAGTACAAGACGCCCACCAGTACCCACATAAATCACGGAGCAAGTCGAATCCCCCGAGCAGATGCTGCGCATATAACCCGAAAACCGTGAAATTAAACAGCGGCGCGCAAAGGTGCGCGCACCACACAAAAAAAAAAAAAAAAAAAAAAGAAACAGAAAGAGGCGAAATCAATGGGATTCCTCGGTGTGTCTCTCTCCCTCCGCGCATCCCTTTCGCAGTCTCCTTTCGCGGCTCCGTCGAACTATAGTCGCGGCGAAGGTCGCTTTGTACTCGCGAGGCCGGGGACAAACGGCGGGCCGCTCGAAAATGCGCATAGCGAAGTGCGACCGCCGCGCACGTGCGCGCATTATATGCAAATGCGCGAGCAAGTCCGGCCAGGCCTCGCGCGACTTTCTGCGCTTTAATAATTCAAAGTGCCGGATCGGCCAGCGCGCCCTCCCGGAGAAATACCGCACGGTGGTATGGGGAAAGACACGCGAGTGGCACACTCGCAGAAGGACCGATTATTGCTGTTGATCGGAGGTTTGATAAGTGACTAGAGATAGGGAGTTTGAAAAATAAACGGCTGTTTCAAGTGATGATGTATACGTAACGTTCGCGTTCGGTTAAAGAAATGAAGGGGACTCTATACGAAAGACACTCGACTATTTCTACGTATTTTTTTTTTTTTTGCGTTACTGCTACTAGTTAATTGTTTACACTGGTATTTTATTAACAATTTAATTATATTTCAATGAAAGAATCTTTTTTTTAATTAATGAAATTAAAATTATAGCGGAAATGTGTGTCTTGCGATACTCGACTGTTTCCACTGACTTTTTTATATATTAATGTTTATGGAAATACTTCAGTGTAAAAAAGTTTAAGCGAATAAATATAAATTTTCTTTTTTTTTAATGAACAGTAATTAACATTCTAGAAACAATTGTCTTGCAGTACTCGGTCATTTCTACTTAATGTTTATGCCTAACGTCTAATAATACTTAATGAACTACTCAATTCCCTGTAAGTGAAATAATAAATATTTTTTACAGTAATGGCTGAGCAGCATCCCACCACTCGCTGATTGAATCTGGATAGATTCGGTGCGGTCAGCAGATACACGACACTGCACCAATCTTCACTCGCCCGCGAACAAAAAAAACTGATACGAAAATACTTCAGACGAAAAATTTGACGAGACTCGACACGCGACGAACTGTTTTGTCTCGCGGTCTCGTTCGCACTCCCGAACTTTTCACGCGCGCTCGATGATACCAACGCTCGTCTGTATTATTCGAGAACCGCTGCCACGCCTGCGACAACGATCGTGAGTCCGAATGTAAACATGCTAAAATTCGCGGCTCAGTAAGAGACGTAAACGTGTAAGTATCGTTATTCTTCACAAAGAAAAAGAATATAATTTTTTTTTTATTTTTAATATGGAATGACAATTGTAGAAATAACTCTGTCTTATAGTATCTGGCTGGTTCTACTTAATGGGTATGCATTAGTGGTCTAGAGTAATGCTTCATCAACTACGTGCACTTAATTTCCATTAAATAAAGAATATATTTTCGTTCATTAGATAATGGAAATAAACATCATTTAAACAACTCTGTCTTACCACATTCGACCGTTTCTACTGAATTTTTACACATAACCGTCTATATAATAATTAATGAACTACTCGATTTCTTTTAAGGGTTACAGTCTTTAAATAAAAATATGTGTCCTTTAAAAAATGCGTATTTTTTACTATAATGAAATAAAATTTTTTTTTTTTTTTAATTTCTTTTGAATAATAAACGTACCATGCAGACATTCTAAAAGTATTTTCATTTTCCTACGATCGTTAAAATAAAAATGAACTATACAGCATAAAAAAATAGCGATAAACAGGCGATTACCGCTCATAATTTTCTTTTAATCCACAAAACAGAAGCATCCGCAAGGGATTTTCACAGGGTAATTGCCAGCGGAAAGAGAAAATTCCGCCAATCTCCATAAAATTGCCCCACCATAGAAAATTCGCGGTAGCTCCGTGTACGCCACAATAAATTACTCTTTTCCTTCGAGCTCCCCAAGAAATGAATTTCAAAAAATCCAGCCTGCGGATAGCGCCGCCGCTGCATTTATACATTCGCGCGGGGGCGGGTACGTATATGCAAAAGCAGAGCAGAAGGGGAGAGAAGCATAGACAGAATAAAAGGCCGCGAGCTTGGCGAAGAATGAAATAGGGTACCGTGCGAGTTAACTCGAGAGGTGGGGGTCGAGGAGGCAGGAAGAAAGTAAATCTTGAAATAACGCATAAAAAGCCCAGCAGCCGGCAGCTTTTATTTGCGCATGAGACGTGCGCCGACGGAGACGAATAGGTGGCGGCGTCGCCTCGACGGATAATTCGCCGCCGATGAGTTATGGATTTTTTTCTCTCTCTCTTTCTCTTTCTCTCCTCGTCGCCGTCGCGTAATATCTTATCAAAAATATAACGAGCGGCTGTCCGTCCGCGCGACGGCGGCACAGCCGCGGAAGCGAGAAAAATGACGGCGCGAGTCCTTCCGAATGAAACTTTTCTCCGTTATATATACGGCGTGGACACGAAAAACAAACGTTGATGGACTTGCGTGTGCGCCCGAGCTTCGGGGGAAAAAAAAGGACGAAGTGGAATTTCGTGTAATTGCATTTTATTGTGCCTCATATCCGGGCTTCAACTTGGAAAATATGTTTTGTCGTTGTGCGCGGTATCTGGAAAAATTTTGCGGAACTTCGACTTCGAACGTTTTCTTCTTGCTCGTGGGTTTTTTTCCACTTTATTCGTTATAAATGTGATTTTACTTTTATTTTTCTGCGATGTACTTTTGACGGGAATCACTCGGTCAGTTAATAACAATTGAATTAAAAGCCCTTTGGCGAGTTTATTTTACAAAATTACTGAAGTTAATTACGACATTGAATAAATTTAGCTGCCTATTGTTAAAGAACCTGACATTAATTTTGTCTACCTTCGTGTACTTCAATGGTTTTCATAATATAAATAAAATATCTATAATTAAGTTACATTTGAAGCGCACTACCCTCTAAAGTTGAATTAGTGAAAAACCACTAAAAATTAGTGAATATTAGTGAAATATTAGTGAAACTAAATATTAGTGAAATTTGCTCCACTATTTCGAGATTAGTGGAGCAAATTTCACTAATATATAGTGGAATTCACT
>JAWWEP010000001.1:9858894-9873067 GCA_035582995.1 Sycophila quercilanae
ATAGCAACGGGTGGTTATTGGTTAGGTCAGGTCAGGGTAGGTAAGGTTAGGTCAGATTAGGTTAAGCCAGGGTAGGTAATGTTAGGTCAGGTGAGGTTAGGCCTAGGTATTTTTAAATGTTACTTTCAAATCATTTTGTTCTTATTTTTTGTTGAAAACAAGTACAATCGAAAATTCTGTGCGCTGCCGACGTATAGTAAAAATGAACAATAGATTAAAACTATTAACATTAAAAATATAAACATTGCAAAATTCAATTATAATGTATACGAAGTCACTTTAAATTTGATTTAAGATTGCATTATTCTGCATAATTTCGTTGACAAAATTCAGAAAAAATAGTGTCACGAAAGTACGTGAAAGTCAGTATATCAATAAGCATGACGTACATAAAAACCGCACAACGATCAGTGGGGTCGCCTTATCGAAGTTTCGGCCTTATCGAAGTCTCGTGCCTAGTTATTTATGCTTATCAATGCGCCGAGGCTGTTCGGAATCACACCCACGCAAATGCCGGAAAGTATTCCATCGGAATGCAGACGAGAAAAGAGACTTGCGGTTATCGCACTGTCGCGTCGGAGTCAGTGGAGCAAACTGCACATCAAAAACGAAGAGCAGACCTTGACAATCGTTTCGTTTCGATCGACACGTCGATTTTATAGAATGAATTTTTTTTTCGATAAAATGAGAACGGGAATCATTTAACCGCGCAATTGAATCTGAGTCTAACTGGGATGACGATTTAAAAGTATATATATTATATTCAATTTGTTTATTATTGAATTGACGATAAAGCCATAGAATATACTTTAATGTCAAGTCTCGATAGTATGGACTAATACATGAGATGAATATATTTTACGGTAATTTAAATAATTGATAAATGAAATGAGATTTTCTTTAATTAATATATGTATTGGATTTAAAATTATACGCGCATCTTTGAATTTAATGATTTTTGCATTAGATTCAACGCTAAATTTTTTAAATGCAAGTTTAAGTTTTGTTTTCTTACATTAGTTTAAATTAAATTGAACGCATTACAGAAATTTAAAGTATTTTTACAGTATATAATTGGTAAGCTAGTCATATAAGAATTGTAACATTTATGTGTGCCAGTCCATGAACTCAAAAATGCGCAAACAGGTTATTTCTTTCGTCATAATTACCGACGTATAAACAATTTAAGTGTTGTTATTTTGAAAGCAAATTTGCTGAACGACTGGAGAAAAATGTTCACTTCTGCTTTATAGCTGTAAAAAATTCTGCCTTGTACAATTATCAGTAATATATAAACAAATTGACAAATTTCTGTTTATATTTTTCAAAACTTAAAACTTTTACATTCAAAATAAATGCTGCGTAAGTTTTTTCGATGAAACTTTTATCTGAAACATAAATTCTCGAGGCTATACGCTGCAAATTTGAATGAAGAAATTTTTTGCAGCACTCGACAGTAGGCGCTAATTCACGACTTCAATCAACCACAAGCGCTCACAGTAGAACAGATGCAAAAACAGAATCAGGAACGAGGATAGTGTGCAGAGAGAATCATCGAGCGCTTTACACTTCATTAAAGTAAACATTAAGCTATAAATTATACAACCGATTTTACTCTTTTTGTTAACCATATGATATTCATTTATTTTTATAGAACATATAAAACGGACCATTTAAATTTATTTAAATTTATTAAAATTCCTGTTTATCGTACGCTTAATAGATTTACACTATAAATAATTAGCAAGGAAAGAAAGCAGTTAACTGAGTTTTTTGTGCCATATAAGAAAACTGGTTTTAGTCAGTAAATTTAAAACCCACGCGTAATTCATACATTCAACCGAATGAAATTTTAATTGACGAATAACCACCAGACTTCCGCCTTTACAGTTAATTTAACCACCACCGACCTTCCTTTGTTTCAATATTCGCAGTGCATTTTGTAATTAAAGAAACTCCATTATTGTTAAAAAAAAAGTTGCACGCGACGATCGTGGAGTATAATTTGTCTGAGACGTTTTTTATGCCTGACAATTACTCCAACCCTGTGATTCAAGTGAGAGACTCGACGCTAAATTTATATCGAGCATTTTTATACGAACTCAATGGCGAGATTAATTTCTTTTCGTCTCGCACTCAATCGAGTGGTATTGAAAACACGACACTGCGCTAAACGTCCCCGCCTATTAAGCGAAGCGAAGAATAGATCCTCGAAGATTTTCGCAGTGAATGGGTATTGTAAAAGATGTCGCGTTTAATTATTGTTGAAATTTTTTTTTCGATTGCGAATTCAAGCTTCACGACGCGGAATAAGGTACCACACACCAGTCGACGAATCAACATTATTTAAAAAAACGCAGGAAATTGGTCGATTTCAATTTCAGCAGATGCAAATGCTTTTTAAATGTGCATTTGCATGAGTTAAAATGCACTCGGATCAAAGGTTTGAGGAAAACTATACACCTCGATTAAAGAACTTACACCTTGAATTATACTTTTTTACTTCACATTCTACTTTATTTATTAAGCTTCTTACACTTTGTATTCTGTTGTAAATTAAAGAATTATTTTAAATGAAATTTAAAAAAATATATATTGCACCTACATAAACAAAATACATTGTTTATCTATAATTTTCACATTCTACTTTATTAATTGTCAAGCTATTCACACTTTAAATTCTGTTGTAAATTAAAGAATTATTTAAATAATTATTTTAAATAAAATTTTTTTAAAATATATATTGCTCCTACATATCATTTTCATATACTATACTTTATTAATTGTCAAGCTATTCACACTTAGTATTCTGTTTTTTTTATTTATTTTTATTTACTTATTTACAACTAAAGTAATTTCCAATTACATTACAAAATAATCAAGCAGAGGAAAATTATTTCCTAAATTAAAGAATTACTTAAATAATTATTTAAAAAAAAAATATATTGCACCTACATAAAATCCATCGTTTACCTATAATTTTTGTCTTCCATCGCATAACATAACACCCATGTGAAACCTTCACACGTGAATAAATTTGCATTTAAAATCCAGCCATATAGTATCTATATAGTATTTTATCAAAACGACAAACATTCCACGATGAATCTCATCGCACCCGCCGAGGAAAAGGGTCAGTCAACCCAAACCGCGCATACCGTAAACAAAAAAAAAAAAGTCGAAAATCTATATGCAAAGTGTCGTCAGCGGACATGCGCAAGTAGCCAGCTGTCACGTAGCCCCGCACCGAAGTCAAAAACAACTGTTGCAACGCGCGGCGATGGCGCTCCCGCTGCAGCGACGAGCACGTGGCTCTGCAGCCCACAAGGCTTCCCCCCACAGTCCCACGTGTTTTCACTTGCGCGCGGAGATTACGAGGCAAGGACGACTGGATATACGACGGGGAGTCCCTCGGGGGGTCCGCGCGCCATTGGCTCCTGCCGAGGGTATGACCGGCCGCGCCTCCGGCCCTCTCTCTCCCCCTCGGCTTACGTAGTATTATATACATCACACTGCGATGGCTTTTGCCGCCGTCGGCTATTTTCACGGCTCGCTTTCACCGGCTCGACTCGGCATGGCTATTTTCGAGCGCAACTTTTTTTATCTTGTGCCACTTGTGTACGCGAGCCGAGACTGTCGAGAGGCTTTTCGACCATCCTGGAGGCGCTTGCGTAATTCGCCCGACGACACGACGAGGCGAATAATCGACGGGCTTTTGAACATTTTTAGCGGTTGCCCGTTTATTGTGTACTTTTAAGCGATTTTTTTTTTATGGACGATTTAGAAGCTTGCGGAGGTCTGTGTAACTGAATTTTTTATATTTTTTTTTCTAAATTTAAAATCAAGGGAAAAATATTAAATTTAAGGGTTGCATAGTTTGGTGCATTTTGCGAATCTTATTAAATAAATAAAATAAATCCTAATTGAATAAATAAAGAAATTGCTAGGAAATTATTATAGTTTGTTTATTGATAACCTGAGGCTAACTTCTTTTCATATCAATGGAGGAAAGAAGGTAATGACAATGGTCGAGCTGAATAATCTAAATTACCTCAAATGAATTGAAAAAAAAAATTGCAATTATAGTGGAAAAATGTTTTTTCGTCATTATAATGCGTTTTAAAATATCGGCCTCTAAAATTTCTCTGAAGTTGAATATCTTCCCTTATAACGTGAAGAAAGATAAAATCGTGATTGGTGACTGAGCTAATCAGAGTGGTTTTATAATTTTATATAAATCCTGATACTGAAAATTTTAACGAAGAATTTTTCTACTCGTTTGCGTCAGATGTGAGAAATTTGTAAATCTTTTTTATGTGCGTTCATTATTTGTCAATACTAGTTAGAATTTTTTTTTTATAAAAATTGAATGATACAGATTTTCTGAAAAAATAAAAAAGATTTGAATGCACAAAAATTGAATTACGCTTCAGTCTTTCGTTCAGCCTACATATTCAAAGATCAGCCGAATAATTTCGTTTAAACGCATTAATTCTGTCTTGTTTTTTAATTTTAGTTTCTCGTTGCTTTCTGTAGACGAGTTTGATTTACGTACAGAATATACATAAACATTAGTGTCAATAATACCTTCTAATCTCTTTCATGACAGTTTTTCTGCAATTTCTTTTAAAATTAATTTACATCGATTCGAATAACAACCTCGACACTAATAGCAAGTCATGCTATGAATCAACAATCGCAAACAAAAAAAGAATCGTTCTAGCCGTTAAGCTTTTTCTACTCCAAAAACTTTCTGCTCCAAAATAATTTTTTTTTTTCAACAAATTCACCGTTAATTCACATCCTGCTTCGTCGATCTAAAAATCTCGCACTTTTGTATACCCAATAAAATTGCGATGAAATAAAATGAAGCAGTAAACCAACGTTCATCTCGTATACCGTACGATTCGAATGAGAGATCGTACCTGACAGCCGGACGTTCAAAATAAATAAGTATACTCCTCGCGACAGAAAAAAAAGAAAAGATCATACCTGCTTGGAGCTCGATAGAAAGAAAGTCTTGCGCTTACAAAGACGCGTGTATTTACATACACATACTCGCTTGCTTGTCGTGTATATAAATAAAAATCGTATGTAAGTATAAGTCATGGAAAGAATGCGGGAGTCATTCAACTCGGTCATCTTATTTCGCTTTTGGTTCTTATACGCGCAAAAAAATTGTTAATGTTATATTAAAATTGATTTGTCTTTATTAAAGCAGGGATTAATTCAGAAAATAAAAAAAATGGCCTTAATAAAATGATTAAGTGCTAGCAAATTTTCCTGTAAATATAATTTTACTATAAATAACAGGAATTTTAGATAATTAGTTTAAGATAATAAACGTGAACTTTGTTCTTATAGTTGAATTGTAATAAACTTTTATAATGTAAGGGACTTTTTCCCGTTCATACTATAAACAAGTAAATAACAAATAAATAAGTAAGTAAATAGATAAATGAATAAATAAATATAGTAAAATATTATAATTAAACAAGAGTAAAATTTAACTTAAATATTTAAAAATTTACTAGCCTCTATAGTAATTTTTTTTTATTCTATAACTTTGTCCTTGCTTCAGTAAATAATAACTATCGTAATTTCGTAATTTTTGATGCAACATTTTACTGCGCGTATAACTTCTTATGGTCTCTGTCACTCGCGTCGGTCCTTTTCCCTTCACATTCAATCACAAATCGTACATTTTCACACCTAAATAAAAAGCATTCCCAGTCATTATAAAATGATAAGACACTCATACCTATATATATCTCCAATCATTAGGCACTATATCTATATACACGGGCGGATGGGAAAGCTGCACTGGTGCGCGAGCATATATATATACATGAGCTGCTGCATGCGCGTGACACAGATTATCCGGTGAAGATTGCGAACACATGGCCGGAACGCGTAGGTACTTTTATCTTGCGTTTCGCGCCGCAGCCGCGACGACGAAGCGATGCTTTGTCCGTTTTCCTCTAGGAGGCCGCGATTCGCTTCGCGTTTACCTGCCGCGCGGCAGCCTCATGGCCTGTACGCGGCCGCAGTCTGTATATAACACACTTTCACGTGCGAATTGACTAACCTAAAACGATCCTTTCCCAACTTTCCATTTTTCCAGCACGCTCGGTGACGCCCCATATGCACGCAACACTCTGCGCTTAATTTCCTCGCCGATCGAGGAATCCCCAACTGCAACCTGCGCATCTTTATATACACATATGTACACGCGTTCGAATGCCAACTGCGAAAGAGAGAGACGAGGACACATCAGAGCTATATTTTGTGTTGTACACCACCACCATGCTCCGAAGCACTTGTTTTCAAAGTAGGTATATATAACATGTATATCTGGCGGCATATTATCGTTGTTGCGTCTAGTTTTTCACTATCGGTATTGTATATTTATTACACGAAGCTGCGGATTCGAGCGGAGCATCAGGCGGCTATTAGAACTGACGTCGGCTGAGAAAATGTATAGGATAAATCAAAGGAGTGCTCACCTCGTAGCGCGGACGGCGCGCTGCAGCTGCTTCCTCTTCCGTGATGCGCGAGCGGATGACCTTCGAAAGGGTTCCGAGGGGAGGAGAAGCACCTGCGGCCGTCTCCGCAGGGGGTGAGCGCGTGTGGCTGCGAGAAAAAAAGGCGCGCGGACGAGTGCGACGCACCGACGACGGAGATCGGGAAGACACTGCGCGGAACGGAGCCGGGAGCGCGCGCGACGCGTCGCGAGTTCGCGACTCGCGGAGCGGATAGGAGGAGAGGAGGAGGAGGAGGAGGAGGAGGAGGAGTAGAAGAGGGAGAGAGAGAGGATGCTTCAGGGATGGAGCCACCAGGATTTTCGGGGGTTCCCCTGATCCCCAGTGTTTTTTATTTACTTTTTAGGTGCGCTATTTTTTTTTTTGCTTGGCATTCTGATTGTTTAATTGTTTGATTAAATATTTAATTAATCGTTTAATTATGTGTAGAGGTTTACTAATTTGATTTGATATGATTATCTGATTTGATTGTGAAGAGACTTTTTTTGTTATAGTATATATCTGTGATTGTTTTCAAGTGATGGTTGATTTGTAATTTTAATTCGAATAATATTAATAGATTGTTGGGGTTTATTTATAATATCGAATCGGTGTAAAGCTTCAACGTGACTTGAGCGATTAGTTATTCACTTTGACAAATGCATGTCAAGTTTAATCGAGTAGCATGTACATATATAATAATGCGTATATATACATATGTATACAGGCGCTGCATACAATACAATAATTATTAAAATTTTGAAAGTTCACGATATCGTACTATAAATTATTTATAATTTAGGGAATAATATTATTATTGTCTGGAATGTTGATCAATTCAATTCACTTGTTTAAAAAGAAAAGAAAAGTAGTTATTAATCACTAATCGGAGAGAAATAAAATATCTACTAAAAATATTAATCGTAAAATTGTATGTCCTCAAAGACTGCCATTATTTGAAAAATTACAATATACTGCAAAATTTGTTGCAATAAATTTTGAAAGGAACTACTAAATTTTAAAAGTTAAACTATTGAAATTTTTTTCAATAAAGTCAAAAGTCTATCAAAACATTAAAATAATAGACCATTGCATGTTTTAGTATAAGAGCACTTGTCTCCGAGTAAACTTATAAAATAATAATTGAATTTTACGTATAAATTGATCATAGCAATCAAATATTTGTCAACTTTGCGTTTAAGAGAAGCTTGTTTTTGCCACAAAAGTTCGATCTACAAAATTATTTATACGAAAATCATATCGTAACGATAATCGATCCGTTCACTTTTAATCGTTACTTTCACATTAAATGAATGTCCAATAAATACAAACTATCGGCGGGTGCGCTTATACCGAGGCTCCGTCACTATACAGAAGGAAGAGTGGCCAATCGCTGCGATGATAGGTGCGCGCCTCCACGACGTGGACGGAGACTTTCATGAGATGTGCGCCGCACGTGCGATGATATATGGTCCCTCGTGTATGCGAGAAGACCCCATATCACGGGTATAAATAAGGTCTATACGGAGTCTCGTGTGTATCGACGTATGCGCGGCTCCGAGTTACAAGGTCCCGTAAACGCACCGGAATCACCGCGATTGAGTAATAATGATTTGGGAGGCTCGATCGAGCGCCGTGGGGGATCAAGGACGCCCATACAACGCTGAAATCTATACGTACAACTCGTTTTTCAGATTTTAGAGATGTGATCAGAGTTATTTTTTTTTTTTTGCGGTCAGCTACTCTTTATACTTAACTATACTTACTTGTAATGTTTAATAATGTAGAATATAGAATATAATAGAATAATTATTGTTTACTGTAAATTAAAGTATATAAATTGTTAAATCTTTTATTTATAAAGCTAGTAAAAATAACACAGTAATTTTATTAAACATGAGTAAGACAAATATTCACGGCAATAAAATATAATAAAATTTTATAGAAAACGAAAAGTATATGATAATTAATAGAAGTTTATGATAAATTATCAAAATATACTAATTATACAGAGGGTATATAATCGTGATAACAATTTCGAACTAGAGTGTGAATGATCGATATAGAATTAAATAATAAAAAGATTTATTTATCGTTAACTGACTGATTAAAGAGGTTCATTAAAAAAAGAAAAAAAAAAACTAAAACGAATGACAATAGATTTTGAAGGTAAATCAAAATTTTTAATTTTCGTCGATTATTAAGCTTCAATTCTTATTTACGTAACCTTTTATGTACGTAAGTAACAAATAAATTTACGTAACATTATGTACGTAAGTAACAAATAAATCATTCATTTACTTTTATTAACAATTTTATTTATACAATATTGACAATCAAACCGTGTTTCCTGAATTTTTATTATATATCCTTTAAGTTTTTATTTCAAGAATTGTAATAAACGAAAAAACATTAAATCCTACTGAATTTTAAATTAAAATAACAAACAACGGATGAAATATGGTTTAACAAGAATAAACATGTAAATTCGTAGGCAGGACCAATGTTCTTAATATTTACAAGCTGTAAAATTTTGTATTACGGACCATAGTCAATCTATACCTGGTTTTCTCGGTATTTATAATACCGTCAATAAAAATGCAATTAGTGCGATCCTTAATTCCACGAAGTAGCAAATTAATTAAACTCACTTAATGAATGGGAAATTGGGAATGGGAAATTTAAGCTTCCCGCCGCTGGTGTATTATATTTAAAAAGAGGGCGCTTCAGTGCACCGTGCACAGCTATAGAGCCTCTAGGCGACTATATATTATGCGCCCTCGTACCTCATTTTACAGTCGAGCTGCGCTGCGCATCGGTCAAGCTTTGGTAGTGGTATATAAGTGTGACTGTTGTTAGCCTGTAGGTAGTTGTGGCGTTGATAGCCTTGTAGCCGTGCAGTCGGGAAAAGTCTAGCGCCGGGCGAAGGACTGAGCCAAAAAGTAATACAATCATTCCAACGCGTAAACGCCGACCAGCAAAAGTGATAATTTGCGCTTCGCAGCGCTCAAGCATTCCGCAGTTGACTTTTTATTGGAAAAAGGGAGAGGAAGACGGTTAACTACCACGAAATATCGATTAACGTCGCGCCTTTCGATTTCCATATCAAGGCGGTTTAGTTCTGGACTTTCTGAGTTATATACTACGCCAAACGCCAGTGCGCTTGTGTCTGTGTGTTGCTATAGTGTCTTGTCTTGTCGCACCACGAGTGTGTTTGTCCCGCGGCTTCTGTGTATACTTTTAGTCGGCGAGACGCGCCGACGACTTGTTTTTTTATCCTTCAGACCTTTTCGCGACGTACTTAACGCGTTGATTTTTTTTTATTTTTCTTGAGAGAAGAAAAAGTTACTATGGCCGACTCATCGTATGAGAAGGGACTCACCGAGCTCTCGAAGATGAAGGTAAGTTCTTGAAATCTAACCTCAAATTTCGCGGCTTGTCCGTGGCGTGCATTTGCTTATTCTTTGTTGTCCATCATTTAGATGAGTAAATGTAAATTCTAAAAAAATCTGTGAATTCTTTGAAGCTTTAAAAATTAAAATTGATTGCTGTTTGTAAGGAATTATAATGGAAAAAGTAAGAGAAACTTGATTAAAAGTAAAAATCAATACAAATAACCTAAAACCAATAACTTTAGAGTTGTAGAGATCAGACAAAAAATACATTTTAAAATCAGTAAATAAAACTATGCAATTACTGGAATAATGGAATTTTTGGAATTCTTTAATTTTTCATATATTTGTTTATTTTTCTTGCAGGTCGCAGATTTAAAAGCTGCTTTAAAAGAAAGGGGACTTCCTATTACGGGAAATAAGAATGAATTAGTCGAGCGATTACAACTAGCAATTCATGGTAATGTATATTCTTTGCACATTAAACTATATTTTATAAGTATAGTAAAATTAAAGTATTTATAAATAAACTTTTGATTTCAGATTCATCATTATCTTTGGATGAAACAACTGATGAGATTCTTGACGAAGATGCAGTCTTAGGAGTGAGTATACACTTTTTAATTTGACTAAATTTTATTTTACTTTTTTGTTAATTCAAAGACACTAATCGCATTGGATGTTTTTCAGGATGAAGAATTAGAAGAAGGTGATGTTTTGGCCAAACCCGATTCTCAAGAATCCCCAAAAAGAAAAGCACCTCCAGAAGAAAATAACACTGCCACAAAGAAAATTATTCTGAATAGAAATAATGTAAAGGAAGAAGTTAAAATTGAACCTGAACCGACTAAAGAAGACGAAAAAACAGAGGAAAAGAAAACTTCTGATTCAGAACCAGAAAAAAAAATAATTAAATTATCAACTCTTTCAACTACTGAGGTAATTATAACTTTATCTTATATTTACTTATTATATCATTGTAACATAATTTAAAATAATAAATATTTATTAAATTTCCAGAGACTAGAAATGAGAGCTAAAAAATTTGGTGTACCACTGTCAGACTTAGCAAAGAAAGAAGCTCGAGCTGCAAGATTTAATATCATTTCTAGTGAAACATCTAACTCTAATACTAAATCTGCAGCATCAATTAAAAATGCACCTGTGGTAAGATTTTATTATATTTACACAATTGCTTAACCAACAGATAATTTGAATATTCATTAATAAAAACATTTTTTTATTACAGCACACAACGTATGATGTACTGAAGAAACGAGCAGAAAGGTTTGGAGCAAATGTGTCAACCTTACTAGAAAAGGCTGAATTAGATGATAAAATTGAAAAACGAAAGGCTAGGTTTGGTGAAGTTAAACCTATAGAAAAAGTAGTTCCAACAAAAATCAAGCTTGTGAAATGATATTCACTTGTTTACACTAAGTCAGTTCTTTAGATTATAACAAATAATTTTAAGTTCTACCCTTTTTCCATTAAATTGATAAAAAAACTGTAAATATCCTTAACATTTTTTTATGTAATACTGGCAAAAAAATTCATCAAATAAAAAGTGTAATGTGTAAAAGAAATTCTTTCATTTTAAAAAATCATAAGACTTTTATTTCATCAGCAAATAATTTTTGTTTTATCAGCATTTAAAATACATAATAGATTTTATTAGAATTTTGCCATTTCGGCTTTTTTAATTTATCGCATTATTTTTTTTTATCAAAAAACGCAAAAGCGGAAGAGTGTACGAACTAAAAGATAATAAATTAGATTATAAACATCACGACTTACAAAATATAATAATGCAATCATTTATCTTGTACTAAATTAATAAGAATAGGATATTATTTTCTAAACAAATTAAAATTGCTATGTATAATAGTAAAAATATCATCAACCTAATAACATTTTTTCATTATTTTTATTCACAATTCTTTGTGCGAAACAGTTTTTAAGACCTTGAAAAATGTTTGAAGTTACTGAAAATCCATTCGAAGAAAAAAATACTAATGCAATGAAATTTTTTTTTAAACATTTTTATACTCTAAATTTATATATTTGATATATGACTTGAAATGTAATGATTTTATATTTATAAAACAAAGACTGTTTTTCAAGATTTTAAAATCAAATCGTTTCTCTTTAATTTCTTAAAAGATACTTTGCAAATATTAATTGTACATTTTTGGCTTCATTATTATTTTCCAACGATTTTCAACATCATTATGACGTGCTATTTTCGAAAGAGCAATCGTCCACTCTCCGTTCTAAAACTATTTATCATCTTTATTTCTTTATTTTTTTTATTCTCACGACACCAGTGACAGTTCGCCAGCGACGTGCTATATCTTCACAGCTTCCGAAAGGCTCATTGCACCAATTACGACATAAAGAAGTGCAATGTTCTGAACTTTAGCTCAGTGCGATCACCTCCTCATAGAAATAATATATATTTATATATAATCTATATTTTATTCATACGATATCTCAATATATTATGCGATCTCATGCAGGATCAACCCTGGGTAGAATATTGAACTGAAAACCATTCATAATCCAATTAAACATTGATTCACATGTTCTTTTTTTTAACACTAATAAGTTATTTTTTACTACAGTTGCATAATTTTTAGAAAAATGAAGATTATATTTCTACAAGATTTAACTGTTAGGTAACGTTTAATATTCGACTATTTTTTTTTTTAAGATTAAGGCTTATTGATTTTTTGATGACATGAACGATTCAATAAGAGTTGCTTATATTTAATGTACTATTTAAATTTTAACAATGCAGAGCAGCTGAATTTTTTTTATACGAAGTTTATCAGTTACAGTTAATCTGGCGTAATATTTAAACGTTATAACATGAAAATTATAAAATTTCTTTTAATTTTTATTGTTCTCAATGGAATTTTCTAACTAGGGAAGACCGCCATCGTCATTATAATAATCCGGGAGACACAGAGCATATAAAAAAGAATAAAATTTCTTTCTTCTCTTCATACGCAATTTAATTTTTTTTTTTAAATATATTTTAAAAAAGGCATTTCATATGTAAGTTTGTCACAGTATTTACTTCTTTCATTCTCACATTAAATTGAACAAACATACATAAAAGCTCATTAAATTAGCTAATATTTTTGAGTATAAAAAGGACATAACTTATCACTTTATGACAACTTAGGCCTGTGTTCCCTTGAAACTAGAGTTTTAGGACTAACAGGCGTTTTATCTTGCTTTTATTTTTTTTTATCAACACGCAATTATTGTGCCTCTATAAGTTAGGTTTTAGGCCTAAGAAAAGCGCATAGCTAAAGGATAGTCGCTGAAGGATTCAAGTTTTGGGACGTCACACGCACACATAAACACGCAGTTATTAGGGTCGATTACTTTGGCCTCGTGACACTGTGCGGTGTGGGTACAGTGAAGCTTGCCGTAGAAATTGAACCTGGAGTCGGTGTCGAGGGAGAATCACCCGTGTTAATGGCTTCACTCTTGTATCGTATGTTCGTGTACTCCCGTCCCATTTGAAGCGATTTCTATAATTAAAATATATACGAATTTTTATCTACATTCAAAAGACAATATAAATGAAATAATCGTTTACAACTGTTTCTTTTTACACTGACCTGTTCAGCCTGCATTCTTTGTGACACCGTTTCAATGTAGTGCAAAACAGCGAGATAGACGAATTTGTATTGTGCTTCAGTTTGAACCATGCCAGATCTTTGAGATCTTACCCTCTGAATTGTTCGTTGAATATCAATTTCACAATCCAGTCCTAAAAATTGAAAATAAAATTAGAATACACGTAATGCATAGAATGGAGTATAAGGGCATTCAATAATTTTTTTTAGTACCGTGTCTTTTGATTTGATCCAAGATCATGTCAATTACTATGAAGGTACCAGTTCGACCAATGCCAGCGCTGCAATGAACAAGAATTGGTCCAATGCTAGAATTTCCTGGCGAATTATTTGCAGTTATGGACTCCTGACGAGCATTTACATCATGAAGAAAGTTTAAAACACAACCTGGATCAGAAGGCACTCCATGATCTGGCCATGCCTAAAATTTTTAAGATAATATTATTATCTGGAATTTCGATTGAGGATTTATGGATTTTTCAATTAGTTAATAAGTGCCTTGTTGAGTTCTGCATTAAAAAAATAGAAGGTTAAAATAATACATTTCAATTAATTGATTAATAAGGCTTAGGGAATGGTTTTTAAGCAAATTAATTGATTCATAAGG
>JAWWEP010000001.1:9898147-9909604 GCA_035582995.1 Sycophila quercilanae
TTAAAACATTTAAAAGACCAAAAATACGAGATACCTGGAAATAAAAGAAATTAAAAAATTAGTAAATATTCGTGTCTTCCATAATAATGGATACTAGTCATCTGTAAATCAAATTTATGTTTACCAAGAAATGGGCATTAAATGATTGGGGAAAAACTTGTTATTGTAATTAAAATAATTTAAAAGACAAAAAATACGAGATACCTGGATATAAAAGAAATAAAAGAATTATCAAATATTCGTGTCTTCCACGATGATGGATGCGTGGCTTCCAAGCGCTTATAATAATTACCTTATTGCAGACGTGGTTGGACGGTATTCGACGTATTACGCATAATGTGAAAGCCAACAATGTGTGTCCGCTGACGTGCCTAAAGAAACAGTGAGTTTACATACGTAATCCAATTTACTATCCACGTGCACGCACGATCCTATTCTCTTTCTTCTTATCACGCCGCTATATGTACACATCTTCGAAACACACCCCTCGAGCCTCTCTGATAACCTCACTTCCAATTTATTTGGACAAAGGGTGGCGTGCCAGCACGCATATAGACACCTACGGTCTACGTGTGGCTCGGAAACGTATTTTAGCGTCACGCGAGGCAAATGCTCAATTATTGCTCTCTCTCTCTCTCTCTCTCCTCTGTGTCCACTATATTCAGAAGAAAATTAATTATGGCTGATACATCGATGATTTCACCTTTTAAGAGCTTAATTCTAAAGTATCGTTAAATTGCACAGTACTTTCACTCTTCGCGCGGATTAATTGACGGCTCAGACTGAAGTGGTCAATTATCTTTGATTTGATTGAGAATTATTCATCGCCTCTGCCTATTCGGACAATTAATTTCTATCGCTAATCAATTTTGCGCTTTTTTATGATTGACGCTATAAAAAAAAAGAAAGAAGTCTGCTAATGTAGATTTGATTATTTAGTTGTGGCATTTAATGACCAATCAAATATGTTTGGATAATAATAAAAAAAAAATTAAATGTCTCTGTGGTTTGTATTTTAGTTGGATGCGACTTCGAATGTTAGTTGATCCGAATGGAAAAGTCCCTGTGAAAGTGGTGGCAAGAACGTTTGCATCGGGAAAAACGGAGAAGCTGGTTTATCAGTGCCTTTCTGATCTGGGCCTACCGAGTGGCAAGGTACGTAAATGGGATACAATTCCATTTGGTCACATTATTGAATTAAATTTAAAAAATTTAGTGTAATTGCAAAAACATGAGCCTAAAATACATCATTTCGATATTCTAGAACGATGTGATAGAGCCAGATGATTTCACCTTCGATGCTTTTTACGCGCTTTATCATAAAATATGTCCCAGGAACGATATCGAGGAGTTGTTTCAATCAATGTACGTAAATTTCCTTTAAATTTATAAATTTAATTTGTAATTCAATCGAAACTGATCCGCTATTAATTGTGTGGCCGCAGAACGCAGGGAAAAGCCGATACAATAAATTTGGAGCAATTAATAACGTTTTTGAATGAAAAACAACGCGACCCGACGTTGAATGAAATATTGTACCCTTTGTACGATGAGAAAAGAGCAACCGAGATAATTAATGATTATGAGCAAAATGAAACTGCAAAAAATCAAAGTGAGTCTAATGCGCAAAAAAGAAAAAACGACGAAGCGATGGCTTCTGCAGGAAAAATAAACTTTGCCTTATTGACGTATGCGCTTGACGTTCTATTGCAGGGCGAATGACTAAAGACGGCTTCATAAGGTACCTGATGTCCGATGAAAATGCACCAGTATTTTTGGATCGTTTAGACGTTTACATGGACATGGATCAACCATTAGCTCATTATTACATAAATTCCAGCCACAACACATACCTCAGTGGACGGCAGTTCGGCGGCAAAAGTAGCGTAGAAATGTACAGACAAGTTTTACTGGCAGGTTGCAGGTGCGCTTCCGAATTACGTAATATTGCAATTTCAATTGAATGATGGACGAGCATTACGTCATTCCCCCTCAAGTATCGCGAATGTCGTTCATCTTTCAAAACTCTCTTATAAATTAAAAAAAAAAAAGAAACAAAAAAGTTGAAGAGACACATTTAAAATGAATGTTTATAAATAAGTCGCGTACTCGAACGAATGTTCCAGATGCATTGAATTAGATTGCTGGGACGGCAAGGGAGAGGACGAGGAGCCGATCATTACTCACGGCAAGGCCATGTGCACTGTTATCCTTTTTAAAGATGTCATATACGCCATAAGAGACACGGCGTTCGTGACGACGGATTATCCTTTAATTCTTAGCTTCGAGAATCACTGCAGCAAAGCACAACAGTACAAATTGGCCAAGTACTGCGAAGAAGTACTTGGCGACCTACTTTTAAAAGAACCGTTGAAGGATTACCCGGTAATTTTTTTGTTTGTTTTTTGTCATGACGCTCGAATTGACAAGCCGCACTTGACACTGGATGCGAAAACAATGTAAATTTAAAAATATACGTTTTCAGTTGGAGCCAGGCTGTCCACTTCCGCCTCCCAGTGCATTGAAGCGGAAAATCTTGATAAAAAACAAAAGATTGAAGCCCGAAGTCGAGAAGCAGGAGCTCGAGCTCTTTAAGCAAGGTCAATTCGTAATAGAGGATGACTTTAAGGAAGACGCCAGTGCGCCACCCACGATTACCCCCATCGTTGAGCAGCAATCGGTAAAGGTAACCCCGAGAATCATTTCCTAGCATGATGTCCGTTGTCTCCTTCCTTTCTCTCTGTCGCTCAGTCGCACTAACTCATGCTTTTATTCTCTTTTTTTTTTGTCTTTCTCTTGATTTCTCCTTGATGATGCATAACGTACTTTGTAACTTTTATTTTATTAAATTTTTATTATTACAGTCAATATTTTAACTATTTTTATGAATTCTATTGTAAAAGATTTGTAAGTCCGTTTTGTTTAAACCTTAAAGGATCACATTACGATTCCATTGATTGCAATGGCAAACAATTTTTTTCTGAATGTGTGATCTTTGAGTTAAAACTTTTTTATTTTCTCAATTATCTAAAATATTATAATATAAAAATTTATGACAAAACATAGCCTAATGCCAGTGATATATTTTACAGTCTAACAGACCCTAAAATTTACACCTTAGTTTCGATGTATATTGAAACCCAACATTTTGCATCTGTAATTAAAAAGACGAAAGATTTTACAGTATAACACATTAGTCTTTAAAAAAATGTGAGATAATAAGCACTTTTTTGAAATTTTACTTATATACGTAACACTGAGAGTTAAAGGGAATTAAACGAATAAATAAATAAAATTAAAGTTACAGAATTCAAATCTCTGTTTCATCATCAAGGACTAATTGAGCAACATTGATTTTTTAATGGTCACTAATCTTAAAAATAAGAAGTAGTAAGATATTTTTCTTACAATTAAATTAACTAACCATATTACTACTAACCCAGACAAAAATTCGCGAGAGCAGAATTTTATTTACTCTCTTGCAATAATGCCTTCACTATACAGCACATTTTAAAGTGTAAGCTTGACGCGTGAAATGCATTAGCAGATACAATTAAAATCTTTTGTAATTCGATCTCGCAGGACGATGTGGTTAACGATCCGGTAGCTGCGGTGGCGACGGGACAATTAAAGCTGTCCCAGCAGGGTGAGAGTTTGGAACTAGCGGCGGTTCAGCCGTACACGGGCAGCACAACAAACGTGCATCCTTGGCTCTCGTCTATGGTGAATTACGCGCAGCCCATAAAATTTCAAGGTTTCGACGTCGCCGAGCGTAAGTTTCAATTGATTTGATTATGTCGAGCAGTTGCGTAATTATTGAATGCTCGCGTGCCATTGTGCTCGGCGTCACAATGCAGCTTTCAATTTATTCTTAGGAAGCCTGATTTTAACTGCCTTCGATAAATGCGAAATGCTTTTCCAATTTTCAACAGTCACATTAATAAAGTTTATTTGTAAATATCAAAGGTATTTTAGAACGCTTCAAAAGTGTAACAATACTTTACGCTCTTATATAATTTAAGAGCAATTAGTTTTATTGTTTTTAGCTTCATTGTATTATTTATTGTTAGGATTTTATACTGAGAACAATATAGATTTCTAGGAAAAGCAGGCTGTTGGAAACAAATGTTTTACAAGACTTCTAAAAGTTGTCTATACGTTTTTAATAATGAAAATTTTACGAGGTATTCATTATTATTATATGACTTATTGTATCGTTTTTTTTGTGTGTAAAAATATAAGATAATTAATTTATTGATGAAAGAAAATACGACGATGAATTCTAGTGTAAAAGATGTTTTCTCACTATTCTAAATGAATTCGTAAAAAATATTTCGCTGACTGACAATTATTTTGTTTAAATATTGCAGAGAAAAATATACATTACAATATGTCTTCCTTTTCGGAGGCAACTGGACTGAATCATTTAAAAACTTCTTCCATCGAATTTGTCAATTACAATAAACGCCAAATGAGTCGGATATATCCAAAAGGAACTCGTGCTGACTCATCCAACTATATGCCACAAGTAAAAATAAATTAATTGAATTCAAATTACTTTTACACAAAATGCATGAATAATAATTTGAATCATTTTCGTAGGTCTTTTGGAACGCTGGTTGCCAAATGGTTTCCTTAAATTTTCAAACCTCCGATTTGCCAATGCAATTAAATCAAGGAAAATTCGAGTACAATGGATCTTCTGGGTTCTTATTGAAACCCGATTTCATGAGACGAGCTGATCGAAGTTTCGATCCATTCGCTGAGAGCCCAGTGGACGGTGTAATCGCAATTCAATGCAGTGTTCAAGTAAGAACAATAATATCTTAGCTTAAGATTTGTCCTCGATCCTCAAAAATATTGAACAATTAGATAAACAATATCAAATATTGACATTCAATTGAGAAACAGAAGAGTGTCAAGAATAAAAAGAAATGTGTCTCTTAAAAAATAAAAAGATTAAATATTTTTTGAAGCAGACAGAACAAAATTGAAAAAGGAAGATTAAAATAAAAGATCTTCTGAATGAAATGTTTCCTAAATTAGACAGAACAAAAGGACTGACTGTGATTAGATTTTCTCGCAAATTATCCGTAATATCAATATTTGTCGATCAATACAAAATGAATTATTTGCGCAGGTCATAGCTGGTCAATTCTTATCAGACAAGAAGGTAGGGACGTACGTCGAAGTGGAAATGTACGGTCTGCCAACGGACACAATTCGAAAGGAGTTTCGCACACGGACGGTTCCGGCCAATGGTCTTAATCCAATCTATAACGAGGAGCCGTTTCTCTTTCGGAAGGTTGTGCTGCCCGATCTTGCAGCTTTACGCTTCGCTGTTTACGACGAGTCCAACGGCAGGCTGCTCGGTCAGAGGATAGTGCCCCTGGATGGCCTCCAATCGGGTTATCGACATATTTCCCTGAGGACGGAGGCTAATTTCCCTATGTCTTTACCCATGCTGTTCTGCAATATTGATATCAAAATTTATGTACCTGACGGCTTCGAAGGTAATTTTATGTATTACGCATTTACATCTGTCAGCTTGAGTGTTTATCCTTCTTGTAATAAATACGACGGATTCAATGAATAACTGATTTTTTCTCTTCGAATGTATTGTATAGCCTTTGAAAAACAACAATTTCGAGAGGATTATTTCAAAACCATTTTTATATTATACACAGACATCTATCCAATACTTGAAATTCTTTCCACTACTAGTCGTTTAAAACGTTTCTGGAACACTCTTCCAGTTTCGTTAATTAATTAATACGGACCAAATTAATCTATTTTCGTCTGTATTAATTAATTAACGAAACTGGAAGAGTGTTCCAGGAACGTTCTTCAAAAGCTGAAAATTATTCAAAATAAATGTTATCTGAGTCCACTTTTAGTTACAGTTTTGTATTTTATCTTATATTATTTTTTTTTTTTACTTTCTTAAAATTTATATTATTTTGTATTTTAAGAACTATTATATAAGCCCGTTTATTGGATTAAAATAAAATAAAATAAAATAAAATGAAATTTATTGCAGAGCTCATGGCGGCTCTATCGGCACCTCGGAAAACGGAAAAACCCCAGCCAGCGAAAATCCGGGGGCTTGGAATCGAGGAGAGCGAGGGCAAGAGCGGTACGGAATCAGCGCCGTCCCGATTCCTCGAGGCGGCCAAGCCTAGAGGTAAAATTGTAGATAAATCATTTTCAAGGATTCGGGAATGGATATATTGAAATATGCCTTGTTGTTTATGTCGGTAGAGGAACTTAATTTCGAGCCAATCACGATAGAGACACTGCGCCACGAGAAAGGTTACATAAAAATAACGAGGAAGCAGCAGAAGGAATTGGAGTCTCTCAAAAAAAGGCATCAGAAAGAAAAATTTACGGTGCAAAAACAGCAATGCGGCGCTATAGAGAAACTCATCAAGGGTAAAAAGTAAGGACACATTTCATTTAAACGCGCACCATTACAATCCACAGTATTATTCAATAGTTTTTAATTGTCTTTTTTTTTCGTGTCGTTTTACAACAATGAAACGTCAAAGCAATTTGTTTGCTCGCATCGGTCACGCTTGTATTGTACAAAACACTTTTTATCGCTGATTTAATTTTCTGCTGAACATAACCACGATGAAATATGTAAAACTAACAAAACAAACAAAAGGCCAAATCATACAACTGTCGAATCACTAATGCATCAAGTCTTCGACATTGCAGTCAAGCAGAGCTGTCCCGGGATCCAAACATCCGTCAGGCCGTCTCCGAGCAGACCCTGCAGTGGTCCCGACTGGCCGAACGTCATCGTCGCGAGGAACGCGATCTGATACAGGCTCATTTGGAGGAGCGCAAGGGCCAACTGAGGAAACTGTGCACCGGGGCGCAGGTGACGCAACAGAAGCAGCTGAACTCCAGGCACGAGAAGGAGATAAAGGAGATGAACGCCAGGCAGGCGAGGCTATCCGTCGAAAGTATGCGCGAGGTGATGAATGACAAGACCTTGAAGACCAGGGGCATCAAGGAGGGCCGCTTGAGAGAGAAGCAGCAGAATAACACCAAAAAGTTCATGGAGGAGAGGAAGGTAGCTCAAATGGTTCAGAACAGGGAGAAGGAAAAATTAAAGCTCATTCACGAGAAGCAAATGGAGGAGGTGCAAAAAGAGATGAATGGGGTATGTAAGGAATTCGCGACTAACACTGTTGTTATGTGTCGTCGACTCTAACGAAGAAAGGCACAAAAAAGGCCTACTTTAATTTGTCATATTTCGCGCACTAAAATCCGTCCAAAACCTAATAAATTCAGGGTATCATATGATACCGACTGCTATTTAGTGCTTTAAAATTGACAAATTAAAATAGGTCTTTTTTGAAAAGTGCTTATCTTCGTTAGAAGGCAATATCGTCGTAACTGCCTCTCTAAATCGGCGATCGTGCGGAAGACGGTCCTATCTCGTTTTAGCGCGAAGAAAGGTCCTATCTCGTTTCCCTGCACTTATTCGACTTTTTCCGCTTTCTTGTTCTTAAAGTCAGCCAAACTCTTTGCTCCATTTCGGTTTTCAATAGCAGATAGGTGATTTTCGAGTACACTGAATTCGCATTTAATAAAAACCGTGAAAACAATTCATTTCGAGATATAATCTTTTCAGCCTGAAACGAGATAGATCCTTTCTTCACCCGCAAATGAGATAGAACCTTTCTTCATCCGAAAACGAAATAGGACCTTCTTTCGCGCGATCATCGAAATATGAATAAGTGAAATTGACTTCGAATAAGCGAATATACACAATTATTACACGTGATAAGTAAGTCTTCCACTTATTCGATATGTCGAAGACTTATCACGTGGGATAAGTGTGTTTTCACTTATTCATATTTAGAACGCATTAAGATAATTCATCAGAAATATTCTGTATTTTGAATGTTGAAACTTTCGTTCCTTTTGACACGTGCACACTATTGTTAGGAAGTGAAATATGATCCTTCGGTCGATCATCAATATGCAATTAAGACCTACGTAGGTGTATATTCATGGAGGGGATCAGCACGAGCAAACTCGATCGATACTTTATTCCTTCCCAACTTTGACTGGTTTAATCCGCGCACACCTGCTAATATGATGTGCACCTCGCCTCACACACCAACCGACAAGTTTTTCGGGGAAAGTTCGCCTCCCGTACTCTAATTCTGAGGTTACCCAGGGGAATGGAGCGGCCGAAAACAAACTTGTTTGGCGGCCACTGAGCCGAGAAACCAAAGCCGTCGCTCCGTAAGTCTGCGGTTTATCAATCTCTACTTCCTCCGCGTGTGCTCAATTTCCACACGTGGCGCCGGCGATGGTCTCGGCTATTTTCAGATTAATCCGTTATCACGCCGCTCAACTTCCGCGTCTATCCGCACTTTGAATTTTTTTCATGATTTCCTTCGTCTATCCTTCGCACTGTTGCTTCAGTTCACTTATAAACATCCAGAACAACATAAGTGAACATGAGAGGAAATATTCCTTTATGTGGTGGTTCGAGGTACGAATTTCTGTGCACCAGTTCGAAACGAGCGCGCGGATAGGAATATTTTCGTTCGGCGAAACGGAAAGACTTATCAGGTCAGCTCGTACATTTTGTCGGTTATCGTGAGGTACTGTGTGAGAGCATAGGATGTTTAAAGTCGCTCGACCAGTGCGATACGTCAATCGCAGTATTTTTGGGTCATTCCGACGAAAAAAATCCCTCTCAAAACTCTTATATTATATTTTTTTTTCTCATTGAGACTGCATTGAAAATTAATTTTATAGCTACAATTTTTCATAGTTTTTTTCATGGCTTATTTCATCTTAAAATAGCAGTATTAAAAATAAATTAAGTTTTGTATAGTAATTATGGACCTAAACGATGAAAATGATATCATCAAGGTTGAAGAAGAGAAATCAAGGTGTATTTTAATCAATGAAAATTTATGGTTGCCACTTTGGTTACTTATTTTAGTACTTAATTAAAATAAGCTTTGATCAGATTTTTTTTTTCGTCCTTGACTGGTTACGGATTTGACCTTTACCAAAGTTATAGACTCGCCTCTTTAACATGAACATGACATTAATTAACATATTTATCATTTTTGCAGATAATGGATATGTATAAAAACGAAGAAATGGAGTATGAACTAGGACCAAAGAAAGAATTTTATGCGTAACGCAGCATTGCCTCTTGAAAGAATGGAATAACTAAGAATAACTTTGGAGTTAATCATCATGGGATCAAGTTCGTCGATACATTAAAAAAAAGGATGTGTACTTTAAGCGAGTCGCATCGAGTCTAAGAATTAAATACAAAAGTACATAGCGACAGTTACATTCGATCTATACGTACTATTTTTTATAAAACTTTGTTTCGACAATTTCATTGTAAAAAAAATTAAAAAAAAAAAAAAAAAAAAAAAAATAGTGAGATGCAACAGATAGAATGCGAAATAGCGTAAGTGAGTGAAGTAAAATTGGACGGCTCTAAAAAAGTAGTCATATTAATAATGTGATCTAGTCAACTGTTATTTTCTCAGATAAAGTCGTGCGTAAACTAGTATTTAGGATGTCGATATTGCAGTATAAAAGAAATATGCATAGAAATATGTACATATAAGCGTACCATCGTTTCAGTAACGATCATGGAATATTTTTCTCGATTTTTTATCGTACTGTCGATCACGTCGACTTATGAAGTTTCTTCTTGAAATGTTGCACGAGGATACGAGAAAAATTAAATGAACTTAGCCATGTACATTAGATTATTCAATCGTTTTTTAAGGAGTATATAATTGAACTATTTGAACTTTTGAGACTATGGATGATTCAATCTCGATTACTCTATAATTATATATGGGCATTTCTTCTGAAGTTAAAGTAAATTTTAAATGTCAAATGGAGTTTCAGTTTTTTATTTAAAAAAATGAAAACTCTTATCGCCACTTATTCTCAACAAAATGATTTCTTTTGAAATAATAGAATAACTTGGATGTATTTTTACTGTACCATATGACAATCACGTTTCGTTAGCTGCTCAATCAGTGTGAATCATAATTTTGAAACAAACTAATAACAATAATGTTGCTTTTACATGTTTTCAACTTTGTTTGAACTTTACCTTATTTCAAATAAATTTTATAAAATATTTTTAAAAAATGTTTTCAAAAAAAGTACGAATATACAAGTATCCGCCTATAATCGGTGTATAGGTAGTGACTTTAAATAGAAAAATGTTATCTCAGTAAATGCCAAATTAAAAAAAAATAATAATTTTAACGAAGTAGCGTTTATTCCGATTAAATTTATATTCATTTATTTCCACAAATTTAATGTAATCGACTTTAAAAAATCTAATCTCTATTACAATTCCTATACGAGTCCTATACTTATTTTTTTTGTATGAATTTTTTTATGAAGATTATTTATGTGTACAATAAACTACTAAGCTTTTTAATCAAAAGTCTTAATATTTTTTATCTAATATACCATATATAATTATAAAATATATAATTATTAAATTTAACCGTCAAAAAATATATTGAAAAACTGAAATCGTTACGTTACTGTAATTTACTACTAAATATTTTATAAATTTTGATTATAAGAATACATTATTACTGTTTTAAAATGTGTCAAAAATTTTATATGTATGTACTTTACGTAAAGTTAAGTAAAAAAATGGTTAGATTAAAAATTCGTTTTACAACATGAAAAATAGTTAAATTGTTAAGAGGTTACATGAATCAAAATAGTCGTAAGCGTAATCTATAAGAAGTCGTATCTTATCTTGTGATTCCACATACATCTTCTTTGTCTGCTAATTTATTTTTGCTTTTCATTATTAATTAGAAACCCTTATACATTTCGATAAGTTAAGCTACTTATAAATATAAATTATTTTTATTTCATTAAAAGAAAAACCATTATTGCAGAAAATATTTTTGTCTAGAAACTACTAAATTATAGTGTGCATATGAAAATTTATTCGAAAAAAGTTACTCGTTTGGAAAGTTTCTAAAAATCATCGTATATTTTCAGTCATTCTAACTTTAGCTATTATATTTGTAAAGAAAAAGAGTATTTTATGAACGAAAATTTCGAATAGAATTTTATGTAAATAATTTAGGGGATAATATACAGTGTTTCACTTCTAAAAAATAACAAATTTTGTTAATATCATCAATCTGTAAATGATGGTCAAATCAGTGTTACTGAGAAATTAAAGCGAGAGAAAATGATCTGAAATAAAAAAAATTAATTAAACAAAAAACACAATAAAGCCTTTAATGACCTTAATTACTTTGTTTCCTTTTTTTTAATAAAAGGCAGACATAGTTCTCGACAAACATTTTCTAGATGAGCAGATTATCTCAATACGAGGGTGGGTTGAAAAGTTTCCGGCCTGAACCTGAAGACGACATCTAAACTCAAAATAACCATAGCAGCATT
>JAWWEP010000001.1:9935343-9946178 GCA_035582995.1 Sycophila quercilanae
TTTAATAAAATCGCGGCAAAAAGTCTCGATGGAATCTCTTACAAAACGACCAACACGGCTAATCAAAGTCGATCGGTCATTACTTTCCCAATCTTCATTCCTATGCGCTCTAAAACACACGCATTATGCTCGATGCTCGTACGCTCCGCCCATCACCGTGCAAGCACGTGGAAAGGACTTTTCGAATTGCACCTGGGCTGCATTCAGTTTCTGTACGTCGGATTCGACTAACCAAATAGTGGGGGAGGTACCTCAATTTTAAAGCTAATTACATTTTCAATTATTTCCTTAATTAAAAATATAATCATTCATAGCTTTTAGGAAACAATTGTTGCAAAAATTTGCATTGTGAGTTGGATTGTGAAAGGCAATTCTTATTGCATGAAACTTGAACTTTGAGACGAACTGGCAAGATTATTACTATCTAAAAAAATTCGAAAAATTTGGCAGTTATAAGCTTTCTTTATGTGAATGAGCTTTTATAGTAGACTTTTACAGTATCTTTTACAGAGTTTTTACGGGTTTTTAAACAATTGCCTTAATTAAAAATATAATCATTCATGGCTTTTGCGAAACAATTATTTCAAAAATTTGCATTGTGAGAGAATTTGGAATATGAGACACAACTCGTATTGCATAAACTTGCAAAATTATTATTATCTAAAAAAGTTGGAAAATTTTACAGTTAAAAGCTTCTTTTATTAATGAGCTTTTACAGTAGACACTTACTATTTTTTATACAATTACACAATTATTATTATAAAGTTAGAAAACATTTTAGCTATAAAATTCTTATTAAACAGCCGTTTGTAAAAATCTCTTCCGATTGATAATGTATTCAAAGCTTTATAGCTAGCATACCAGTTATAGTATTATATTTATTTGTATACTATATTTTTGTAATAATCAACTGTGTACTTATCAACATGCGATATAATCGTAATTAAATATTCAATTTAAGTATTATTAATTATTTGGAAAAAGGTGTTGATCCAATTTACTTTTAATAAGCCCGGCCGTATAAGTCATGTTTTTGCGCGTGCACGTCAGTTCCTACACGTGCAATTTTGTACACGCGCTACCATTTGCGTATATACATTAAGCCCACGAGTTTTGTGCCGACGTATTATTCTCGCGTTAAAATCTCTAATGGTTAATTGCAGTCAACTTTTGAGATATCATCAAAACTCACTTGTGAAAATCTCAGCGGACGTTAGCCGTTCTACCTTGGCTGGACTCGCCCCAGTGAGTCGCTTGAGCATTTATGAAGTGGGCAATTATTTTTAATTAATGGCTAATTCGTTGTATATATTGCCGACCAGCCGTTAAATTCTACGTCTGGCTTGAGAGCGGTCAGTCAAAATTAGCAGCGGTAGTAGATTTTTATCGGGAGCTACGCTGTATAAATGAATTTTCAAGACGGCCGATGCTTCGACGAAAAGTTTTATCAGGCCTCGGGGTTTATTAAATCCGTCGTTTTCACCATAATTTTTCAGCTCGTTATGTTCTTAGATTAGATAATTACTTTTATTTAAAACTTTAATACGCGCCACTATAAGGCAAAAGCTGATTTATTTTGCGTAAATTGAACTTTCAATTAATTTTACTTTCATTAACGGGAGATTCTATAAATACATGCATTATGCATTTGAAAATTGTTAACAATTGATTCTCGTTTGTAGGGCAGCAACAGAGAAATACTTTCAATTAAATTACATTGTTATACCATTGCATTCTAATTACACTTTCATGCTTTAGCCGGTACTGTTAGGTCCAGTTAAATTAATTGTCTTATCTAAATCATTTTACACGCTATTGTTCAGTTCTACGGTATGGGCTTATTATTATTGAATTTTTCACCACAATTATGTTATTTAGTCTTTAGTGAAATTTAATACCGCGCAATTGAGCGCTAAACTCATGATTAGTTAATTTGTTTTATATGATAAAATGTACGGCATATAATAAAAAAGTATATTAATTTTCGGTAAGGAAATTTATTTGTTTATTTAATAAAAAGTAAATTTTATATTGAATTTAATTTGCAAAATGTCATTTCCTTATTTTAGAAGACATTTCTAATGGTTAATCCAATAAACCTTTTTCTGTTGACGAACAATGATAATTTAATTAATTTAAAATTACAATAACTTAAATTGGGTTATAAAAAATAAAAAATATGTAGCAAACTCATAGAACAAATTAGAAAAGAGTTAAATATATAGTTTACCCTAATAAGAGCGGGACTTTCTCCCAGTAAAAGAAAAACCTTTCTTGATTTATAATTAATTTTATCACCTACTTTCACATATTTTTTAATACATTTAAAAATTAAAAAGAACATATTAATAAATAAATATAGTTTAGAGACCATCAAAGCGGTTTAAAATTTGTTTGAAGTACAGTTGATACTGATCTTCAACAACATTTAAATTATGAAAAATTAGCTTAATAACAACTGATTCGGTGAATTTTTTTTAACGTATTACTTTATTATCGCACAGTTTGAAATTTACATAACTTATTTTATGATGTTAAACAAATACAAATTGATAGCTTTATTATTAATAAGGTACCTTTGCGAAGTATGAAAACTCGATAAAATTTAAAAAATCACCCGTATTGTAATCACTTTTTATTATAAACACTGTAAAATGTTAAATAGTCCTGTCATTATTACAATATAATTAAAAATTAATTACTTTACAAGCATATTACGACTAAAGTAACAAAATGTACTTCTCCTTGGTAATAACCAACATTGAAGTTTCAGGTACTTATTATTTAGGAAATTTATGTACAATGCTAAAACAGTCAGTTGAATGGAATCGTTCTGACTAATTATAACTTACAATTGAATTACATATTACGTAGTGAAAATAAAAGAAAAATTTTGAGGTAACAATTATATTATTTGTAAAAACATCTATTATGCTTATCTTTTGATTAAAATAGACTTTTCACTTAGGAATTTCATACGAAGTTTATTATTAAAATTAAAATTGAAAGGATATTAATAAATAGAGCAAAAAGTATTTGAATTTTACTTTTATATATCAAAAGGAATACTTTATATACCCTAAAAATCGATATCTAAAATAATGAAAGAGTAAACTAAATCTTTATTCCAATTTTTTCGAAGAAATTTTATAGACATATTTCAGTGGCAAATGACCTTCGTTATAAAATGTCTTTCTATTTTAATGTAAAAGTGAATTCAAATACTTTTTCTATCTAACTACTGTTATCTACTTTGTGTGATGAATGTCTGGGATCTTCAATGATTTGTACATTTTTTACTTTTTTAGGTCTTCTCGTGTAGGATTCCGTATAAGGTTTTTGATAGTTCTTGGAGTAACCGTTGTAATTTGCTCCAAATTCTTGGCCAGTGGCACTGGCTTGTTGCTGCGAGACTGGGGATTGCTGTGATGCATAATTACGTGGCGTTTGAGTTTCCTTATTAAAATCTGGATCTTGATGGCCGCGTTGACGCAAAGACGCTAAACTTTCAGTCAAGTGTTTTAAGTCCTCCACTGGATTTGACTGAGAAGCTGCAGTTGCTAAACCATCAGCCGAAGAGCCTCCAAAGTCATATGGCGTGTTTTGAGTTGCCTTAGATACACTGTTAGCATATTGCGTTAGATACTGTCGCAGTAAAGCTTTGAGGTTAATATTTGACTCTACTTTAGGCTGAATAGGAGGAGCACCATCTACTCGGAGAATAATAACTGGAATCAAAGAATTACCAGCTTGAACAAACGTTGGATGAGCATTCAGGATAGATGAAGGATTCTTTATATATTGCGAAATTGATGGATTATAATTCAGAAGATTCGTGTAATCGGTTCCGGTGGTTGCAGATTGATACTCAGTTTTCGCAGCTTCGTACCCAGCTTGTGCAGTTTCATACTCAGTTATCGCTGGAGATCTCGAAGAAGCAAAGACTTTCATAAGATATTTCTGAACTTCTGGTGAGTATTTTGACAAAATTTGCTTGTTGATTTCACCATTCGGTAGGAAGAAGGCGTCTCGTTCTCTGTAAGAATATTCAGGATTTGCATTATTGATCATGTAATGTGGAATAGGTTGATGATTGTAGCTGCTGTATTGTTTTTGTAGATTAGTTTGCGGTCTGTAATTGTGCTTCATATTCTGTCGGTAAGCGTAGTAATTTTGTTGTGTTGATAGATTCTCGGTTTCATATTTGACCGTAGGCGGTGTCACTATTTGAGGTGAAGGAACAAACTTGGACTGATCTTTCGGTTGATTATTATTAGTATGATCCTGATCATTAGGAAACTGAACAGGCCTTTGTGAGTAAATATTACTTTGTGGATTGGCATTGTAAGTGTTTGGATTAAATCCTTGTGAACTTTGATATTGCTGAGTTTGGACTGGGCGAGGTTGATAAACGGTTGAGTGACTTGTGGCAGGATTAATTTTTGGTTGCTCTGAGTATTCACTATAAGAGTTTGAGTAGGATGCTGGTGGAGCTTCAGATATCCTTCCATCAGGATATTTCCAGACGATTTTGTGCTCATACTTTATCCCATTTTCGATTGTGTATTTTGGATAATTCGATAGCGATGAATCTTGATTGGACGTATCACTTAGAGGTGTATTAACTTTTAAATTGTGCGATACTTTTCTATCGTCAGAATATATTTCAGACGTATATTTATTGAAATAAATCGAAGGCATCGGTCTAGCATAATTTTTAACATTCACTGAATTGCCGTGGTTAGAACTTGCAACCGACTGACTATCGGGTCTACGAGACGTATAAGTTTCCAATAACTTATTATACACATTCGATCCAGGTGTGGCAAACGTCGAATAAGAGCTGTGGTAAGGCTTTGAAGGTTGATTACGATTTTGACCGAAATCTGAAGATTGAGTTTTATAAAGTTTCGTTCGTTGCCCAAATACTGGGTACGGTGGATATATTGGAGTAGGTTCACGGGGGTTTTGCAGTGGTAACGCATCTGGCAACGCGTCTCCTCCTGGTGATGTTTTGCCAGTTTCTTTATCATCAGTCTTTACCAGCTCAGTGACGGTTTGAGGAGGAATAGGAGTCACAGATTCTTCTATACTAACAGTAGCTCCAGTTTTATCCCCAGGAAAATAGTAATTATGATTGCCCGCAAAGAGGTTGTTCTGATTGTAACCATAACCTAGATTACTATCAACGGTTCTTTTTGACTTTTCGTCACCTTGTTCCGATACGTTTGTTGAATTACTGTTCGTTCCGTTGACAAAATCTAATAAAATTATTGGTGGGAGAAAGGAAAGTTGCTCGTTTTTCAATTCCTCGGCATCGTACACATCGTCTAAATCTATTTCATCTTCTAGTTGCTTTCTGTGACGATGAATATCACTGTCGCTATCCGATATCGATTCATCTTCATCTTTAGGCGGGGGTTCTATTTTCGGATCTGCCAGTGCACATGTTCCTAACAGCAATAATAAGCAGGCAACCTAAAAAAAATATAGATTCATTAATTTCCAGTAACTATAACTGAATATACACATATATTAAAAATTGTGCAGTCAACAATATTCTATATATATTGTATTAATTAATATTTATAATATTTCCTTGTATATTAGGTAAAATAAATTTTACAAAATTATTTTGTACTATTTAAACATTTCGAAATAAATATTGAAAAATAATAATTCTTTTATTATTCAAAGCATTTCTTATTCATAATTTGACACTTCCTCTATCAAACGAGTAGAATCTACGTTCTGCGAAAGATTGTAATTTCCTGAAATAACAAGAGCTATTACAAAGCGGCAATCAAAACTCGATTGCGCTGTCTATAATAGGATTCTTACTTTCACTCTACTTCAGAGATCGACGTGCGTTCCCTTTTTATCCAATACCTTATCGCAGCCGTTACGGTAGATTTGCGGGTTTAGCATTTTTTATTGATTTCACGCATCTGATCCGGATTTTTATGGCGTTTTTTATAAAAGCTTAATTACTTAACTTCCGCTGTCTATTTATATAATAAGTGAATTACAAAGGCATCTACTCCGAGGATTTTTTTATAAAAATAGCTTGCAATTAATGATGGCAAATTGGTAATAAAATAAATATCCAGGAAGAAGATTCGTGGATATTACTCAGTAAATTAAGGAGATGAGAGATCTTCATCATGCAAACTTCTTAGATATTTTACTTTTAATGAAAATAGTTGATGATGCACGAAGTTAATTTTAAGAAAACAAATGTACCTTTATTGGATATTATAGACTAATATAAGTAGAATAAAGGCAAGTATCTGTTCAACAAAATGTCCAGGATACTGGAGAAGGCTTTCGCTTGTCCCTACTTCTAAAGAAAAATGAAAGAAAGAAATGGTAGAGGGAGTTTTAGTTAGCGGAGATGGAAAGCCAGTGCGGCAAGAAATACAACAATCTCACTCAACTTCTTGCGGAATCTGTTTAGTCATGTCAAGTTCCAGAAAACCTTTATTTTTTCCAAGAAAAAATAGTACTAGCAGTCATATTAAATTTATAAATTATTTATTTTTGTTTATCTAAGTTTGATCTTTAGTCAATTACTTAATTAAAGTATTTATAAAAGTAGTTATCTACGATCAATTTTGAATTATTATAACGAATGAAAGAGCAAATCAGGATTAATGAATGAATTTTAGAATAAACTTTACATTTGACGAAAATGTTATCTTATAATTACATAAAAACGCTTTGCACTATAAAGCATAATAATCGTTACCCGTTCAATAAAAATTCGAATCAATTAATTTTATCTTGCACTACATTCTAAAAATCTTTCCTACAGATATTTCCAGAAAATTGCAGACTGAAAGTATTTATAATCTTCAATGAATCAGCATCTCACGCCAAAAGTAAAATTGCAAATCGTGGAAGTCAATTGTTTTCTGTACATCAAAAATTATCATTTGATCAAACAAAATTTATAACTTTTATGATTTTGCAGCTAAAACTCCTAAGCTTACCTAACAGTCCCATCAATTAGCAAAAAAATAGGAAGTTACAGAAGAAAAGTCACAAAACAACTTGCCAATAGCCATCGTATTCAGTGATATGTACCTGCATCGACGCAACATTTGGGACAGAACTTTCACTTGAATTCACGAGCTATGTAACAACTGGCTTCGGATGCGTTATACTCGAGAGAAAAGTTTTTTTTTTCTTACCTCAAGAGTAATCATTAATGGAAATATACGCTGCTAATGTAATTTGTAAAATTTGTTTGCAGTGCAGAAGATACTAATTATTTTATTTTAAAATATTTAAAAAAAATCCCCCCGAATGTTTCCCTTATATGCAAATATCGTTTATAGTACATATTAATAGTATACAATTTAACGCAAATCTTTAATTTTTTTTATTTGTCCTTTGAATTTTCACTTTCTATCGTACATTAGGATGCAATAGATATTCACGATAGTATATATTCAACTTCCACGCGTGTTCGCTTTCACTTTAAAAGTATTATCTCGAGATAGAGTTTCCCGGATAATTTACAGCCGAAATAAAACGAATAAACGCATCAAATTTAAATATTTTGACACTTTCCAGATGTTCGTCAAAAACCTAAAGTGTTTAATTGAAACTCACGTATCGGAAAATTAAATCGACGCACGTCCTCTCCGAACGTAATTATCCCTCACGGTCGGTGTAAAGCGCGTGCGCGTATCTGTGTCGCTCCTGGCCGGCATAAATCTTTATCTTTTCCCATTCCGCGTGTTATACGTACACAGGCGCACGTGCACTTGGACGTACGTGCAAGAAACCGCGGCAAAATCTTGAACTTTCTCCACGCGTATAGTAATGGGTCGACGATTCCAGGAAGTAATCACGCGAGGGTATCAAAAAACAATATTCGCTTTTGGCAGTGTTAATGTATCATTAAATGCTGATTGCCAGTCAATTTTCTTTAGGAAATAAATTTAATTTTACAATGTCTATTCGTCACTTTAGTGGAATTGAGTTATTAAATCGACAGATTGTTACGAATCATTTGGATGCTCTGCGTACTTCCAGTACTTCTTACGCACAGAAAATAAAAATATTAGAAACTTCAATTGAATGGCGGGAAATTCTAATTGCTTATCGACAATTAAATTAAGATTGTAATAGAAAACTTTTATAAGAAGTGCCCTTTTTTCTTAGTAATCTTGAATTGAAGATAATGGTCTTCTTTTTTTTTTAAAGTAATTATTGCAATTAAATGCAGTCGATATATACACAATGTTTTAAATAGAATAGAATATACAGTCTTTTTTTTTAAGTAATTATTACAATTAAATGCAGTCGATATATACACAATGTTTTAAATAGAATATAATATGCAGTAAATATAAATTAGACAATCTAATGTTTGTACAAATATAAAAACGTTTTTGAAATAAGCCAAATAATAGAAGTTATAAAAAGCGTAGACATTTTAAAGTTGTAATAAAATATTGTACTAGTATTTTAGACAACTAAATCATAGACATAGACATAGTAAGTCATAAAATATATTAAAAATCATAAAAAGATATAAGCAAAACCAACTATTCTCGATAAGTTTAATATAAAACAATTCAATGATCAAATAAAGTTCACGTGAATAAACTGTGAATTATTTATAATGCACTATATATAGGACATTACTGTCGCCTTTAAGCATAAATCGTGGTCAACAAAAGAAGCGAGGCGTTCAACCGATTATTTAACTTATTGATGATAAAATAAGATATCAGCAATAGGCCAGCTACTTTTGAGGGAAAAATTAAATAGTCCGACCCTGATTATTTAACCGATTTGGTTTGCTCGGGCAAACCGCGACTAATATCTGCGCCGATTACATTTTTTGTATATCGACCTAAAAAGAAGTACAACGCACCGGACACATCGAGAGTCCGGCGCGTGAACAAGTGCGCTGGACTCGAGCGCGCGTTCGATTTGGACCGCAATCTTCCCGTATACATAATTTAGCGAGCTTACCGAGCGTGAAAGGTGCTGCAGGCGCGAAGATGCGTCGCGTGCAGCCGACCGACGGCGGAAGCTCTATTTTTTCGTGAATCTTCGCGGCCAAGACCATGCCCGGCTTATTTCGAGATTCTCGAAAAGGATACGCTGAAATATGGGACTTGGTAGGAATTTTGGATTCTCTGTTTGTGGGTCAGCCGCGCCGTGCACCGAGTGTAACGGTATACCGACTCGGCGTTTAATTGGTACCGAGGATCAACGAAAAAAGTTTCAAATTAATTGGAAGAAAGTTATTGGTGCTACTTGGATTTTTTTTTTTTATTTAGCGCGAGACTTTTTTTTAAAGGAAGTTTGCATTGTCAAATGGAATTGGGAATAGAGCTTGAGAAAATTTGGTGAAATCAGGAAGAAGAAAAAATACTGAGCGTACAGAGTTTGCATATTGCTTTGCGAAACTTTCGAGGGAAATGTCTGAATTCAATATTTTTCGTGTCAACTGCAGACGTTACAACTGGTTCTAAAACAAATTAGTTATGGTGAAAGTATATTTTCACCAGGCAGTATCTTTTAAATAATATTTTGCGAACAATTCAAAGCAAATATTGTTTAAGTTAAGAATGAGGAAGGCATACAAATTTATTTTACTTAATATTTGGCTGTTGGTTTTTTAGTTAAAGTGCAAATTCTAAATCAATTACACTGATAAAATGGAAGAGTAAAGAAACACTTGGTATAGGATTCGCGTGTAACGTCTGCCACTCTTAATTCTGATTGGTTTACTTTTCAATCGATTTCAGCGACTTTTCACCCACTACACTTTTTTTTACCTTTAAAGAGCAAATTGATTAAATTTTATTGCAGTGGTTTCACGCAGATGATTTTACAGAATAAAAAATAATAAAGTAAACGCCAATACTTTTAATAAGGTGAAAGTTACGAATTTACGCAATAGGATATACCATTTTGAGATGTTTTACGTTTACGGATGTTTATTTTTATTGTCGTTATAAAAATATTATATAAACCTCTGCTTACACTTAAAACCCTTTTAAAAATATGCAAATAACAAGTTTAAGATAAGGATGCTCATCCCACATTACGGTTACGAAAAAAGTGTTTGTAATTTGAAGTTTGAAAATTATAAAAAATACTCTCAAACACCTATAAAATGGTAGAGTTCTAATTGATCCTACGCACGTTGCAACACAGAGACATAATAAAAGTGTTGTTTTTTTCCAAAACCTCTTGACTCATTTCACATTCATGTAATACCAATCAACGCCTGTCAAGAGATTCAGATTAAGATAATCAGAAGCGAAATAAAGTAGAAGTTCGTGCAGACCTAATAAACAACTATTAATGTTGCGAAAATAATGATGTGCATTTTTTTTAATATTTAGGACATAGTAAGCAATTTAAAAAATTATCCCTTCGACACTGCTAATTTAACAAATTTTGAATTTCTCTTTCAATTATTCCTTCAGCTTTTCCGAAAATGATTCACAAACCCACCAAGCAAAATGAAGCAAATACTACCCTATTTTTGTTAGTATGAAGATGGTATCAAAAATTTTAGGACAATGAATTAATGTGACTGAAAAAAAAACAAGTTTTTAAAATGTTTAATCTCTTTTTTAGACATTTCTTTAGGGGTAGAGTACAGTGAAAAAAAATCTTTATTTTACAATCAATATTGAAAGAAATTGAAATATGTTCTTCTAATAAAAAGATAAAGAAAATACATTTTTTCATATTTTTTAAATCAAATTTGACAGGGTTTTACTTTAAAAAGTAGTAAAAAAACAGGCTTATGGAAAATGTCCCCTGCGGGGAACCTTTCATCGAAGGACTACAAACCT
>JAWWEP010000001.1:9957575-9970771 GCA_035582995.1 Sycophila quercilanae
TTGTAGTAAGTTCAGTGTTATTTAATCATCAAGATTAAACTGTTAAATATCAGATATCAACTTATCGGTAGTTTAAACATGTGTGAGGTAGTAGTTGAAAACGATAATACAGTGTTCTCTAATTGAGTATATCAGCAAAATTCATTCGCGTGCTTAACTTTTTGATGTACCCGTACTTTGATAAACTTCAAACAAATATCTATTACTATATTGATACTTGGTAAAAGAAGGTTGTGTACGTGTGATCTAATTTTTGAGGCTCGAAAAAGAAATTTTTAAGAAAGTAAAAGCTCGGAATAATCAGAAAATTTATTCACCTAATTACCATCATCGTAATAATTTCATTAATCTATTTAAGGAAAAGTAAACTTCTTGGATAATTCATGTTGAAATATATAATTAATAATTGAAATTGAAATAACCTTCCATCAAAAAGTTTTAAATGTTGGCACCATTTAACCGGTTTTATTCACTAAACAATAAAATTGCCTCATAACATCCTGTCATCGTTTTTTTATATATTTAACAGAGGATGTCGAATAAAATGGAGCGTGGTACGAGCATTCGAAAATAAAAAGGCAGAGAGTACGTTCATTAAATTTAGAACACCTATTTTCTATGCAACCGTTAGCTAAAAGCCATTTTTGCTCAATAAACAATTTATATTTTTCGCGACCAAAACTGCTCTCATTTTTCGAAAGATAAAAGAAGTAATTGATGCAATTTTCTCGTTAAAAATAAACGTACACCCCTGGAATTTAAAATTGAAACAAGCCATTTGTGGTTTTAAGTAATAAGAACTGATCTGCCGCCAAGTATAGAAAATAATATGCAGTAAGTCAGCGAGCTAATAAAATGAGTTCATTTCGAAAAATATTATGCCCCAACAATTTATGCAGGATAATAAATATCGAAGAAAATCAGTGCGTGCTTCGACAGCTGACGTTTCCGTAATTGAATGAAGAACTTCGTTAAATCATCAACTGCATCATTTTTCCCCTGGCCTTTCTACGTTAAACCGATAATTGTAAATTGCAGTGATTAAAATCATTAACAAAGAAAAATTTGAAACAAAAAAAACGAAAGCAAAGCGCACGGATGGTGCTTCATTCGATGGTACTCGTAAAGCTGTTTCTCCGCTGGAAAAAAGCAACAACAAAAAAAGTCCAAAGAAATTTTGCCTGTAAGCTCGCAGAGAGCAAAGCCTTTTTGCAAGAGCAAAAAGCAATCACTCTCACGCCCTTTTTTCAGCTATTAATAGAACAGGTTCGCACTAAGAGTAAGAGCCGATGTATTTTCCCTCGTTGCCCATGACCATTAATACACGGGCGATGCACGAGGATACATACACAACTCTCCGGACTTACACACATATGCATATGTGAAAGTATGAACCTGATACGGGTATAGACAAACGAGTCTAATACTGGAAACATGCAGGCATCTGAAACCAATCAGTATAGTGCAAGCTCAGTGAAACAAAATTTCTCGAAGTCGTCATAAATGTCAGATGGCCAGGTAGACAGTGGTCAATTTCTTTTAAAATATTGTATTTTCCTTTCATTTTCAAGAAATTTTGGAATCCACAGATTTTTTAGTGATTCTCTTTAATTTATTTATTTACTTATCTATATAAATATTTCTACGGACTATATAGTTCAAGTACAAAGTTGAAAAAACTTAAAGTTAGTCTTAAACTAAATAATATAATCTTAAAACTACAATCTTAAAACATACACGTAAACTACATGTAAACCATCGTAAAGAATTTTTGAACGGCTAAATATTATTTTAAAATATTATTTCAAATTAGACAGTGTCAAAATTAAGAATTTAAAATATAATTCATCGTTCTCCACGCCATGCTTCTAAGGATATAAACAAAGTGCTTTTTGTAAAAATGATGTATGTTGCAGAAAAGAGCTATTCACCGCAAAAATTTTCAGAAATTTATCAAAATTTAAAAACAAAAAAAAAATATGGAAGCAGCACGAGCTAAGCTCTCGTGGCGAGTGGGTCGATTTATCTATTTTTGCCGGCTGAATCGCGTGCAAGTCCGATGAAAATCGCTCTCTCTCTCCCGCAAAGTCGCCGCGGGTGCAACGTATAATTCATATCTGAAGCACATACGCGTATATGTTCGTGCGTGAACCTGCCGAGGCTCTAGGCGAACGCCGTTCCGTCGTGAAAATTGGGTCAGATGCGTGAGCACGCACTCCTTCTTTTGCAACAAAGTTTACAGTAAAATTGATGGAAAATTCAGTTTAACGAGCGCCGTCTTTGAAAATGCTCTCGAAAACGTTTTTATTGATAAATAAACAAAAACAAAATTCTTAGACTGACAGATACAGAAGTAAGGAGAAAATTTAATTTTAAATCCACATCTGTGCAGTTTCAAGAGATCCTTGTGGATACATAAAATACGAAAAAAATCATAGTTTCTAATATCCGCCAATTTATAGAACCAATTAATTATATATTTTTTAAATCTATGTATTGAAACTATCATCACGGATCGTAGAAGGTAATTGAAGAAAAATACTTGACTATTTGATACATCTGATTTAATTGATATTTGCTTACTTTGACATTTATAATTATTCAGTGTCAGCTACAATTAAGTATTATAAAATTATAAATATATGTTAGGTTGTACTTCTAATTCCCACGATGAAAAGATAGAGAAGTAAAACCTTTCTTCAGTCTACTACTATTATTTTTGTGAAAACGGGAAGGCATTGACCTTACGTATCCAGTTATAAGTCTGGTAAAAGAGATCGCAGACAAGGGTAGTAAACATAATGAAAGGGCAAGTCGTCCGGAATAACCAGTTTATATTTTCTACCGCAATTAGACGTACTTGCGCTTGTGTACGTTCATGACTGGAATAATTAGAAAATCCAAGATATTTTTTTATCACTTTCCGCTTTCTTCAATTACAATGCGTATTCTTTCGTATAAGACAATCATTGTTTTTCTCGTTGTAGGTTATTTAAATTATAAAAAAATGGTTGCTTTTTATTTTAAAGAAAACATTTTGGAAGTACTTTTTTTTAAATTAAAATTAAACAGTAATGGATAAGGTTTAAGGAATTAGTCAGATAAAGAAAATCATTTTTAATCAACATCGTTTTATTATAAAAAATTTGTAATCTAGAGAAAAAACAGATCACTTATCACTGGCATAAAAATGTTTTATAAAAATTCAATTCTTTACTATAAATAAATATACAAACATTTAAACATTCTTATACATAAAAAATGACGCGCTATAGATTTCAGTCTTCACAGTGTTCAAAATAGAGAATTAAAAGTTAAAGCTTAATTATCGTATGCACCTTCGTTCAAGGCCTTACATGCAATAACGAAATACATCTTCGAGTAATGTGCAAACGCACTGGACATACATTTATAACTACGTAATAACAATAAACTTTACAACATGCATAACAATCGACTAAAATCGATCGGTGCTGGAACACAGGGTGACTCAGTATTTTTTCTAATTTTTTCCCATAGGTACAGAATAAGAAATCGTGTCGTAACTTGAACTACTGGGACTGTCGTCATTTTCTATATAAGGGGACGACGTCGATCTATCCCCGTGATATCTGAGATACCGTGGAGAAGGATTAGAGTAAGAGCTACTCGAATCGGGTCCACTTTCGTATGAACTTGAAGCTGCACTTGGTGGCGTATAACTTTCTACTGAATTTGACAAACTTGATGAGACAGAGTTTGATGGATTTTTGTACGACGAATAAGAGTCGGACGATGGACTGCTGCTGCCGGATCCATAGTTCATGGCTGGATCGGAAAAGCTCACGGAAGACATTTTTATACTGCTATCGATATTTTTTATGGAGTCGTACGACGGACTTATGCCCGATGATCCATAACTACTTCCTGGACGAGAATAACTGGAAACACTTGAAGAAGCATAGCCTCCACTAGAATTGGGACTGTCAGAACTTTGTGAATTGTAATTTAAATTAGAAACATACTGAGAGCTAGTTGGCACGCCATAATTCGTAGATGGGATGGAATAAGGGGCTGCTGGAGTACCGTAGCTGGTTATGGGCTGACGTGAAGATCCTGACGAATCCGAAGGTGCCAAGTAACTGGAGCTGCCAGAATTAGAATAACTTGGAGCTGCTGCATAATTTCCGCTTATCGGACTCGAACTCGATGAACTTCCATAATTTGCAAAACTACTTAGTTTTAAAGGTGTTCCAGAATACGTACTTGTGTCTGAAGAACTTGGGTTGTATTTTGCATAATTTACTGCAAATGAATTCGAAGGAGATGCAGAGTAAGTAGAGGGTGCGGCAGATAATTGATAACTAGGAGATGATGAACCGCTGGAAGTAGATGGAACTGAGATTGTGTACTCTGATGTAGATGGTGAACTACTTAATGTTTGACCACCAAGACTATATGTCGATGATGAGCCACTTTGAAGTGGATTTGCTGCAGTTATAAGGTAACTTCCAGAAACTGTATGAGACGAAGTGTCTCGGGACACTGGTGAAGATGACAACGATGATGGAATGGCATAACTAACTCCGTTATTGGCCAAGCTTCTCAAAGTTGCTGGAGCTAAGCCATGCCTTTGAAGACTGGATCCCAACTGGTACCCACCAGATGAAGATGATCCCAACTGGTACCCACCAGATGATGATCCTAACTGGTACCCACCAGATGATGGTGATCCCAATTGGTACCCACCAGATGATGATGATCCTAACTGGTACCCACCAGATGATGGTGATCCCAATTGGTATCCACCAGATGATGATGATCCCAAAATTAATGGTGTTGCTATCCTAGACGAGCCTACTGGGTGAGCAGTTGCATAGACCGGTGTATACTGTTGTCTAGGCTGTTCTATATTTTGTGATGTAAATGTTACAGGACCAGTCTTTTCAGAATTAAATAATCCAATTGAAGGAGAGGCATACGAAGCTTGAACGTTTCCTTGTCCTCCAAGTAAACTAGCCAAATTTAGAGTAGGAGCCGAAGCAGCATAGTCTGCGTTTTGATAACCAAGACTTAATCCACCATAGTTTAAACCATTCAAACCAGGGGATCCTACAAGTGAATAAGGAGATGACGATTGCATCCCAAATGAACCGCTTAATAAACTGCCGCTTCCGTAACCTCCGTAAGAGCCAAAGTTTGGTAAACCAGAGGAAAAAGGTCCAGTCACGTGGCCTGCTGGCTGGAAACTGCCGATAGATGGAGCTCCAAAGGAAAGATTTAGTGGGTAATCTCCAATACCACGCTTGCTTTTTGTATCCTTGTATTTCCGTTGAGGTACATTCTGTCGATTGTGAGTCTGCTGTTCCTTACAGAACACAGATGACAGAGTCACCACAAGTCCAAGAAGAATCTGAAAAAATGAAAAACTTAACAACAGTATTCATAGAAAATTATTCAATAATTAACAAAAATAAATCTTTTAAATTTAATAATGTGCGAACTTTCGTTTAAAAAAAATCGATAAATAATTGCTTGAGCAATTTAAAAACAAAATAACTCATTAAGTAAGATAAGCAGATAATGCGTTAGGTGCGTATGTACTTTAAAATATTTGAAGCAATGATTTTAAAATAAAAAACTTACAAGAGTTTTCATTTTTCATTAACGGCAGCTTATGTGTATTTGACGATTCTATCTCTCCTGCAAGTAGCTACTGAATGAGATAAGCTGGCGTGGTCTCTCTGGTGCCATTGCTGACCAGAAGAGACCTTTTATATTGCAATCCCCTCTCACAGTGCAGCTAACACTTGCACTCACCTTGATCTTGCTCCGCGGAGAAACGAAAGGTCTAGGTGAAGGTAAGCCAGTCTATACGTACCTCGGCGAATGCATGCGCTCCACTTGAACTACGCTACCCGCTTATTTGCTATTTGAGTAAAGTAAATAATAAATCTATTGCAGCATTAATATGCTAACTGAATATAATGGAAAGTCGATGAAAGAAATGATAGGAGTTTTTTGTCACAAATAATTTTAGTAGTAAGTTTTATTGTTGGTTATTCCGCTACATTGATTTTACAACTTTGTTTCATAACTCGGTTTGTTGCATGCATTTAATTTAAAAAAAAAACTAGAAAATGAAGAGAAAAGTCTTTTTATTAAAATTGAAATTTATTTCAATTTTTATTTAATAATGCGTGATTTTATTACCCTTTTATTAAATAAATTTAACAAATATATATCACAGTGTATTAGTAGTATATTAAAAAAATAAACGCAAAAGATATAAACAATCCTAAATTTTTTTATGTAGATAGATTAATGATCACATAAAATTCGATATTTTATATAGAAATGATTGGTTTCAATAATAGTAAAATATTATAATTGAAAGAATTAATCGTTTCTTGTTTAACATTTTACCAAATCAAGCTATCGTCTAAAAAGAAACTAATTCAAATGTAAATAAAGCAACTCATTCCTAAATACAACAAACAAGATAGGGCAACTTCTACAGCAGACAAAATAAGATTTCACGATCAAGGCTTATATGGCTTGGATGAATAAACGAGTAGTTGACTATCCAGTATAACCGCATGTCTAGTAAAAGTTCATCAGATCCGACGTGTAAAAATCGAAAACACATTGCTCACCTCGTTGCTCCCACAACAGAGTGAAAATACGAAATACATTATAAAAAACTTTTGAACAATTTAATAAATAGTAAATATTTTTATTCATTTAGCACTGCATAAAGCTTCGATTATGTAATTACAACATTGCATAAAAATATCTTTACATAGTTAGGTAATTCACATAATTTTATAACATTATTATTTGAAATGATCTATTTAAACCTTTTCACAAAAATGATTAATCAGCCGGAAATTAAAATTTAATTAGCATTTCAAATACTTTCTTGACACATCTATTCTTAGCAATGATTAGACATTAAATAGTTGTATGATTATTTTATTCTATTGTTAACTTTTGTGTCTTTCTTTTAAATCTGTATAGTAACTCAGCCTCAGAAATCTACTATTTCTAAAGACTACTCCTTCTATTGATGTCTTTTTTTTCGAGAAAGTTTAAGAAAACCTTGGAGTATGCTATTAATAACTGTTTAAATGAAAAGAAATTGTAAGAGTCCATTAAAGGATTGCCTCTGTGACGAAAAAAAATGAGCGTTTCTACAGTAAGTATATGTACACGCAAGGTGCAATTTGACACATTCTTTCACCGGATTTGCGCCGCCACATTACGTATGCCTCGCGATTGCTTGGATAAAAGTCGGCACTTGACAATCGTGGGTAGAATCGACAAATGCCTATCGAGGTCAGGATCGAGAGCTCTCTTTGATTTAAGGTCAATATATTCCTACACTTATTGTCCTTGAATGCTCTTCTGCGCGAGTGAGAGTTTTCTCATCGGGACTTGTGCCGGAAGTACCGCCGTATCATTTTCTCACATGCACTGTATATAGCGTGCTACCACTTTCCATCCGTATTATAATGCTCCGGTGTCTTCTCTATTAGGTTTTGCGAACAGTTATTTCATGCTCTGTAATACTAATTTCATCGGACTTTCGTGACTCCCAATTCATGACGGCTAGAATCGTCTGTCGTAATCTACTTTACCTTGCAGTAACAAACATAATTTTTTACCGTTAGTTTATTGAAAATCTAAATAAATTGTAAAGATAAAATTGAAAAATGGATGACAATTTTAAAAGGGAGAGAAAAACTTAAAACTGGGTATTTTTAATTTTATTTTATTACAAAACAATAAATAAACATTAATATTTACACACAATTATAAAATCTAAAGCTCTAAGAAAGCTTTAGTATCTTATTTTAAAAATCCACAATCTACAGTATTAAAAAAGCATTCATTCTAATTAAAGATATTTTTTTAAAAAGTAAAAAAAACTTAAAGTATAAAAATGACTACATTACAATTATTTGAATAGATTTTCGAAGGACTCATTTCCATATTCCAGGTTTCACTTGGCTGTAGGTCGGTGCGTAACTCCAAGGATGAGTTGATGTAACTCCTCCTAACTGCTTATTAATGGTTTGATACGCTACATTTGGATAATAGTAGAATGGCACAACTTTAACGGGTTTGTAAATAAACCCAGGACTTGCTATGGCTGGATGAATTCCATAAGTGGGATGAACAGGCGTCGCTGCAGGAATCACAGGATTTGGTTTCACTACTGCTGGCTGTACTGGTGTTAACACTGGACCCAGAGGTATTGAAAATGTTGGTGTACTGGGATGTGCAACGGTGGGAGGCTTGGTAGGCGCCGGTACTACAGTTAGTGGAGGATTAACTGGCTTTGCGGTTGGAAAAGTTGGAATTGGAATTCCAAAGTGGGTAGGTGCACTTTCAACTGGTTTTAATGAGGTGGCAGGGAATAACGTTGTACCATAAGTCGGTATGAAACTTGAAGTGGAGACAAAACTTGGCACGAAACCTCCATATTGCGGAAATCCAGTAGCGATAATCGGAGGTTTTAAGGTCCCTGGTGCCGGTAAGCTTGCTCCTACTTGAGTAGTTCCAGCTCCACTTGAACCTTCAGCTGGCTGGAGGTTGGTCACCATAGTTGGTGGTGTTGATGGCACTGTAATTGGAGGTGCAGTTGTCGGCGCTGCAGGTGTTGATGGCCCATAAAATCCTTGATATCCAACTGAACTAGGCGTAGTACTGGGATAGAAGTGTGACCCTTGAGCATGAGATGTTGCTGATGCACTTAACAAATTCTCATTTTGCGTATAACGAGCTGAAGTCTCTCGAGCATTCAGTGCTTGCTGCAATTGAGCAATGTACCGGTCCTGTCCTAAATTTTCGTTTGCATTCAAAATGCCAGAGGAGTAAGAGGGAAACTGTTGCTGTTGAAATCTTTCAAATTGACTGTTGCCATCAACTTGGAGATTCACGTTTTGTTGAACTTGCTGCTGCTGGTCCGGTTGATTGTTGGGAGCGTAGTTCTGATCAGGGGCCGGGGCGCCGTATAAATCTGAAATGGCTTGGGCGTTCTGACTCAAGAATAGTGCAGCGTCTGAAATTTGTTGATTGTTAAAATCATTTTGATTGAAATTTTGATTCTGAACGTTCACATTTAAATCTTGTTGCGGAAAATTTTGATTATTGATTTGAAGTTGCTGGAATTGTTGTTGCTGCTGATCCTGCTGTTGTTGTTGCTGATGATGATTAGGAAAGTCGTGGTTTTGATTTGAAAATACATACGAAGGGGAAGTTGAGGGAAGTTTTTGATTTCTCGGCGGCAAATAATTAGCTGTATGCTGACCGAACGGCTGGCTGTTTTGACTTGCTATTGGACTTTCTTCAACGAACTCAGTATATTTCATTGGGATAGGCGCTTCTTGATTAACTAAATTATCTGGTGCAGGTGAGCGATTGTATCCTTCGTTAAATGAATTTTCTTGATTTGGTAGACCGTATTGTTTAAAAGGGCGATTTATTTGATTCTGCAATTTAGTTACAATGCGTCCTCTGTAACCGGGTCTACCAAGTCCGTGAGAGGCACCGAAATAAAATCGATGCTGCTTGTTATAGAAATATCCGGGATCTCGTCTTCGTTGAATTTCATGCGAGGTTTCTTTGGAGGCAAGATCTCTGCTTTCAAGTTTAACATCGTCCAATTTTTTATCATCTGAAGCACCTGCATCTACTTTTTTATCAGCCAGCGCAGAAAATACACCCGCAATAAAAAAGTAGGTCACCTATTAATCAAAAGAAAAAAATCACATTTATTATTAAAAAAACAAATTACTAAATAAACGTCTTACCAATTTTAGCGCACTCAATAATAAATTAATTTAATTTTTACTTCTCCAAGTTAATATTTTATTTAAACACTTCATTCAAAAATAAAGTAAAAATTGTTCATGACAGATATGCTCTCACATACTCACGATTAAAGTAACAAAATTAAGTGACTATAAAATATCGCTTTCGCGAACCTTTTGCTACTTTAAATAAAAAGTAACTTTAAACTTCTGAAAAACTCACCAAATAAAATGTAACTTTTTTCATTTTCAAGTACTGCGATCCCTCAGACGGCCAGGCACTTCTCACAACATTCGCTACTGCACTACAATTGTTGTATCATTCATTCGTATAAAATGAATGGTATTAACACTTTGAAAAAATGTCGTACTTCAGCGGCATAAAGGACTGCTCGAAGAAGAGACTTTCCTCCGAGGCTAGACGGTTACTTACTGACTAAGACCGGTGGCCATACCGACACATGTATAAATACAGTTGGGTCGCGACCATCCACGAATTACAATGGACTTTCTTGTCTGCTTTCATCGATTCAAACTTGAGCAACACTGGCCGCAGAAAATGCACGATGTTATACAAATACAACATCGATCACGGAGGAATCAGGAAATTCCGAATTACAACAGCTAAATCAAGCCATTACTAAAACAGGCGTAGCTTACAAGTACGGGAATTGTATGCGGGATATGGAACACTTCGTGAGAGTGAAATGTCACACTCGAGAGCAAGAAAATAATTGCGAAATGCCTGGCTCTCTTTTTTTAGCAAAGAAATAATTTGCTCGATGTAAAGCACTTGCGAGTTCATAGAAATTTACGATCTGCAAATACTTGAAAGGTTTCAAATAGTTACAAAAATTTTTTAAATAACTATTTACATTACAATCTTACTAAAGAACCAAATTTTTTTCCATTTTTTTTTTGTTTTAATTTTGGCAAATGTAAAATTAGATATAAATTTTTAATTAGCTATGAAGTTAACTGAAATAGTTACATAATTAATGTTTTTTATTGCATTTATCCTAATAATTATTTCTATATATATACTTACTGTTTAATATTTTCACCAAGTCATGGAGAAAATTACATTATTCTGATTACAATACATTATTCTGATCACGCGTTATAGCTTCAGTGCGTACATCTCAGTGAAAGTTCTCAAAGCTTCCTCAGTTCTCGAGGAATACGGAATACAAGTTCATCCATAAAGAAGCGCCGGCATTGTGTAATACGTTAGGACGTCCGCGCAGACGATTACGTTGAAATCAGCCTCGGATCTACGAAGTTTTCAAAGAAAGTCCGGACTTCATGGAAAATGTCAATAAAACTTGTACACATCTCGTAGCTAATTTTCTTAAACCTGTTCAACTTTTGTTCCAGATAAAAGTCCGTCCTTATTATGCAGCCGTGAGTGACACTGTTTGCAATAAAGTAAATTTATAAATATTAACTTACAAAATATACATAATTAAATCACGGTGATCCTTATTTAGTGGACAATAAAATTTCAAATCCAGATTCTTTTGCTAATATGCAACTGCGATGATTGCATAATTCATCGATTGTTCACGGGCACGCGACTTTTAACAATCAGCGACTCAAAGTTGCTATTAATATTAAGAGAGGGTATTTTAGATAATTTAACTGTGTAATTACATTGGAGAGAAACACATAATTCGATAAGAATCTCGGGAATTAAAAAGCAATGCAAGCAGTAATGATTTGTATAGTGCGTGCCTATTTCAACGAAAGTGTGCTCTATGCTAAAAACTTCATTAATGCTGTGTCAACTGCAATATCCAGTGCTGATATATTACATTAATAAAATAGTTATATTATTGCTCTTAATCACCTTTATTACACGGAATACCACTGATTTATTGCACTGCAGTGAATTTGAGGAACTTAATTAAACGTTAATTAAACATTTCGATGTTAACAAAATCGAGTTGACCATAGGTTATCATCAAGTTATTCATTGAACCATTGAATTATAACATTTAATTATTCACACGCTCTCTTTAATCTCATAAAATTTAGATAACAATGAATCTGATGAAGGAATAAGAAATGATTTGCAGTTTATCTTCAATTAGAAATGAAAAAGGATATTGCAATTTCATGATTTACATTAACAAAAAGGTTTATTAGTTTTCTTTAATTAACATTTTAACAATTTTTAGGTAAAATTGTAAAAGGATCTATTCTTTTCAATGCGCGTGATAATTTCTTTTATTGCTGTGTTTTTCAAATATTGAACTTTTGCGTCGTTAATGTACTTTCCCCGAACAAAAGCACATAAGTTCCTTTTTCGAAAACAAAATCGTGATATTTTTTATTGTGGATTTTTTAAAATCTTTTAAATCAAATATGTAGTGCTGTCCTTGTGCTGGAAATAATATTATACTTCCACCCTTGTTGCAATATTATAATTATAGGTGTGATCTACATTTTAGAATTAACATTTTATTTTTAGAACAACACTTCCCTTTTTTATTTTCTACTTGAATTACCGAAGTGCAGTTTTGATCGCTAAGAAATCCATACGTTTAAAGTAATTTTTTTAAAACATCGATCTGCCACCATTCGATTATTACAACAATTTCTCATAAACAAATCTCACGCTTCTCTTTAAAAAACTAAATGTCAAGCACATTATCGTTATTTCAGCAACACAGCCCAAGAAAGCTAGTAAAAATTATTGTCAAGGTGCAACAAGAAGAAAAACAAGTAAATTAAATATTCAACACATATAACTGTATTTCATAACAATTATTCATTACATAACATAAATATATATATACTTATTTAGTATCAGCGCAAACCGCAAGGTATCTTAATTTCTTTTTTAATTTTCTTTCAACAACTTCATTAAAAAGAAGAAGAAGAAGAAGAAGAAGTAGAAGAAGAAGAAGAAGAAGAAGAAGAATAAATCATCAGATAAACATTATAAAGTAGCCACAGAATTAATCATCTTCGAGCCAAACAAATCACTATGGAGCCATGTAATTAACGAAGTTTGCGCTTGGTTTACACGAATTAGGTTATAGTTTAACCAAGGATGTAGGAGCTAACGTAGCTCGGGTAATAAGCAGAGCGGTAGGCCGAGTAAGCGATCGGGGCACTGTACGCGCTGTACGCGTACGCCGAGGGGTAGCTGTAAGCCGAGGCGTAGGGGAGGCTGTAGGCCGCGGCGTACGGGGCGGCATAAAGGAGTCCACGCTTGTCCCTGGGCTCGGCAGCTTTCACCTCGGCCTCAGCTTCGGGCTTGATGTTCAAATTTTCCTCGGACGGCAGCTTCGCAGCCAAGGCTGTGGCGACGACGGCCATGAGTACGACAACCTGTTGAGCGTTAAAAAAACGATTAATTCCTTTTTTTATCACCTTTAACAGATTAGACAG
>JAWWEP010000001.1:9970871-9982400 GCA_035582995.1 Sycophila quercilanae
CGTATTTTTAGATCGTAAAATAAGTTTGTATGACGTCGCAACCTTGTTTTATTAAGTTACATTTTGCCGTAAATTATAATAGTAGCATATTTAAGATGATTGAGAAAATAAAAAAAAAATGTCAAAATTAATTTTTTTGTTGCAAATATGTCTTAATTGGAAGATTGCATATATTTCGAAAACATTTTTTGAGACACCGCAGTTGACGGGATTATGATGTGATCCAGGATTTTTGGTTCAAACGAGTGATCAACAATTAAATCTGATTTTTAGAAGAAAACAAAGGATTTGATTCCACGAGCGTATGTTTCATTAAGTGAATAATTAATGAGAAATTTATGCAATGCTAGAAATGTATAAGCATTGTTTTAGTACGAATGTATTATTATTATTATTATTATTATTATTATTATTATTATTATTACTACTATTCCGAATAATTATTAATCGGGATTATTCCGAATATAATAGCGTATATTATAATATTTAAAAGAGATATTTATTTATAGACAATAGTAGTACAGTATATAAGAATAGTAGTACAGTAAATAAGATGTAGTTGGACCATTCAGTGGAACATTTTCACCGGAATATTTTTACAATCATCTTATTACTTCCATTATTACATCATTTATAGTCTACACATTCTATCAAAACATTTCATTTCCACGAATTAAAAACATATAAAAACGCAGTTTAATTAAAAAAATAGTACCGGCACGGACTGTCGCACGAAAATACAAACTCTATATCAATAAATATTCCAATAAATAAAGGCAAAATTCTCTTTTAGAAAACAATGGTAGGATGTGAAGCCTTTTAAAACGCGAATTAATTGATTGTAACAGTTCAGGTTAAATGGCGCTAAAATTTAAAATACGAAATTTAATATTAAAAAATTTAAAATAATTATTAATTTTTCTAATTCTTTTGTAATTTATTTAAATAATATTTATTATTCAATGGAATGGTATTCCCATTTACTAAATAAACAAATAAATAAACGCGTTATTAAAAAGTAAATACGTTGTAATTCGTTTCCAATCTCAAAATTTTAAGGGAGAATAATTTGAAGAAGAAGTATATCAGTACTAGTCGGGAATAATTCGGAGAAGAAAAGTTATGTCAGAACAAAAATTTTGGATTATTGGATTTGAATTAGTATCATATAAGTATTAATTGAAATAAGAGTACCGAGTACGTGGTTCGAAACCGATACCTCTAAAGAAGAAAAAAAAACGATACCTCCACAAAGCACAATTAAAGCTTCAACCGAGCCATAAATTAAATACTCACTGCGAAGAATTTCATGTTGACGAAGTAGTAGCGTTGATTACTCGCTGGGATACTTTAGTAGGTGCTTTAGGAGCTTAGATAGCCGAATGATGCTCCTGAAGAATATTCGACTCCTTTATATACGCCCAAGTTAACCTCCAGCGGGCGCGTACCACGGTGAATTAGCCCGCGACACCTCCCGCCGGGCCGCGCGCGGAATTGATCAACGCGAGGACGCGCCGGTAGGCTTCGTGGGGGTTGTGTCCGTCGCCGCGCGTCCCCCAGCCGCATTGTTGCCTCCAATGTGTCCGCGAGGTAATACGCGCTCTGTTGGGCAAGGAGCCGCGCGGAGCCTTGGCGCTCGTCCAAACGCGGACGAAATCGCTTTACGATGCACGTACTTACGCATTCGGGCTAACGCGCCGCACCGCCGTATTATACCCGCGGTTATGCCAGCGTTATGCTAAAGGATTATTATGTGAGCGCGCCGCTTCTTTAGAGCGCCCAGGCCATACGGGATGATTGACGTCTTCGGTGTTAGATTATGGATAGAACGATCGCGTAGCGATGCATTTCAATAATTTTCGGCGATGACGATTGGTCGACTTGAATTTTATTTAATGCACTGATAGAGAAATGTTTTAATAAAAACTACAAGTCGTTTAGTGAACATTTAGTTTAGTTTAGTTTAGTGAATTTATTTCGTTTAGTGAACTGTTTGGAAAAACTTGATGGTCACAGCTCGGTTGAAAATAAGAACATTGAAAATCAATGTTGAACATGAAAAATCAATGTTCAACATTAGAATCGACGAGTGACGATTGATATATCTGATCGATTTGGCTTGATTTGCAATATTTATTTCAATGCTTCCTTATAACTTTCATTTTCAACGTTGATTTTTAAGATTCAACGTTGATTTTCAGGATTCAATATTGATTTTAAATTTTTATGAGGAAACGTTGAAATAAATGAAATAAACAGTATGCCTATATGACGTTATTGATGATGCTGGAATTAGAAAATATTGGATGACGTGGTTTTGATATGGTGTTATTATAGAATCACTACGACGATGGGAATTGATGTTTTCTTTTTTTTCATCATTAATGAAGTTGTCGTGTAAACGTTGATAAAATTGATTGGGAATTGGTCATTGATAATTGTACGTTTTTGATACTGTTTAATTGAGAAATCAATACTTAAGTTGAGGATGAGCGTGTAATTAAGATAAAAGATTTTAATTGACGTAAGAAATTTGAATGTTTGAATAATAACGTGTAGTGTATGTAAGATGTAAGTGAAAATGCTAGTCGCGTGCTGGCTTGCCACAAAAAAAAAAATTGTATACTTCTTTTGACGGTGGTATTAAAATTTGAATGTGAATTTCAAGCTATTTCGACAGTTTTCTCTTCGCACCATGAGTAAACGTGCGTTAGAACACCTTTCACGCTTTTTTTTAAATAGTCAGCTTGTCATTTTTAGCTGTTAATAACAATGTCAACTTTGAATGGTAAAGAAGCTCGCCAGGACGTTTGAACATTTCATAATTTGTTTGTTTCTTAGTTAAATCGATTGTGAATATACTTATTTTAATAAAAATTTGTTGTTATTGCAATTTAATTTTAATTTAAATTCCGAGCGCGAATTTGCCTTACTTAACATTTTTTGGCAACTGAATTTACCGATGCAAGTAGTCAGGGTCAACTGCATTACGAAAAAAATAAGTAATGTTTTATTTTGTACTCAAAACCATTAACATAAATAATATTTTATATGCTTTTTAATCTGAATTATTTATATTGCCTTACTTTTAATGAAATCAAGCCATATTTTGTAAAAATTTCAGATCTGGGTTATAGTTATATAGTGAGATAAAAGTGTGGCACTTGGCAAATAGGATTTTCATTAACGTCAGCACTCGGGCAATTACTTAATTAAATAAATGTAAAAACAAGTTATATACGCAATCAGAAAAATATTCGATCGAACGTCATATCAAGAGTAGGAAGTGAAACTGCTAATAAACTGCAAATTACCACATATTTTGTATTAGCTATTAAAAATTGTTTTTTATTTTTTTTATTTTTTATTTTTACGATCATCCAAATTTTCCATGATTAATCGATCAATGATAGTCTCGCAGCGCTCATCGTCAAGGTTCAGTTACAAAAAGGTTCAGTCATGGACACCGTACAAGATAATTACGTTTACAAGGTTTTACACAGGGCTCAAAGCTCACGTGTTCAGTATACATTAATCCTTAGAAAATTATTTGATCGTAAATAAAATTCCAGGAAATCTGTTTTCTTACTTCTTTTTGTGCGCGAGTAAAGTTTGAAAAACGTACAGAATCTTTATGCTACTTACAGATTTCTTCACTTTCTCATAATTTCCTACACTCGTATACATAATGTAGCCATCAGCGTACTTTTCGTGATACCGACAGTGAAAGTAAATAAAAGAAAACAAGATCGAATAAAAATTTTTTCACTTTTCATTTTATTACACGTGCTATACTTATACCTTGTTTGTACTGAAATTAACATAGACATTATAGTACCATTTTTAGGATCCAGGTCTAAGAAAGTTAACTGTTCTTATACGGTGCATTTATAGATACATAAGAAAAAGTTAGTCAAGTTTTTTGTATGATTTTGTGACATGACGATTACTATAAATAAGAGTATTTAATATTCAAATTCAAAATTTTTGTATTTGATTGCTTGGTATTTTAATCTTATACTTCTTTCCGTAACTGCATCGTTTCCACACAAAGTCAAAGAAAATATTTATAAACTGTGGAAAGAAATATGAAAAGCCAAACACGCGTCTATATTTATTTATTGTACTAAAAAAAGATCTCGAAATACCATATATCAATTAAAAATTTGAAACTAAAAATATATCTGTTGTAGATAGCTTTATCGATTATTTCAATGCAACAAACTGTTTACTTTGCATTGAAGACATTTAATTTTATAATAAATAAAAATATATATATATACCTTCAATATTGTGACCTTCAATATTCATGACCTAGTTAACTGATTTTGCATTAGAATTCAAAGAGCAGTACGTATCGAAGACATTGCGTAAGAGAGTGCACCACCTGAATTCCATTTCAATTGGAATTCCGGGAGCGGTTTCGATAATCAAAGTGTACTACTACAAGGACATATTAAATTTTTTCGCCTTATAAAAACGAAAAGTGTCAATAAAACTGTATAAAACTCATTTTAGATGCGTATACATATTTGACGAAAGAATTATATATTTTTAGATTTTTAGATATTGAATTAATAATACATTGAAATTTAATTTATCGACACTTAATAGCCTCTAAATTTTTTTTTCTCGGTGATTAAAATAGGCTTTTTATTTTTTTATAACAAACTCTCTTATAATGTTGAGAAATATAGTTATACCGTACTTTGACAAAAGATTAATATTGCAATACAAGAGAAAAATAAAACAATAATGTACCACATTAAATAATACGTCAATGTTGTCTCATGTTTTCTGCAATGTTCTAAAAAGGGCAGTATGTCCCCATAATAATAATAATAATAATAAGTAAAAAAATAAATAATAAATTATATTCTAGAGAGCAGGACAAGGGGTAACATTGAAGGGAATTGTTTCTAAATCAACAAGTTTGATTATTTATTTTCTATTATTCTTTTATTTTTTCCAATATAATAAATACATAACGTTCAATAAGTTATTAAAAATATATTGAAAATGCCTTGAAATCTTCGATCTTTCCAGACGGTCGTGACCTGAAATAAAACATTAAATCGTAAGTGCCACGAATAATAAAATATTGATAAATAATAAATTTTTTTTTATTTTTCAGATAGAGCTAATTTGAAGTCATTCATGAAAGATTTATATGAATTTATTAAATCATCATAATGCTATTATAGATGTTATTCGAACACCTTACGTCTTTTTTGCTATTAATAAATTTTAAATTTAATTTCTTACCCAAACAATTTCATATTTATCTCCACATCGAAATAGATCTGCCGATTGTTCAATGACCCAATGTTTGCTGTAATAAATTGTCAGCAGTGAGCTTGGTTTTTTTTTCAATTTCTAAATATATGGATTAATTTAAAAAAGTCAGTGGTAGTGACGAAATTATGTGTGCATCATTGAATTATCAAACACATTCCTCATCATTTGATTTCAAAAAAATATAAAAATTATTTTTATAACTTTAAGTTCCATTTAAATCGTTAAGTATGTAATAATAATTAAACAAATCTGTAAGTTACCTCGTCATTAACAGCTCCGTCATTCACAGCCGGAGAACATTACGCCATTTGACAACGATTTATCTGTGAACAAATTCCAAACTTTTAACATAATGCATTTGGAAGTTTATTTGTTAGTTAAATTTTATTAAAATTCAGCTAGGAGCGAAAGACATATGCAAGTACGTCATCAAGATCATTACAGTTGAACTATGAATTCATCATTTTGTAATAATAATTTAACTACTTTATATGAATATTTTTTTTTTATAAAATCATTTAAATTTTTTTTTTTTTTTTTTTTGTTCAGATAATAGAGGTAAGCATCAAATTAACATTTTTATAATTGATAATAATATAAAAGTCATAAAAGTAACTCAACTCACCTGAATTTTTCTTCATCCAGAATTGTCAGTACTTGTTTTTTTTTTGCAAATGCAATGTTGAAACTTCTGCAATAAATATAGCAATTAAAAATTATCTAAAAATCGCGATTATATTTGTAAAATAACATTAAACAATCAGCTAGGAGCGAAAGACATATGCAAGTACGTCATCAAAAAAATTACAGTTGAACTATGAACTCATCATATTTTAATTTAATAATAAATTTTTACCTAAAATTACAATATCTTACCATTTACTTTCATCACATGTTTCTGCATATCTGTGTAGTCTCATCCTTTTGTAAAATGTATCCAATTACCATTACTGTGGACCTGTAACAGAGTTAAATGATTATTAAAAAACATTTTCTAATAATTAATTAATAAATAGCTTATTTTAAAAAATTCAGTTAGGAGCGAAAGACATAAATGAATGTCATCAAATTTTTTCTGTTGAACTATGAAATCATCATTTGAAATACTGTATCTTATAACAAACTATAAAAAAAAATACAAAATTATCATAATTTTCCATAATCTTACCATTACTTTGCAGGTTCAAGTCTTCAAGAATTTAGCTTGCACAAAAATCCTAGGAACATCTACATTTTCCTTCAAATTAACTGTTCTACGGTGCACATAAGTGCAGCTCATAGTTTGAAAACCAGCTGATTCAAATAAATTTTGTATTTCCTCTGTAGTAAAGTAGTAGCTCCTACAAAAAAAAATAAAAATACAGTTAACACTTCATATTTTACAGTATTTATTGTTAAGATTTAATTGAAAATTCAGATAGGAGCGAAAGACATATAAAACTGACATCAATTAATATTCAGCTGAACTATGAATTCATCATTCTACAAAATTTATATTTATTTAAAACACTATTTGAATTACTTTTTAACTCACCTTGTACCATCTTGACGCATATAAAAATTTTCTGAAATCTTATGACCAGGCTTAAATCTCAATTGTGCCATATCATATCTTCCATAATCTCTAAATAGAACAACTCCATTAGGTTTTACAATTTGAGACAAATTGTTTACAACACTAAAACAAATAATTTTTTAAAATACTATCAAAATGTAAAAATTTACTGTTAAAATTCAAAATTAAATATCAAAGTACCTGTTGAATTTATTCGGATGAACAGCGGATAAAACAAAAACCAAAGTTACAATATCCATTTGATCATATACATTACTAAAACAATTTTCTGTAGTTATATCTGCTTGAAAAGCTATTATTTTCTCTGCATCATATAATTTGTGACTCTGAAAGAAATTAGTAGTTTTAAATATCATTATTTAACTTATTAATTAAAACTTAACTTTATAATTTGAAATACTCACTTTAACAAATTCAATTGCTCTGGGTGACAAATCGCATGCATAAATTTTTTGAAAATTTATATTATCCTCGATTAAAGGATAAATTAAATTCCCAACACCGCAACCGACCTCTAGTAAAATTTGCGCCTCTTCCGAATTTCCTAACCCTAAAAGTTCTTCAAACTCACGTGTCGTCCAATGTCGATCTTTAAAGAATCTAACTTCGTTTCTTTTATAAAACAGATCCCAATGTTTTTTAGCGTTCTTTTCAAGTTGTTCGGCTTGGTATTCCGAAACTAGACGAGAATTTTGCGCATTCATCTTTTCTATCTCCTCGGGCGTTAGTTCCTTCGCCACGTGGCCGACGCACGTTTCGCCTTCTTTACTTCCACAATCCATTTTGAACTACTGTATTGATTTATCCACACGAGAGATTTCTATAATAATAAACATTTAAATTCAGTTAATATTATTAAGCTTTTAAAATTGATTTCCAAAAAAGTATAAAAAAAAATAATAAGTATAACTAACCTTAAAAGTAGGTACCTCATGGTAGCGTTCCGAAAAGGAAGTGAAAGAGCTCGAGCTGAGAGAGACGCCGTGTCGCCCGCCGCCGTCCCAGCTGCAGTTGTTGCTTTCTCCAACGTTGCCACTTTTCCACTTTTCACGCTTTGTGATGTTGCCATGTGAGCTGCAGCAAACAGCGCGAATTTTGAATTTAGCATATTTCAATATTTGATAAATATTATACATTTATTAAGTACTCGAAATAATTAATTGATTCTAATTCATTTTTTTGAATATTTTTACATTCTTGCAAACTTACTGTTTTAAAAATGTTGTTAAAAACAGCTTAAAACTTTTTTTTTTAAATTTTTTAACAAGATTCTGCCAATGATTTAGCACTTAGCAGAACTAAATTTTAAGAAATAATTTCAACTTAAAATGCAAAATAATGCTAAAAAGACAAGAAATAACTCAACTTAACAGTTTACGTCCGATACAGTAAGAAAGCATTGGCGCGATAAATGAATGCGGAAATCTACGCTAGCATTACTAACAGTAGCACTATCTAATGAGCAGACAGCTTCATTAAGTTTTTTCTTATTGTTACGGTAAAGCAAATTACAATTCTACCGTACAAGTGAAAAAGATACTAAAAAAGATAAGTGTGCGCGCGCATACCGCTTTAAATGAATATAAAATCGATGAAAACGATTTCCTTAAAAAAAAAAATTTAATATCATTTTTAATATTAATTTGTTAGTTAGATACATTAATCGACAATTTGCTTTCTGGATCAGGAACATTCAAGCCATTTAAGTGTTATACTACGCGCAGAAAAATATTACGTTAAAAATGACTACAGTCTTTACTATAAAACAAGGACTAATTCGAAAAATAAAGAAAATTATATCAATACTAGTCTGTTTAATATAAATGGAGTAAATTTTAATATAACTATAGTAATATTTAATTTAAATATTTACAAATTTACTAGCCACTATAGCAATTTTTTTTTTTATTTTACGAGTTTGTTCTTGCGTTAGTAAATACTATAGAAATTTTTAACGACAAATTTTTCTTCGTGCAAAAAAACGACAAGCGTTTGTTTGTTAAGAGGAATGCACATGCATACCGGAAAAGAAGCAGCAAGTTGACATGCGACGTTTCATTTGTAAATGTAAAGTACACTCCACGATCTTTTTGTTTTTGAGGCCGAACGTCGGTGCTTTTACAGCATAAAAAAAAACCGCAAGTTGACGTGCAGTCATTCTGAGTTCTATTGTGTCGTCGGCTTATTACAGACGAGTAGAACTTTTTAGTAATTTATCGCCTTTTCTAACAAAGAGAAAAAGTTTGAACCGTAAAAAACTTGTGTGATTAAAAAATCAATGAAGTTCTCAATTTTTCAATTGCATGTATACAGATGTTACATTCTTTTATGAGTCCATCGATTCGTTTGAAAGAAAAATTATTTTCTTTGAAAAAAAAACTTGTAAGTGCCTTTTTTACTTGTACTTAAAAAATGTTAGTAACGTACTCTCACACAGAAAAATGTTACGTTGAAAATTACTATATAGTCTTTACTAAAGCGAGCAAGGATAACTCAACAAATAAAAAAAAATAAAAAAATGATACAATTGTTGTAACAAATTTTACTATAAATACAATGTAACTTATTAAATATTTAAAAATTTACTAGCCACTAGAATCATTTTTTTTATTTTATCAGTTTTGTCCTTTCTTTAGTAATACTAAATATATATTCTTATTAATATACTAAGTTTTAGTAGTACATTTTATTTGTTACAAACTAACTGGCGGTATATAATCTAATCGCATCCTAATAACAGTCCACTGCAGTGCAGTAAAATTTACTTTACGCACAGTCCAGCTGTCCCAGGGCTTTATATAGTTTATTACGAATTAGAGTGCTCAAAATGGCGCACAGGTTTGGAAGCGAGCAGGTGCGAGCAGATATTAATTGCTTGCGTTTGCGTATCAGATATTTTTATGATTCACGGCGCGTCAGGCGTTAGAGTGCACGTATAGTGGGACATGGCCTGTGCGCAAAAGCGACGGGAAAGCTGAAAGGGGGCTACGCGTGACTGAAATTTCTTTGTCAGCTCCGTTCCAAATTAAAGTGACGGCGAAAATTTTCGATGGCTTTTCGTGTCGGCCGTCGGCGTGTGCAACATTTACACGGGAAATGGAAGCGGAATTCACGCAGTTAAAGGATAACGCAAACTTTCGCTTCGATCGGGAAATTTAATACTTTTGCCGCGCTATAAGGCTTAACGTGAATTCTGATAAGGTTCGTGTAAAAAAGAGCGCGCAATTTCTTTTTTTCTCGCCTTTCTGAAATGTACGATAATCTTGATATTTTGAATTCTTGGAATTTTGATTATCGGCTTTAAAATGAATTAATAATATCAGTCTTTGTTCGAGAATTCGTATTTGCTCAACAATAATACTGCAAGATTAGCGTATTTGCAAGCTAAGCGTGCGACTTAACTTATATAAATAATTTTGGGTTTTATATGTCGTGTAACAATTTTTTTTTTTTTTTTTTGCAAAAAATTCCATAGTCCGATAAGCTGTGCAATATACTCTACAGCGTGTGCGGATCAATTTAAAATATTTGATCAGTTGATTCGAATATTTGATATTTGTAAGTGAAACCGTAACTGATCGAGGTGCTAAGTTAGTGTCAATATTACCATTTTTTTAAGAATAACAAGGAAATTATCTTATCTTATCAATTTTTTAAAGCAATCCTTGCTTGATGTAGTCTCTCTCTCCCCTTTTTAAAAATTATGTGAAGTCACGAAATGTCATAAAAATTTTACATCCATAAAATTTGAAAAGGAATTTTATTTTTAAAAACACAATGATGTCGAAAGCGACATCAGTTTTTTTTAACACTTTGCAAAATTACGACTCTCATGTGGGTCATCAAATTTTGTTCAGAGTTTCCAGTCATTCTAATTAAGTTCAAATATTATATCCTCATATTGGATCTACAATGTTAAACATATTATTTTAGATATAATTTAAACACGAAAAGTGTACCTGGCGTAAATAGATCACTTACAAGTGCTTGCAGCGTAAATATTGACAATTTTGATAAATATTATGTATACTGAAAATATTGCAAAAGTTTTTGATCTTTTTTTGGTAATAACATATATAAATTAACTGAAAAATTAACCGACGGACATTTGTATGTCGGTTCACAAAATCTCCGTTCAGCTTACTAAGCTTATATATCAAAAGCACATTTCAAAAAAGGACTATTTTAATCTTCCATTTTTGAAGCATTACAGTAAAAGTAAATACTTCCAAGACCTGATAAAATTAGGGTACCACACAAATTATACCACAAGTTTAGCAGGCTCTGGAAGTATTTACTTTACTCTATAGTGCTTTAAAAATGGCAGATTAAAGTAACCCTTTTTTGAAATGTGCTTTTCTTCGTTAGAGGAGACGATATGTAAAACTTAAAATTTAAAAAATCGTAATGCAGTTATGTTAATTTAAAAAATACATGCAGAGAATAAATAATTAATTGACCAATTAATACAGTACTTTCATAAAAAAAAATTATTTATTCATATTGTAAAACACTCCGTGCGAAAAATGATTCTCGGAAGAGGGTGAGTCCCGTGCCCAAGCGAAACGAGAATAAATTTCTCCGCACTTGTATGGAAAACTATTATTTTACAATAGCGTGCCTAAAGTTCAACTTTATACGCATCGTAACTCGCG
>JAWWEP010000001.1:9991755-10005014 GCA_035582995.1 Sycophila quercilanae
AGAGGTGTAGAGTCTTGGGTCTTGGTTTTATCTATCAGGTATGATATACATATTAATAATATATAATTTAAAACTTATTGATTTCTATAATTTTACTTTTGCAGGTCTTTTTGTAATTCCAAAGTTATTGGTATATGACCCCCTTAAATATTCGAGTGAATAAATGTTTAATTCCAAGAATAAATTTAACTAAAACTGTTCCGTGAAAATCTATATAGTAAATTGCAATATCATTGTATACTGCATATGTGAAGTAAATTCAATATTATTGTGCAATGGCGTGATCATGTGTATTTCGTCATATTCCGTAGATATTGCATTTCGGATGTAAAATTGTTTAAAACAAATTTATCCCGAAAAATTTTTTCACCGCGCCGGCGACACTCGGTCTATGCGAATGCAATAAAAATCAAGAGCACGTTTGTTTCCATGTACCCTTTGTTCACTAAAATTGAAGTAATCCTTTTTTAATTTAAACTCTAACTACACGAAGCTAGCTTCATTAAAATCTTTCTGTAAATTCCTTTGCCAATGGAAAACCCCACTTCTACGTTAATTGTGCCAACTTTTCCGTATATATCTCAAATTCGTCGAAATGTTAAATTAATTTAATTACGAAATAATCCAATACGAAAATAATGGAATAAATTGGTAACCCACATTAAATTGCTAATTGCATCTCCGGCAAAGCGAGTACAGTCACCCTTAAAACCGCGTAAAATTTTCGCAAAAAGAACGAAGAAGCTCCTGTACCCCCAAGCCAAATTGACCCTAACAAGGCACAAAAATTAACATATTGTACACAAACTCGGGTGATTTTTAAATCCCACCACGAGCAAACTTAGGAAAATGGCAATTCTTATTCAAAGTCGTTGCAAAACAAAACACATACACATCTAAAGCCGTTCACTCTATTTTCCACTCACGCTCCTTCACCCTCCGCTCATTGTTTTCTTCTACCTCCAGCCCCGACCCTTAAATCCCCAATGTTCTTTTTTCTTCTCTTCGGTATTTTTCGGTACAATCGTTTTTTCTTCGCTTGCGCTCGTAGCCTTTGCACAACTACACGTACACCACTTATACACACGCAGAAAGATACTTTTAGAGGTACGCCAACGAATTCTTCTAGCCTTAGTTGGTCGTCTCGCCCGCTTCTTACCGACCCGTTCTCCTCTTCCTGACTTCTCCCTGGCACGGATTCTTTTTCGAGGAAGTAGTAGCCGCGAATTTCGTTTCAATAATCTGCTCAAGCCGGGGGCTCGCTTGCGTTTCCGCTAGATTTCCGATGTCCTCGCTGTTGTGCGCGAAATCGCACGACGTTGTATTGCGGACCTTCGTCTCCGACGATACTTTTTCCGCCCCACTGGAGCGAGCTTTTTTCACCACTGTAGATGCGAGCGGTAAATGTATATATACGCGCATCATGTTTATATGCATACGAAGTGTGCACTGATTGCATATCTATTTGACTGAACGCGAAACTATTCTGCTGTTTGACGAATAACAATTGATCCGTAATTAACATTGTCGTGTTCCTAGGAGGGTTAACACGATAGTCTTTTTATTCCATTATTATTTCATTTTATTAGTTTTATTCTACTGTTATTGATTTATTGCTGATCACTTTATTCATTTAAGTATATAAAAAAAAAAAAATTCAGCTAAATAAATTCTATACGCAAAGAAAGAAAGAACTTATTTGCATTTCCATTAATTTTTCATTTAGTAAATATTAGTTTGCAAGTTATATAGTCAAATTTTAACTATCTATATGATAATTTGTAAAGTGCAAAATACTGTGCCAAGACTAGGGAAAGATTGTTTCAAAATAAATTGATTGCATATTAATGCAATGTTTACGTAATTAAGTAATTAAATATGGACATAATAAAGCCTTTCTTTAAAATATGATGACACCCTAATGGGGTGGGAAAGATTTTCAACATAAAATTTATTGATCCATCGACGTAGAATAGCATTTTTATGAAATGCGCATTATTTATTTTATTTATTTATTTAATAATTTCTACGGACTAAAAAGTCCTTAAGTACAAAAATAAGCCTTACAATATACTAACAAACTAATACTAATATAATTTTAAACTAACTAAAAAAACTACATTATACAATAAAAATTCATTTTGTGCTTAAATTCAATAATTAATTTATAATTCATTGAAAATGTAAATAATAAATATAATACTATTAGTTTACATAAAAGAAAATTATCACGACAATGGAATAATAATCGTCAATTAATCTAATACATTTTTTAAAGAATTTTTGAATATCCTTCATTAATATCAATTATTATACCATTAGACAACTACTTTCTCATCAGTGGACTGAAAGTAATGGCTGAATAATGAATATTTTGAGTCTATTTTAATAGTAATCCAGGTTTATGGACGTTTTATGAATGTTTCAATAGAATAAATGACTTAATGATGCTATTAAATGAAAAAATAACATTTTTTAATTTATTTTATTAATCGATACATGCGTTATAAACTGTATCCGTATATATAACGGGCAAAAGGACTTTGTAACTGCGTATGTTTACAATATTCATTTATGGCTCTCATTTCACTTGCCTTGGAATATCATTTGCAAAATTTGTTTTAAAGAAGCCTTTGGAGTACAAAACATTTAATACAAGTAAATAAGAGTTATAAACTTCGGTAAACGTTATTAAAAATAAATATTTGCATCTAAAAGATTAAATTTTTTAAAAAACTTTTAATAAACTTTTTTCTTAAAACAAAATATTCTTTCAATTTAATGAATAAAAAGTATCGAAGAAGGTATACTATTTCGAAAAAAAAAAAAATAAATAAATCTTCAAATATGTTTTTAAAAACCGTTTTAATTAAACCTTTTTTAATAACCCTTTAACTCTATAATGAAATATTTTTTGTTAATTAGTTCCTAGAAAAGAATCATTTCTTCGATAAAGTTTTCAATCACGTCTAATAACGCTAACAAACTATAATTAATTACAACTTGCGGTATCCTTTTACGAATTTCTTTTTTATTACGGGCTCAAATTGCGGGTTTATTATCTAAAAACTAAGGATCAGCTTATTGAAACATAATACCTTTTTACGACTCCTTTACGTCCCCTCAAGCATTCAAGTTTTCCTTTCATCACTTACAACACCGACCCTCTTTTCGATAGGTGAGCAAATTAATTTCGTAGCGCCGGTGCAACTCAATCCGCAAAATGATATTCACCCCTATGACCCGACGCGGCAGTACAAACTTGATTAGCGGTCCTTGCCAATGACATATCCGACAAATAGCTGTATGACGGTACCCTACCCCCACTATACGTCTCTTCCTCTCTCTCGCTCTCCTACTCTCTCCTACTATCTTGCTCTCTCTGTCTCTCTCTCTTCCCCACCCTCTATCTCTCAATCTCGCAATATGTCTCTATTCCTATCTGTCTTTTGGCTAGAATTTCACGTTCACATCTCTTGGGAGTCGTTTGATCTTGGGTCTCCATAGCGTATAATAGCGTTAACCATATCAAGATTAAATAAGAGAAAAAAATTTGAAGAATATGCACCTCATTAAATTATTTTCTCGTTAAATTTAATTAATATTTCTGCCTCTTCGAACGTCAGTCTCATTTTTCTTTACATATAGAATAAGCATTGATTAAAAAAAGAAAAAGAAAAAAATGATCAGTTGATAAATTAATTAAAAGCTTATTTGGTTATGATGAGATTTGAAGTGGAAATGATAAATTAATTAAAAGTTCATTCATTCGGTTGTGACAAGATATAAAAGTAGAAATTTTTGTAGTCGCGTTCGGATCAGAATTGTAGTTTTTTTAAATGAAGCAACGACCTCCTATGTAAATTTTAAAATTACTCTTTAAGTTTGAAACCTGCTTAAACATTGCAATAGTGCCAAGAAAACTACACAAAATTACGAAAAGTAACAGACGAATAAATACGCCTAATTATCCTTTGCTTAACAAGAGACTGTTGTGCACGAACTTTCTGAGTTTGTTAAAAAAAATAAAACATTTGTAAATTTAAATGATTCAAGAGTTTCCACGGGGTACATGAGTATCTTATCTTAACTTATAAAGTAAGCATTACTTCCAGGTAAAACATTTTGCATGTACTTTATTTTCTTTAAATGCAGAGCAACGATACAGTGATCTTTCTTGCAAAATGCTGTGACTAATTCGTTAATAATCATATGAAAATAATGCGTGGAAAAAATTTTCCACCGTTTGCTAATAATATTAAAGCATATGTTTATTATATTTTAATTTACTTTTTAGTCTATTTAATTACCTACTTCACAAATAGTGAAGATTTTACGAAAGTTTCGAAATGTAAAATAAATAAAAATCGATAGTCCAGTCTCGTCAACAAAATTAAACATGAGGTGCATGACCTCGACTATTAATATTGAATTTTTAAAAAATCAATAGCTATCTTCTGGCCGCTTGAAAACTAGAGACCCGTTATATTTATACTAAGGGAAATTACCACTAATTACCACTGATTGTAGCCGAAAATAGCACTCTGAGACAAAATAGTATAATCAAAGGCTCATATACTATTTTGACCATCAATGACTAATCTCCAATTATTATAATGGTTTTATAATTATACTGAGAAATTTTTTTGTAATAATTACAATGACGCTTCTGGTGAAAAATATATAAAGAAAACTTACTCAAAGGACAGTTGTCAAAAACCATTTATACGGAAAAGTTTTTATCAAAAATTTGTATCTGACAATGAGTCTGGGACCTTTGACGAAGCTTTGTAAAATTTACAAAAAAAAGCTCTAAAAATTACGAGGATTTTCCTGGAAAAATTACGGAGCTTTTCCCGTAATTTTGATAGAGCTTTTCTCGTAAAGAGATTCAAGTAAAAAAGTTGTAATGATTTTACCATAAAAATTTCCAGTGCTCGCAAACCGTCCCTCAATTATATTTATTTTTTTTCACATACTTTTTACCGAGAGATATTCTGTAATTTTTACGAGTAAATTCTCTCAGTATACAGCAAATTAAAAATCACTTTAACAATTAATCTTCGTTGGGAAATATTTTATTAAAACGGTAATATAAATTATGGAACCACCGCATTTCAACTGTAATTAATTATTTAATCTTTATAAAACAGTATGTTAGTTCCGTGTCTATTCATTTTGGATCGTAAGCAATGGGATTTCCCAATCAATAGTTAAAAAAAAGAACTGCGTTATTACGAACGCTTTTAATTATAACACTTCAGCCAAAAAGTAAGCCAAGCAATTTCAAGCAATTACAGCCGAAAACAGTGTAGTATTTTCTTCGTCTTCACCGAACAGACGTCGTTCGTTAAATCCTCGTGTTACCTCTCAAAACGTAGTATATAAAAGAAAGAAAAAAGTAAGAGGAGCCTCGCAGCGAAGAAGCGAAGGCCCCTCACGTATACTCCCCGCGACCTGCTGATCACAAATACTTTTCAATTAAAACTGAACAATATCCCAAGACACCTTAGCAAGTAAACTCCACTCTTTCCTTCTCCCCTCTCGTATCATTTATCTCCTTTCGCTCTCTTTCTCTAACCATCCATCTGACCATCTCTCTTTCTGACTACTTGTGCGAATAGGACGTAACGGCCTTCATCCCTCCTGCAATCTTCCTTCCTCACCCTTGTCTCCGTGTCCTTCCAACCCTATCTCTTGCTCTCTCTTAGTGGAGAGCAGGTGTAATTACTCGTCCCCCGTCTGACCCGATGTTGACGCAGTTACGTCCACATAGAGTCAGAATTGTAACGCCTCTACTCCTATCCTTCTCTCTCTCTCTCTCTCTCTCTCTCTCTTTTTGCTGTCGCTGCATCGCAAGGTTCGATAACGAAAAGCCGGGAAATTACACCTAAGGGGAACAGCCGCATGATTGATCCTCGCAGTATGAACCAAGATATATTATACTGATAGTGAGAAGCATCCTGAGGGTGAAAATTAATTAATTGCAATCATCAGTAACTTTCGAGCGTTGAAATTAGGCGGTTGTATATATAGCGGTTAAAGGATGCGACTAACGTAGTTTTATATCGAATTCTTTGAGCAAATTATATACCACATCAAAGTGGCGCGTGTCCAATTACGTTAAACTGTTGCAAACGTTGCAAATCATTTTTGATCGGTTTAATGTATTCAAATTTTTTGTGTACTACGTATATTATGTGTATGTATTGTTAGCGTTAACTAATTAAGCTTGAATCATTATTGTAATTTCAAAATCATCTGCAATTGAAATTTAAATAATCGATTTTACTTATTCAGCTGCATGTCGTATGTGATTATTCAAATAATTAATAGTATTAAAAAAAAAACATTAATTAAAGTTCAGAAATTGAGTGTGTGGAGATTGAACTTTCGTCGTTATTCTAAATTGAACTTTCTTCGTTGTATTTAATTTTTCTTTTAACATTAAAAGTTTTAATGAGATACTGAGCAGTTAAAATTTTAAATATTACGTATCCTCATGTAACGATATAATATTAATTTAAAGGTTAATAAAGTGACAGACACACAATTAAAAAGAAAATGTACGCTGCTCTTGGACTTTGTTGTTTTTTTTTTCTTTTTTCGTAATTGCAGAGCTCTTTTTTTAACTAGAGGCATTTGAATAAAATTAGCAGAAACAAAGTAATTTCGAAACTGTTTATAATGTCAAACTGTTACCGAGTGACGTTTTCGTTATTTTCTTTTTATTAATTTAATAGTGAAAGTAGGGCACTTTCTCGTCTCGCCCTTTGTGCAGCTTTTTTACCTTCTTTTAATACCTTTATCCCTGGAGTGACGTGATTACACAAATATTGCGTGAAAGAGTCACGTTTGTTAAAACAAGCAAGATATACGAGATTCGCAATAAACTTGGGTTGCTTACTTTGATTTAAAAAGTATTTGCATGCCAGTTTTTACTCCTGCGTGTGGCTACACCACCATATTATTTAATTCAATTACATTCGACTATATACTTATTTGATCCCAATGAGCAGCAGAAAATGATTCCTTTAAATTCCATTAACATTAATATTGTTTCTAGTAAATGTTTTTAAACGCACGTCAAATAAATTGTTTAATTTAGATTATTAAATCTAAATTAAAAAATTAGTATAAGCTAATATTTATGTTTATCCATTTAAATAATTAATATTTGAGAAAACTTCGTATTTTAGTTTAGATTGTAATTTTGAAATTTAATTTCTTTGAGGTTCTTCGGCGCTAGTAAAACTTTACCTCAGGTACTAGAGTTTTCTCCAAAGTTTCCACTAAACATGTTCGTCTAAAGTTATCAACTCTTCTTGTTAACATCCCAATAAATATTAAATGAAAAAATGAGGAATTTACTCAAAGAGGGTTGTTTTATGATTTAAGATTTTTTCTTTAAATTTTTTAATTAACTATTTGGAAAATATTTCTCTTGAAAAAGTTTCACGCGATAACAAAACTGATGCAAGATTAATGAAGATTTGTACTATAAAGATTTAATTTTAAACCGTAGGTGAATTTAAGTCTGCAATTAAGTGTTTTAGTGCTAATTTCTAATTTAAATTTAAATTTTGTTACAAGACTTTTTTCCTACTCTTGTTTTTTTACAAATATAACTATTTTTTACAAATATAACTATTTTTTATATAAAAAAGGCGTTTCGCCTATAAAATAATAAATAAATAGTTTTATAAAGTAAAACAAGAATTCTATAAATATTTTTAGGGTACGATATTTTACTCTTCAGATATCTTGAACGAAACTAGAATTCTTTTATTTCATTTTATCGTGATCTGAAATTTAAATTATTTTAATACTTATAGTAAGAAATTTCTTAATGTTATAGCAATGATCAATTGAGATTATTTTACCTTAATTTTTTCTGTTGTGTTATTTTATTTCCAAGCTTCAGTTTTAATTACAAAAACTTTAAAAAAAAAATTTTGCGCATAAGCCTCTCTTATTTTAATGAATACTTTCGACTCACCTGCATTGGCGTAGTCCAGATTGAATGTGAAATGGAATATGGCTATCTGAATGCAGTCTGTCCACAATAAAATGCCAGTACAAAAATCGTTCATTTCTTGAAAAAAGAATCTGTAAAAATAGTAAAATACTCTTTCATCATTTACTTTCCAAAAAAAGGAATGTACAGCGCTCAATAGATTACTAAAAAACATTTAAATAACGCGAAGTGGAGAATATACATTCAATAAACTTAATTTGAAAAATTCAGCTTCATCTCTTTTTTTATACCATCGATGATTGAGAATCTCATTCATTACTGGAGCTCACTGTGCATATAAATGACTTAAAGTTAAGAGGAAACCACTGCGAAAACGGTTCGGCCAGGAACTGGCTGCAACTTTCAGCGAATAACTTATTTGACTCTGTCGCGTGATTTATAGATTAGATATAACGCTCAACCACTTTACGTAGTCTGGTTATTTGAATTTATCATAAAACTGTATTAATTTGAAAAGAATTTGAAGGGAAATTTAAGCTATTTTTCTATCACAAAAATCTTTTAATTTTCCCTAAACGATCAAAGTATCTTCTTATTAAGTCCCCCCATTAATAAAAAAAATTTCTAATTTTTATTCATGTACGACGTACTATAATATATTTTACATTTTTTATCATAAATTTTGTATTTTGTCCTTTATTTTGTAATTTCAATTTGAAGAGATACAAATAACCTAAATACGTTTAAAAATCAATTATATCCCATTTAACTATATGCACTACAATAAATTATCAGCTCTCGTGCATAAAAAATGTAAGGGATTTCATCTCAAAGCATTACGGAAGATTTTCGACGGAGCTTTTAATGTATACTTAAACGGGACGCTATATAGCAAATTGCATGATCGGATGATCCCTTAAAGTTCTCTAATCTTGCTCCTTACGTAAACCTTCCGCCCCTCAAATATTAAAGGCTCTCCCCTCCGTCTAAATTTCGAGCATAAGCTTTAATGTCGCCCCCCCCCCCCTAAGAAATTCCCTTTTCCCTCATCTGCGCTCACTTATATTCTGTACACGGCGAGGTTTATTTCAAATTCTGGTCTTGTTGCCCATAGACACCTTGAGCCTGGGTGATCGGACAATGGATACCACGGAGAGGCACTTGAGCGCGAGCAGGCCACGCCAGCAGCTACTCGATACCTCGGCGAGCCAAAAGTCGAAGCTGGAGCCGGGCTTCGATCTAATGCAACCCACAAACGTTACGGCGTTAGTCGGGAAAACGGCGTACCTCACGTGTAGGGTTCACAATCTTGGCGATAAAACGGTGAGTATGAATTTATTTTTTTTTCTTTTTTGGAAGGTTGATTCCTGCGGCATTGACCGACCTGGACGAATGCCTGACACGATGCCGAGAATATAAAAATAAAAAAAAAAATAAATAAAATTTATACCTTCATTTTCTATTTTATAGTTATTTTACTGTTTTATGAGAAGTTTTATTATTACCTTTAAAATATGAATTTTCAATTTTTTTTTTAATTTTGAATTCTGACATCTTTGCGTAAGTTTCTTTTTACGTACGCAGAGTAATAATTAGTATTTTATGTTGTAACGAGATTGAGTATTACACAATTTAGGAATTAAACATAATATCTTACGAGAGCCTCCAATTTCACGGTAGGCGAAATTATTAAGTCAGATTGCGAATCCATTTATGCTTCATTGGAGCGCAAAGTGACGTTTTCTGCAATTGCTAATTTAAGGAAATAGAGAAGCGTACATTTGGAAAGTAATTCGACCGGAAGGAGATTACGAATCTCGAAGACAAATTGGAATGAATTCCAATTATTTCTTTTTTTTTTCTAAAATTTTATCGAAGAGAAAAAAAAAGCTTTGTTAAAATATACAGAATCGCAAAAACATTCATTCAACGAGAGCCCCCTTGTAATGAAACTATTTTTTTTCTTTTTTTTTTAAATGTGACCGCAATGTCTTTGCTTCTTGAGTTACGTGATTAATACTTTTTTCTCCTCCATCCACACTGTTCTCTCGCACTTTTTCATTTAAAAAGCGAGGCGCGCACACATTTTTTATTCTTAGCTCGCATAATCCCTTAGAAGCCTCGAACACATCCGTCCACATCCACATACCTACATACTCGCACACTCACCCGCACGTACTCGCACACACGCGCGTATATACACAGACACATACAGTTGCACGCACACATATATACTCATCCAACATAAACTGTCACATATAACATATATAGGCATATATACGCACGTATGTGTATACATTCGTATATAATATGTCTGAGAATATGTGTATATGTGACAATATATGTGTGAACATACCCACACACACACACACACACACACACACACACACACCCCTACACACTCATAGGTGAGCTTCAAAGCTCTGAAATACACGATTTCTAGATGTTTCCTTGCGCCCAGCGTACTTTGCGTGGTCATGCTGGAAATGATTTTCATCCGCGGAAAATAGAATTAGTCCAAGCAGAAAATATCGGACTGTCCTGGTATGGAATGTAGTTGGCGCGGCGGGAGCGCCAGCGCACTCGATCGGACCGGCGCCCGCCGTCCAGTATATATAGGGCAAGCGCACAATCCAACGCGTATATGTATCTCGGTTATATATATATATATATATATGTATATATAAAAGAGAGCAGCGCGGGTATAGCGCGAGCGCTCGAAGCGGAAAATGACTTCGTGCAGACTGACTGCATCCCTTCCCCTCCCCCCTCCCCTCACCTCGGGCAAATCGACTTGACGCGCCTCGCGGTCAAATTCATTTCGCCGGCGTCAATTTAACTGCTAATGTTATTAGGTTTTCCGCGGACGAATCGCCGCGAGTTTGAAAATGCCCGCGCGCTCTCGAATCCTCCCTCTCCCCCTTCCACTTGCCGTGCTCTTTCGCTTCAACGGAAAAGACTTCCGAGACTAATTTGCCGCGTTCAAATTCCGTGTTACGACGGTACTACTTTTAGCTCTCTCTCGCTCGGTTCTACGCAGAGCGACGACAGCAGCCCAGTTTCCGCTCGTCCTTTTATTATTAACTTTTGTAATTTTCATTTTTAAGCAAATGCATTAAACAATTTGAGCGGAAATTAATTTTAATGGTAATCTAAATTAACGGCTGACTTGTCGAAAAGTTGCAACCGTAGGATTAATAAATTGGAGCGGTGAAACTTTTAATTGAAATTAATTAAACATGAAAATACATACGTATATACATTTTATAACTAAGGCAAAATTATCGAGTGCCGTTGATTTTCAGTCGTTAGTCCGAGGCGCACAATGTAAATAGAAATTCATTAAATCGCCCAACAGAAGGCTGGAAAGCGATATATTAATCGCAATCTAAATGAATGACTTCGAGAGCTGCGTGCGCTTTATTTATTGGATATACCGCTAAAATAAAACTCGAACTGCTCGATCAATCCTGAGTTAAATTTAATTGCCCAGCGGCGAATTGGAAAATTCGCGGCGCCCATATGTATGCAAATAAGTTTCATACATAATCAGCGCTCGAAAAATGAATTCCGTTTCGAGCGGGGAAGGGGATGGTGGATTTTTTTCTTCGGTTATCCTTCTCACCCAGTTCCCCCATTACACCTTTATTCTTCAATTCGAAATCTCTTTTTCGGCCCAATTCTGCAGCTGACCGGCCGGACGCGTTTCCCTCCATCCCGATGGGACATGCATCCACTTTGCGAGTGACCGAGAAGAAAAAGAGATAAAGATAGAAAGGAGAGAGAGAGAGAGATAGGGAGAGAGAGAGAAAGAGAGGAGTGAATGCGACGAGTACGACGATTTGCCCGGAAATAATCGAGTTTTCTCGGGGTCGATTGGGACGTTAAGCGGCCGACGCGACTCGAGCGGCGGCAACTGCGGGCTAACTCAATTTGATCCAGTTGCGCGGCCGCCCGCCGCTTGGCAGCCGTCGCTTTGCCTAGAACGAGTGGCTCCCCGAGTCGTCGTCATACCTGCGCGCGTTCCCGGGGGACTATCATATCGTCGGGGCCGCGGGATCGATGAAAAATGCCGCCTGGAATACGGGGAGAGTCGCTGCGTCGGGCTCCGAGGGTATGTGAGCGCATGCATGAACTGGGCTGCGTGGTTGAAATACGAGCCTTAATAGTTTAGATAAAGATCGATTCATGCGGATTTTCGGTTTGCTTCCTACTCGTGCCTATAAATACGGCGTCCTGGGTAAGAGCTTTGGCTTGCAGTACGAGGACGAGATAATTTTTGCTTTGTTTTTTTGTTTATTGTTTGTTTTTTTTTGTCGACTGAGCTTTGTATGGCTGTTTCGAGCTTTTTTTATACTTGTCAATATAACGGAGCTTATTTTTATCGCTGGACATTTAATGGATCGCATTGAATACTGTCAATAAAACATTTCATCGGGATAGTTTACGAGAATTCGTGTATGCGTCGTAAGTAGTTTCGTAAGCACATAGTAGTGCCATTAGTACTACTTATGGACGGAAAAGATTAGGCATTTAATGTTTTTAATACAAAAAAGGGAATTTGTAAGTGTGACTTTAGATTTCCTCTAGATATGCTGATTAAAAGCTCGAGCATCAAAGTTTCACGTGAAAATAGTACATTTTAATTGTTTTGGAATAGATTTTATTCTTTCCAAGTAGAAACAGACGGATGGAATCAGACGCAAATAAAAAGATATTTAATAATTTTTAAATGAGACTTTAAATTTCCTGTAGATATGGCGATTAAAAGCTTGAGTATAAAAGTGTCAAGTGAAAATAATAAAATTTAAGTAGAAACGGACAGATTTAGTCAGACGTAAATAAAAAGATATTTAATAATTACATAACAGCTTAAAGAGTAATCCACATTTATGTGCGATATAAAATATATTTAACGACTCTTGATACTTTATGAGTACACATAAGTAGAAACAGTCGAGTGTGGTCAGACATTAGAGTTTAATGAAGTGTTTATTACTAATTTATTACGGATTAGTAAAACATATTTAATTTTTATAAAAAAAAAATAATTCTTATGTAGATAACCCTTTATTTATTCTTATGATGATGAAATGAATAATAAAAATTGAATAAAAGATCAAACAGTAAGTAGAAACAGTAGGGTCTGATTAGATTTCAATGAAGATTTTATTACTTATTCATTAGTAATCCTTTTTTTTTGTTTTTTTTCTTACCAAAATAAATTTCAATTAATAAAATAGAAAATACATAGAAAATATTAATTCCGAAAGCAACGAAT